>CM060247.1:79508835-79691335 GCA_030684275.1 Acipenser oxyrinchus oxyrinchus | reverse complement strand
TATAATACCAAAAGTTCACATTTTAAAAATACATTAATAATAGCATAAATAATCAACCGCTGACGCATGCACATCTCAAAATACTACAAAACAGATGGCCAATGGTGCTTATGCAGCATGCAAATAGCATTTGGTACCTAAATGCCAATCAATGGAATAAAATGGTTAAATAATACTTTAGTGTGTTGTTTGCCTCTGAGACTGACCATGATTGGTGCGTACAGGGTTTGTTGAATATTAATATAAAGTAAACTTGATTTATACTGCGTTCGTATTTTTAGCAGTATTAGCAATAAAAAGTTGGTCTCTTCGAGCGTACCGCGATATGGAAATTATTATCAATATCATATCAAAATATCGATATTGGTGCCCATCCCTAACATTTACTCTGCTTCAATGTTTTGTGTTTTTTTTTTTTTTTTAATAGGTGTTCAACAAAAGTACCTTGTGGTCACTTGTAACTATGTGGCCAGAAAACATGGAGTGAACAAGTTGATGTCAGTGATAGATGCAAAGAGAAGTGCCCCAGCTGATACTTGTCAGTGGAGAGGACCTGACCCACTACAGGGAAATATCCTATAAGGTTACAGGTACACCTTTACAATATGGGGTTGATGTGTGAGCCAAATGCCTCTCCTTAGGGTGGTATGAGCCTGGGTTGACTAAACTCTGCTCTCAGTACCAAAGGATAAGACCCTCCAAGGCAGGGTTCAGACACATTGGTGGGCAGTACATTGGAAAGCCGTAAAGTGGTAATGATCTAAATTTCAATTAGCGTAACAACTTATTTTCAAGACCCTTTTCTTATTGGTCATTTCTTTTTTCAGACTTTATACTGGTATTTATTCTGGTGAAAGATGCCACTGTGTTTCATGCTTTGGTTATTACCCCTTTTATATGTTTCACACAGTCATGCATCAGTGTTTGACCCCCCATTTTGCAATTTGCAAGTTTACAATAGCAAAGTTAAAGCTTGGTAATGCATAGGTAAGCATTGTACAGCCCAGAGTGGTATGATAAAGCATAATAAAATGCATGGCAAACTCAAATAACCTATTCACGCCCCCTTAATAATGTAAGATGTTCTGAAAATGTAATTGGGAATGATGAGAATGTCAATCACATGGCTTCAACATATGATGATGGTGCATTATTGTCAATCAAGTGCCTAATGCCACCCTCTGACTTTGAGAAAGTATGTGAACCATAAAAGCAAATTGTGTACATTATTTAAAGTTCAAATTAAGGTCTACATATTTGTCTAATGGTTGTTACAAAATCTAAATGATCCTGGAAGTGTCCTTTGTTAAAGCAAGTTTCTTTTTTCAGAATTACTGGAGGAGTACTCCCCACTGGTAGAGAGACTTGGGTTTGATGAAAACTTTGTGGATGCCACTGAACTTGTGGAGAAGAGACTGAGACATGTTGCATCTTCTGATGTCTCTGTAAATGGTCACATATATAACAATCAGTGTAGGTACATTCATTTCTTCAGATACGGGTTGAATAAAAATAAATTTAAAAAGAAACTGATTTTAGTCTATTTGTCTAAAACAATTTAGGATACAGCTGCCTGTGCAAATGTTCAGCAATTGCACAGGATTTCAATTTCCTTTTAATGTATAGTTTAGCATCCAGTAAAACATGTTGCACTACCCCAGCTCTCAGATTATATGCAAATGATTGTAAAGAGTCTTAGAAGAGGTGTGGTACCCCAAAGTGTTATCCATTTACTACAAATTACGAATGACTGGGGAGAACAATGTGTTATCTATGAACTCAACCCATTGCTTTTTGCCCTAAATATCATTGGTGTCCCTCAATGGATAATTGTCCCTCTTGAAAAGTAGTCAAAGTGCATTCAATGGCAAGATTGCAAATACAGTGGTGTCCCAAATGTTATCTATTTACTACAAATGAAGAATGACTGGGTAGAATATTAAAAGCGGACCCGCTTTTACAACTCCTAATATCTTATAAACCAACTCCTCAGGCAAAATCTAAGGGCACCTTTACTTTGACCAGTGACCTAAGATTGGCTTAAGTCTCTTGTTCAGTGAAAAAAATAATAACGCTTTCACTGGCTGCTCTATTGTTTTAACCTGTGGCCATATCAAAGATTCTCATCCATTTTATTTCATGTTTACAAACCATTTGATCTCAAATGACATTCCCCTTTGATGTTTTACCTATTTTTAAACGGGTCAGTGATCTATTCAGGGATAACAATATAGTTAGTAAGCAAGGTCTGAGTGGGGTATAAAGATGATGATGATGGTGGTGGTGGTGGTGGTGGTGGTGGTGATGTCCCGCCCCCAAGCACTATATACAAGCAGGGGGGGTCCAATACTATTTCCAGGTTGCTGTGCATTCTGGCTGACCACAAAAATGTAAAGCCTGTGCTGGTTTGTGGTTTGTCATTTAACCAAATTTTGACTGTCAGCTTAATGAATGATTTGCCTATATTTGAAGAACAGATATCTCTGCTAGACTGCACTAATATCATAGCCCGCCCATTTGATTCAATAGCTTTGAATTCAGAATTAAAACTATAAACCCATAATCCAGTTGGAAGGAATATTCACCCTCCAGTAACCAGGGCTGAATATAAACTAATGTTTACAGTTTTTACTCATTAGATGGCATGGTCTCATATGAAACGGTCCATCGTTTGCCTTAAAGCAACATTACATATTATTGTTCTGTATGTTATCAAGTTATAATGTATCTGTATTTATTTTTGTATGCACAGCTATAGACTCTCGTGTTGAAGAACACATCAGGCTGGCTGTTGGATCCCAGATTGCTGCCGAGCTGAGAACTGCCCTTTACAAGAAACTAGGTCTTACAGGCTGTGCTGGAATTGCCACAAATAAAACACTTTCCAAACTCGTCTCTGGAATATTCAAACCTAATCAGCAAACAACATTGCTGCCAGAAAGTACTGCGCTCCTATTGAGCTGCCTGGAGCACCTGAAAAAAGTGCCTGGTAAGGACTGTCCATGTGGAAGAAAACCATCTAAATACAGTCATCAGATATCAGGAGCATAAACAGAAGCAGCAAACCAAATGCAGTGCAGTTGTTTATATATTTCTTTGCAGTTGATTCTAATGGTACATACATACAAGGATATCTTTAATCACAACAACGGGCTGGTATTCAGTTTTATTATTTTACGGCAGTGTGGTAGTGTCCGCCCTATGTATTATTATTTGTATTTTGTTTTGCGGCGGGTAAAAGCGCGTCTTTTATATTTATATTTAAAACCCGTGAGGATGCATGACTGATCAGCTACTGATTATTTAACTAGCTGACAGTCATGCATCCTAACTAAACGATGCAGACTGTGGCCGAGGGTAATAAGATAAACAGCTAGTTAACCCCTCGGCCAGAGTATAAGAACCGACAGCTGTCCGTGCTGCGGTGTTGAGTGTTGGATGCAGAGAGGAAGTACGGGGAGATAGAGAGGTACAAGAAAACAATTGCTAAAGCGTGCTGGTTTAGCCAGCACGTCACTTACTTGTTTGTCTGTTTATTTGTTTGGCCAAGCGCCTTTTTGTTTTCTGTTTTGTTTAAATCTTTTGTTTTGTTTATTTTGATTAATAAAATTAACTGAGCGCCGTTCGTTCAGTTTAAGCCACCATCCATTGTTGTGGTTTCAGTTACTTCCTGGTCCGTGGCGTCACCACTGCAAGCCAGCCTGCCCACATATGGTGTCCTGCGTGGGACAAACAACGCCTCAAGAGCCGGACCAGGAAAGGAAAAGGACGTTTTTGTTTGTTTTTCAAAAGTATTTTTTTTTTTGTGTGTTTTTTGGAAAAAAAATAATAAAAATAAAAAAAATGGGGAAAATAGCCGGAGGAGAAAGCAGCAGCAACAACAACAGCAGCAGGAGGCAGCAACAGCAGCGGGTCCTTAACACGCTGGACGTCTGCCTCACCTGCCTGAAGGGTGAGAGTGGTGCCAGCGATTGGTGAGTTGGGCATCGTGGCACGGACCAACCCCTCCATGGCAGGAGAGGAAGGAGCCTGAGCATCCAGCAAGGGTGAGAGGACCGCATCCTCGAGGCGGAAGAATCCCGTCTCCTCTGAGGGGATCTGGGACTGGCTGGCGGAGCCTGAGGAGGATATAATGGTCGCCCTCCCTGCTGTGATCAACCTCCTGTGGGCCAGAGATGGAGGCGATGGGAAGCCTGGGAAAAGCAACACTGCCCAGTGTCCCTCAGCGGAGGTTGCGGACATGGTAATCCACTACCTGGCTGCAGATATGGCAGGGCTACCGCTATCTCCAGCTCCATCGGGGAAAAGCCCAGCCGCTGCCATCTCCAGCGCCAGAGGGAGAGGAGTCGTCGCTGCCTTCTCCAGCGCCAGAGGGAGAGGAGTCGTCGCTGCCTTCTCCAGCGCCAGAGGGAGAGGAGTCGTCGCTGCCTTCTCCAGCGCCAGAGGGAGAGGAGTAGCTGCCTTCTCCAGCGCCAGAGGGAGAGGAGTCGTGCTGCCTTCTCCAGCGCCAGAGGGAGAGGAGTCGTCGCTGCCTTCTCCAGCCAGAGGGAGAGGAGTCGTCGCTGCCTTCTCCAGCCAGAGGGAGAGGAGTCGTCGCTGCCTTCTCCAGCCAGAGGGAGAGGAGTGTCGCTGCCTTCTCCAGCCAGAGGGAGAGGAGTCGTCGCTGCCTTCTCCAGCGCCAGAGGGAGAGGAGTCGCCGCTGCCTTCTCCAGCGCCAGAGGGAGAGGAGTCGTCGCTGCCTTCTCCAGCCCAGAGGAGAGGAGTCGTCGCTGCCTTCTCCAGCCAGAGGGAGAGGAGTCGCCGCTGCCTTCTCCAGCCAGAGGGAGAGGAGTCGTCGCTGCCTTCTCCAGCCAGAGGGAGAGGAGTCGTCGCTGCCTTCTCCAGCCAGAGGGAGAGGAGTCGTCGCTGCCTTCTCCAGCCAGAGGGAGAGGAGTCGCCGCTGTCGTCTCCAGCCAGAGGGAGAGGAGCCGTTGCTGCCGTCTCCAGCGTTGGAGGGTGAGGAGCCCTCGCCTCTGTCTCCACCAGGAGCAGAGCAGCAGGAGCTGCCTCTGTCTCCACCACCACCAGGAGCAGAGCAGCAGGAGCTGCCTCTGTCTCCACCACCACCAGGAGCAGAGCAGCAGGAGCTGCCTCTGTCTCCACCACCACCAGGAGCAGAGCAGCAGGAGCTGCCTCTGTCTCCACCACCGCCAGGAGCAGAGCAGCAGGAGCTGCTTCTGTCTCCGCCACCTCCACCAGCAGAGGGTGAATGCCTGCTGGTTCTGCCTCAACCGCCGTGGGAGGACTGCTTGCCCCTCCCACCTCCACCAGCAGAGGGTGAATGCCTGCTGGTTCCGTCTCAAGCGCCGTGGGAGGACTGCTTACCGCTCCCAGCTCCACCAGCAGAGGGTGAATTCCTGCTGGTTCCGCCTCAACCGCTGTGGGAGGATTGCTTGACCCTCCCACCTCCACCAGCAGAGGGTGAATACCTGCTGGTTCCGCCTCAACCGCCGTGGGAGAACAGCTTGCCGCTCCCAGCTCCACCAGCAGAGGGTGAATGCCTGCTGGTTCCGCCTCAACCGCCGTGGGAGGACTGCTTGCCGCTCCCAGCTCCACCAGCAGAGGGTGAATACCTGCTGGTTCCGCCTCAACCCCGTGGGAGGACTGCTTGCCCCTCCCACCTCCACCAGCAGAGGGTGAATACCTGCTGGTTCCATCTCCACCTCCACCAGCAGAGGGTGAATACCTGCTGGTTCCACATCCACCATCATGGGAAGAACTGCTCCTGCCCTGCCTCGCACCGCCCAAGGATGCCTGTTGCTTCGCACCTACCAAGGATGCCTGCCTCACTTCGCCCAAGGATGCCTGCCTCACTTCGCCCAAGGATGCCTGCCTCGCCGCCCAAGGATGCCTGCCTCACTTCGCCCAAGGATGCCTGCCTCGCCGCCCAAGAAGGCCTGTCTCGCATCGCCTGGGGCTGCCTGTTGCTCCGCATCGCCTGGGGCTGCCTGTTGCTCCGCATCGCCTGGGGCTGCCTGTTGCCCGCATCGCCTGGGGCTGCCTGTTGCTCCGCATCGCCTGGAGAGCCACCAGTTATAGGGTGCGAGGGAGAAGTGGAGCTCCGCTGCCGCCTCCATGGCCAGGGGCTCCCCTCCCGAGTTCGCCTCCGAGGGTCCGCTACTGCTGCTGCTGCCGTCGCCTCCCGGGGTCCGCTGCTGCTGCGTCGCCTCCCGAGGGTCGCTGCTGCTGCCATCGCCTCCCGAGGGTCCTGTTTTGCTTGGGGTCGCTACCAGTCCTGCCATACGGCAGGAAATACTGTGGCTGGAGCCCCATGAGCGGGAGCTGCCGGCCACGGAAAAGGGGGAGGTCAGGAGACCAGCTCCCCAGCCGCACTTTCGGCAGGAAATACTGTGGCTGGAGCCCCATGAAGGGGAGCTGCCGGCCACGGAAAAGGGGGAGGTCAGGAGACCAGCTCCCCAGCCGCACTTCGCGGCAGGAAATATTGTGGCTGGAGCCCCATGAAGGGCAGCTGCCGGCCACGAAGAAGGGGGAGGTCAGAAGACCAGCTCCCCAGCCGCACTTCGCGGCAGGAAATACTGTGGCTGGAGCCCCATGAAGGGCAGCTGCCAGCCATGAAGAAGGGGGAGGTCAGGAGACCAGCTCCCCGCAGCAATTCGCTGCAGGAGAGAGGGTGGCGGAGCCCCACGGAGGGAGCTGCCGGCCATGAAGAAGGGGGCAGGTCTGGAGACCACCCCAAAAATTTTTGGCCAAAGGAGCCGGCCTGTGCGCGGGCCATTGGAGCCTACGGCTGTTTGGGTGGGAGGAGGACATCCCACCGTGGCCGCCACCTTTGGCCCGTTGCTGCCCCTGTTCCTGCGCCCGGGACTGCTAGCCGGGACTTTAGGGAATAAGGGGGAGGTGGCGAAAAGGCCATGTGTGCTGCGCACAAGGGGGCATGTGTGGCGGAGTGTCCCGCCCTATGTATTATTATTTGTATTTTTGTTTTGCGGCGGGTAAAAGCGCCCGCGTCTTTTATATTTATATTTAAAAACCCGTGAGGATGCATGACTGATCAGCTACTGATTATTTAACTAGCTGACAGTCATGCATCCTTACCAAGCGATGCAGACTGTGGCGAGGGGTAATAAGATAAACAGCTAGTTAACCCCTCGGCCAGAGTATAAGAACCGACAGCTGTCTGTGCTGCGGTGTTGAGTGTTGGATGCAGAGAGGAAGTACGGGGAGATAGAGAGGTACAAGAAAACAATTGCTAAAGCGTGCTGGTTTAGCCAGCACGTCACTTACTTGTTTGTCTGTTTATTTGTTTGGCCAACGCGCCTTTTTGTTTTCTGTTTTGTTTAAATCTTTTGTTTTGTTTATTTTGATTAATAAAATTAACTGAACGCCGTTGCGTTCAGTTTCGCCCGCCCATCCATTGTTGTGGTTTCAGTTACTTCCTGGTCCGTGACGTCACCACTGCAAGCCAGCCTGCCACAGGCAGCTTTAAAGAAATACCAATGCACAACAATTCAAATAAAGACAACTGCAATAATTAAGCTAAAATGAAAATGTTTACTTTATTATTTACTCATTAACTTTTATAGCTTATTATTTAACAAATCCCCCCTATGCAGCAGCATGCTTATTTGTAATAAATAGGTTTACCATAATAATCTTTCTGAAAGTCTGTTCTGTTACCACTGTATGTGCATTATTACTGTATTTCACCTATTGTTGTATATAATGTGACGTAATACATAATAAACATACAGTGCAAGTACATGAACTACAGATAGCAGTGTTCTCACCCCTGCAGGAGTTGGTTATAGAACTGCTCAGAAGCTTCAGTCACTGGGACTCTTCAGAATACAGGATTTGCAGGTCTTTCCCCTAGCATCACTAGAGAAGGTGCTTGGGGCCGCGGCTGCCCAGCGCATTCACAGCCTGAGCCACGGAGTCGACGAGGCTCCCGTCACCCCTTCAGGGCCCCCTCAGGTACTGCTGCAGAGAGGATGAATGCACCTGCTTTTTTCAATGATGTTTATTTTAATTGCTCAATAACATCTTTTTCATGGGTCACTGAGATAATATTCAACTACAAATTATTTTTTTTTAAAGAAAACGACTTGATTGTTAATTTCAATGTTGTTGTTTTTTTAAACAATTTGTAAAATGTATGTGCATGCATTGCATTGCACCTGTACAAATTTTGGAAACACCTAAAACACACAAGACAACAAAGTAAATATAATGTGGAGCAGTTTGTTTGCAATTCTTATGTGTTAAAGTTTTTTTTTAACTGTATTTCAGTCTCTTAGTGATGAAGATTCCTTCAAGAATATCTCTACAGAAACTGAGGTTGTGCAAAAGATTGAAGAACTGTTGACCAACCTCCTAGACAGGTATTGTACTGTATTTTATTTTTACATTAAAAAAAATATAAATCGTATACCCTGGAAAGCTGCAACTAATTTGAATGAAATCCTACTTTGACCCAGTTTGGTTAACCCAGATGCCTTACAGTAGGTGCACAGTATCAGAGATGAGAGTCAAATCCAGGATATTGCAACTTTTAATTTTAATGTTACCATTTAGTTACCTCCTTGAATTGTAAAGGTTTATTTATTTCCAATTATAATTTTAGAAGAAAGATTCTTCCAGTATGTAGTGTTAAAAAGTTATTACCACTTCAATCTTTTCTTGCAGTGAATCATATTATATATGTAACTAATTATGTTACAAAAAACACTGTGTTTGCTCTCAGGATGCAAAAGGATGGAAGACAGCCTCGTACAGTCCGGCTCACTATCAGGCGCTTTTCAGCAACTAACAAGTGGTTCAGTCGGGAGAGCCGGCAGTGTCCCATTCCAAACCATATTGGCCAGAAAATTGCCACAGGTAGAGATATACCAATCCTCACATTGCATTATCCACTGTTCGTGTCATTGTCAGACAACAAAGGGGTGTCCTCATTGAAAAACCTGAAAAAACAGGTATGCGTCTTGACATATTTTTTTTTTTTTAGCATTATGTATTTGAATTGCATTACATTATTCATTCAGCCCACAGCCTCAATGTCATACAGAACTATGTAGGTCTGATGTCCTGTCCTTGTATAATTAGGGGCTTTATACTTCAAGTAATGCAAGTTTGTTTAATATTACAAGTTTATGGATGTCATCACACTTTTTGACCCACTAGTGATTGATCATTTAGCCTGGTTTTACAGAATGACTTTAATGTATTTAATGTACATTTCAGATTGATTAATTCATCAATAATTCAGGTAAAGGAAATTTCGTTTTTCTTTCTCTTCTGTATGTCTGTTTTGTGGCAGGTAACCCTGATGTCATGGCCCCGCTAGTGGATATTTTAATGAAGCTATTTCGAAAAATGATTGACTTGAAAGCACCATTTCACCTAACTCTTCTAAACGTGTGCCTGTCAAACCTGCAGCCTGCATCAGCCTCCACCAGAAGCTCTATTGGGTTCTTTTTAAAACACCCCAGTCAGTCTTCATTCAAATTGAATTCCAGTATTTGTAGCCAGGTAAGGCACAGCAAATGTACCATTGTTTATATTTCAGTAGTAACCACAGAGATACAAGTTCCTAAAAAGAGTGTGACATAACAGAAAAATAAAACTAATTGAGGATTAATATATTAATATAACAAGACTTGTAGCTGAAATATATCTGACACATATTACAGTAAAGATTTAAATATATGTTCTGCTTGGGTAAAACATATTAGTACACAATCAGTACCTATGATAGTCCCTTTCTTTATTGCATGTGTATGTTAAAACTCTTAGAACGTATATGTTCAATCTCTTGTAATATAATAAAATGGTGAATAACATATTATTGCTTTACTTCTTTTTTTAAAGGGTGAGTCTGGCACCAGTACACATGCAAAGAATCAGGTGTTAAGCAGACACAAGTATTTTGATATAGCAGCTGGTGACCTAAAAGAAACAAATATCATGACTGCTTCTGGAGAGAATGCAGCTGATTCCAAAAACTTACTAGACAAGCAGCAGATAAAGAGCGGATCGTCATCACCAGGGGCAGACCTTTATCTTCCTCCGGGGATTGACCCGGAGGTTTTCAGACAGCTCCCTGAAGACATTCAGAGGGAGATTACTTCAACAATATCCACCACCCTGTCTAGTGGTGCTTACAAGCAGAACAAAATGACTTTACAGAAGACAGCCTCAAAAGGTGACATTTCACACTTTCTGCGGCAGAATCCACAGTGTGAAAGCTTAATCTCTTCCACAGCTAAAGCGGAGAGTTCACACTCCTTGTCAGTTGAATGCAGACAAGATGCACAAATCCAACCAAATAATATTGATTACTCCAGCACACAGGTTGCTGGTAGCAGTGGAGAACACACTGAACCACACAGTTCATCCAGCATGGATGCAGATCCAGTGGACCTTCAGACTGTAAATCGAGCAGATCAGGTTCCCTCCCACGTGGACCCAAAAGTGTTTTCAGAACTGCCTGCAGAGCTTCAGCAGGAACTGTTAAACGAGTGGAAACAACAGGAAACTGTTTCTAAAATCCATGTCAATAAACATATTGGTAAAGCAAGAACAGCCAAAGAAACCAAACAGACTTCAGCCAAAAGTACTCAGTCTAACAGTTTATTTAAATATTTCAAGCCAACCTGAATTCATTGAATACTCAGCATTGTGTGTGTGTATACATATATATTTTCTAAACTTATTTCTAATAAAATTTGTATTTAATGTAAAACGTTAATGCATCTTTACCTTTAAAAAAAAAAAAAAAATTATTCAGCAAAACTCAAAACAGACTGACTATTGAACGTTTTCAAAGTAGTTGTTACATTATCAAAAGTGAGATGAAAAAGGCCCTTGTGCCTTTTATTTTGTTAATGTGTTTTGTTCGTTGTCTGTTCTGTGTTTGTAAAATAAACGTGCACACTTGCATTTAAACTTGCAGCTTTCTGTGTTCTGAGTCTCTCTCCGGCCGATAGCACCCTGGGCCATGACGCTATCCTGTCACAGGGTAATACAAATACCAACCATGTTAAAAACGTAAACATTGTTAATCTTTTGATGAGGTAAGCACATATACTGGGACCAGGACCCCATGACATTAGGCACCCTGGCTGAGGACCCCCACCCGACATCTTGATTTTGATCTTCAGTGAGAGGGGTTGTTAGTTTGTACCGGTAGATGTACTTTCATTGTGTTCAGTCATTTCCTCACACGTTTAAGAAACCGCTCCACAGCCAGCATAATTAGTGTATTCAGTACACTGTCTGACTGCAACCTGCCTGGTAAGGTAAGCGGGAGCAGTATGGTTTATTTTGTTTATGTAGGGGGAACCATACATTGGCAGAAATCCTGCATTTATTTATTTAATAAAAAAATGTATGTAATTAAAAAGTGCACAAATATAATTGCTTATATTCGTGTACATTAATTGACCGCCTGGTCTGGGGAATATCGCTTTATTTGGGAGGGAACATTTTTGTATGTGCCCCCTGAAACAATCCTGTGGCTCCCAGCTTCGGAACCCCTGCTGTAGTAGACGCCAGTTATTTCTCCTCTGGCAACATACATTTTGTTGGGAAACTGTAATTGGTGTATTAATTCTGAGTGCATTTTGTTGCAGTTTTTAAGTTACAGAAGCCAGAAGGTCACATTTATTTTTCCTCTGGCGTATGAAACTGGTGGCTATGGAATGACTGTGATTTGTTCCTCCACCCAATGTTTTTTTTTTTTTTTTCCAATACTAGCACATTGCTTTTATTCCTGTTCGTGTATCATTGATTAAGTTGACAATGTTGTTCGGTATGGCAAACTCCACTACAGATCGCGGTAGCTTCCCTCCAAGATCAGGCTGGATAAACACCACTAGTTTAGAATGCCCTGAAGTCCTGTAAGTTCAGACAAATGTGCATTAGAAAAACTGTTCAAATGCGGTAAGTTGTCTATCCATTATAATCAAATGAGCAGAATAAAAAAATCCCAAAGTTATAAAAATATCAAGTGCTTTCATAAACTGACATGATCACATAGATTTCAGTTCGGTTTCGGTAGGCTGAATGCATGCCAGGAGGTTCAATTTCTCTGGTCTGAGTTTCTCTGGACCTTCACATCGCTCTTGCTGCTGATGGACGAAACAAGCACAGTCAGCAGAATACAATCCCATAGTGTTTCACAAGCCTATAGAAATTCTGAAGGTGTTAAATTAGTTTGACTCTGCCTCCCTTGTGTTACAGAGAAAAAGAACAGTCTTTAACAGAATATTTACTCTGGCAATGGGGAGCAGATGTATTCACAGGGTTGTTGTGTCCACGCGACGTGAGATGGAGAAGGAGGACATTTCAGGTAATCCACACTGCAGCTAGAATCAAGAGTGCAAAACAGAAGTTAACACCAGGCCTTGTACAAGTGTCTATAGGATAGGACTTTTGCCTACAAGTGATGGCCAAAATGTACTATAGAAGCTGTTTCACCTTTAACGGAATTAGCATAGGGTATTTTTACAGGAATTAACTAATCTTTTGCCACATTATTATTTTTTCCATGAGTGTTTTTTCCACGGAGAGTGCAGTTTCAGATGAAGGGGTAACCCAAATTTATTTACAAATAAACGAAACAAAAACTGGTTCATCAAATGAAAAGTTGGTACTGCCCCTAAATAGAGACACCGATTGCATATTTACAAAATATATTTACAGGTTCCAGGGAGAAGTGTTCATATTGACAACAATATTTAACCGAAGTCGGTGAATGAGTGTAGGATCCATGCTCCCTACCAAAGGCCGGTAGCCTGCAGACATCCGCTCTCGAGTTCCTGGGTGTAAAAAGACGCAGATTGGCTCGTGGGATCGAAGGACGCCCACTGAGCCTCAGGTCCCTAAGCTGTGTGGGGAATCGCTGCGGTGAAGGAGAAAAATAAGAAGAAGAATAATTGGGCATTCCAAATTGGGAGAAAATAGGGGTTAAAATAATTGGAGATTTAAAAAAATAATAATAATTCCAGACATTTCAATTTTTGGTGAAGCTATTTTTTACCTCGACCAAACAATAAATGAACTTCCTGTAGGTATTTGGACACCACCTGAATGTTTCACACACAGTGTAAAACACTAAAAAGAAACCATGTGAGACTATTTACAACCCCAGCATTTTCTGTCTGAGGCTTTTTTTTTAAACTTTTTACTTGAAATGGTAGTGATTTTCCTTTCTAAAAAAAAAATCACACTAAAGGCAATTTGGAGAAAAGCTTTGAGAATTTCAACCATAGGTCAGGTGACACCCTAATGTGATGGCAGAATAAATTGAAGTCAAAATAAAATCTGATAAACTAAGCAAAACCAAGATGTGCTAATGAGAGAATTGTTTTAAAAAAGGTTTTACTTGAGATTGATTATGCTAATAGTAGACTACTAGACTAAAATGTTGGTTTATTCTTTCATTTTCAAAGATATACTTACAGTTGGTCGTTACAATGCCCCCTTCATATCTTTTAACATTGATGAGGTCAACAAAATCCCTTGAGGAAATGAGTCCCAGTCCATAACTGTGGGTAATAGTGTGAAATATCACAGTGTCCTGTAGGAAGAACAAATATATCAGCCATTTAATTCTGTCAGTATCGGCAAGCTTGCTGCAGGCTGCACTGTTGAAAATATTTTAATTTTTATATTGGAATGTTCAAAATAATAATTTATAGTATTTGTAAAAAAAAAAGATGCTTTCTGTACTTTGCTAAATTAGTTAAGTGTAGTATCTGGTAGACACCTATAAAATTTACAAAGCTTTAATTGATTAGTTATTGTAAAACAGTTTTTATGTCGGTTTTGATTAATCATCTCAGCTGTTGTTGGCATGTTTGACTCTTTCAACACTGCAGACCTGTAGGTCTAGGAAAGGCAACTCCTCTCAAAACTGCAATCTGCTGTCCTAGTATAGGAAAGATACCTCGCCACTTAAAACAACACACGAAATGTGTCTAAATAGCATAATTATATACACATATATCATCTCATAATGCACTGTACATTTGAAAATGACAATAAAATGTGCATTATAAATATCATACGGGAGATACTGAAATTGAAGAAGGAATCTATGAAAAAGACCTAGGAGTTTATGGTGACTCAGAAATGTCTTCAACTAGACAATGTGGGGAAGCTATAAAAAAGGCCAACACGATGCTTGGATATATTGTGAGAAGTGTTGAATTATAATCAAGGGAAGTAATGTTAAAACTTTACAATGCATTAGTAAGACCTCACCTAGAATATTGTGTTCAGTTCTGGTCACCTTATTACAAAAAGGATATTGCTGCTATCGAAAGAGTGCAAAGAAGAGCAACCAGAATTATCACAGGTTTAAAAGGCATGTTGTATGCAGACAGGCTAAAAGAATTTAATCTAATCAGTCTTGAACAAAGAAGACTACGTGGTGATCTGATTCAAAATCCTAAAAGGGATAGACAATGTCGACTCCAGGGACTTTTTGACCTGAAAAAGAAACAAGGACCAGGGGTCACAAATGGAGATTAGATAAAGGGGCATTCAGAACAGAAAATAGGAGGCACTTTTTACACAGAGAATTGTGAGGGTCTAGAACCAACTCCCCAGTAATGTTGTTGAAGCCGACACCCTGGGATCCTTCAAGAAGCTGCTTGATGAGATTCTGGGATCAATAAGCTAATAACAACCAAACAAGCAAGATGGGCTGAATGGCTTCCTCTCGTTTGTAAACTTTCTTATGTTCTGATGAAAAGGCAATTTGGTAAAAAAAAAAAAAAATGTAGGTTATTAAAAATGTATAATCCAGTGATAAATGTTAACCTGAAAGTAAAGTAAAACAATCATTCTATTATTCTGACAGAAGAGGGCAGTACTGTTCACAAAGCATTTTACAAATTCAAAAAGTGAAGAGTATGTGGGGAACAGACTTTAACCAAGATGCTAAGATAAGGGTGACCTAATAACTGACTTCTTTACCTGATCAATCCTCTCTAAGAATATGTAGGACTTCACAGCTGTGTCCCATTTGTTCCTGTATTCAGGCAAGTACATGAAGGGAATGATTTTCTCAGGAGTATCTTCTATTATACCCTCTCCACGATATCTGTCCAGTATTTCACTAATGTATAGCGTTGTATTGTTATTATTTATCAGTACAGATGTGGGATGTGTGCTTTATTCCTACTTGTTTTCTATTTCTCTGTGTGTGTACTGTAACAAAGGGCTGACGCCTGTTCTTTCTTATATATGCGCCTGTGCTGGAACTGTCTGTGCAGACTTGTGGTACTGATTGTACAACCCCGCAGCTGTGCTGTTCACACACGAGAACCGCTCTGTCTGCAGCCTTATGTTTTACTGTTTGGGACTATGCTTGCAACTATGCACCAGCAATGACCCCTACCAACCGCTGGAAGCACATCCGGGATTCAGGGATCATTAAGCACCTGGCAGGAGCTAGGGTGAGGGTGCGCAGACACTAAAAATGCGGTGTAGGTAAAGAATGGTTTTCACCTGCTGTTCTGCACCCACAAATGTATTCAAATGAAGAAAAGAGCATGGAATTGAACGGGTATCTGGAAGCAGGCACAAACATTTTAAAGAGAAGTAAGGATTTTGCCTTGCAATTGCTGACCCTCCAAAAGCTTTGCACCTCCTCTTACAAGGTGCAAATCATTGTAGAAGCAAGTAATTAAGAACTGTTTAAAACCACACACCTTCAGAGACCCGTCACTGGCCTCAGGATGGCTGCTGTGGTACACTTCCTGATGCAGCGATGCTTGGCTCTTGTTGAGGAGAGGCAGGAACACACTCGGAGGGCAAGGGCAAGACAGAGAAGACCCTGCATATGCAAACCCAGGGTCACTTTGCTTGGGATGCTGGAGGATGCGGTGGTAAGGTGTTATCTCACTCCACAGGTCATGCTAGATCTAATAGCTGAATTTCCCCTTTTCACCACCTGACTGGTAACACCTACAGCATTGACTTTCTTCACTATAGAGGACCATATGGCCTCTTTGGCAGCATAACTGATGTTGGCTTTTCCAAATAACTCAATTTTATGCTGAGTGACCTCAGCCGTAAGGACTCTCAGCTCCTCCTCTTTTCTTTTCCGTGCGCCAAGAGGACTTCGCTGCCCTTCCTCTGACACATTTTTTTGTTTGGTTTGATTTTCGTGCTCCACAGATCTCATACACCGCCTGCTGCTCTCTGTACTCTTACCTCACCTCACCTCTACGCTGTAAGTGCAGCCGCTAAATAGCTCGATGCACAGGCGGTGCTCATGGCGACCCTCATTATCATGATCATATACATCAGCCCCGTAACGTCATGTCATATTATATCATAATAAGAAAACTTACAGGTTTCCTGCATAATCGTTGGAAGGCTTCCAGGACACGGTAACAAAAGGAAATATTAGGGTGTATTTTGAAGCAAGTACCAAGACAAGGGCAGATTTTCTAAGATGAATACAGTTTCAGGCAGCAGTTGTTCAATTTTGGTTGTGAGCATTTTCTTCCTAGTTTTAAAGTATTAAAGTGTGTTTATTCCTTTCTGAAGATATACCTTTTGGAGTTTCTTGAAAATAGGACCTTGTTATTCTGATACAAATTCCATTGAAGGTAATGTCGGATTCTTACTGAATTCTTGGCCAATTTCCACCCTGAGTCATCTTGGTTATATGACCAAATCTTCTGGGCAACTTCATCTGCTATTTGGAGGTAATCCATCTTTTATAAAAAACAAAATAATAATCAGAAGTGCTTTCTCTTGCAAAGCTACTACTCTCCCAGTTATAAATTCCACAATTAAAAAGTATCTGGTTAAAGTGTTTTTTATTGCATATTAACTGTTCAAATATGTTACTGAGGGATTTTATTCCTGTTGTGTGCAACACATGATACAATGGAGACTTTCGTCAGTGCATTTCAATCTGAGACATCTTCTGAAAATAGTAACCCCTAATCAATAGCAATCATGGGAGACGTGAAAGAGGCATTAATGCTAATGAAAACAGGAAAATTACTTAAAATGGTCGTGAAACCCGGAAGGGCTGAGTGTGAACCAGATACCTTAATCCTCACCAGAGTCCTCAATTGTTTATGCCACTTAAATATAATTCTCTTATATATTTTAATCATAATACAATAGACCCACATTTGAAATTGAGCAAAATGAACTGCATATTACAGTAACTTGTGAGATTAGTACTTAATGTTACATGACTCTTTTTTAAATATATTTGCCTATTTTAAACATATTATAAATCAGCAACTACATACTGTTGGCTATTAATAGAAACATGAAATATCCAGTTTCACTGTTTTGATATTTCCTACACCTAACTTCCACATGCAACACAATGACATTTTCTGTACAAATGTTAACACTGAACATACCCTGTGATATTTTGCCTCAAGACATTTTAAAATTGATTTGAATTGTATTGAATGGATGTACACAACCCCATGTTCCAATAGCTGAGATTTAAAGTGTCACGTGACATATGATGTCACTAACCATAACTAATCAATAATATAATGGCTTGTGGAAAGAAATAGCATGACCCTGTTTACTCAACACATTTTTATGTACTGTAAAACATACAAAGCTGAAAGCAATCACAAATTATACAAAATACAAACGAGTGTGTGTTATGACTTAATTAGTGGCAGAACCCGACACTGCATATCTAAACGTAACTTTGCTTTTAATTGTTTTGTAAATCGGTGTCATATGTCTCGAGTAGCAGTCACAAAGAACACAAAAAAGCTAAACAGACCCGTATTGATTTCTGGAGACCCAAAACCGACTAGTTGCAGTTAAAACTTCGCACACTGTTGGCACCAGTGTACCGGCGAACAGTGAACTGTAGTGAATGTAATGGCCAATCAACTACGTACACGAAGTTGATTACAGAACTATTCACTTCTTCGATCAATTGTTTATTTTTAAGTAAGTGGTAAAATACTACTTTCTTATATTTTTAATATATTTAATTAGCCACAAACTACAGTGTAGTCAAATCTATGAAAATAATATCTATGGGGTAGTTGATATTCGAAAACTCCGGATAAGGTTCCAATGTTCCAACAGTTTGTTATCTGTTATTGACATTTTTGCCTGAGCTCGTTAGGGGTATCTGGGATTGGCGCATCATTCGCTTCACGTTTGAAGTTTCCAGAGGAAATGTAAGCAGTTAGAGAAATTGTTTACACAGGGCAGACTTCGTTGATTTGTTTTAGAATAGAAGTTGAACTGGATTGTTTTGTTTCAAGCGAGAGATTACTGGTTTTGATGTCCCAACCACTATGACAACATACGTCATTTTTTCAAGATAAAAAGTTAAGTGGTACAATTAAAGCATATATATATATATATATATATATATATATATATATATATATATATATATATATATATATAAAGCGAACCAGTATGCTTTCTCATCTGACTGCTCTGTTTAGTTTATGGTTAAAAAGTATGTTTGGGCTGGAGATTCACTGGAATGTTAAGCGTTTCGATTTGAGACAGCAAATGCATGTCTAATAATAGATTCTTGCTATAATTATTATTATTATTATTATTATTGTTACAGTTTTGTTTGCTATGTAAATCGGTGAAAGTAATAACTTGATCATAAAGGGTTACAGAAGCAATGCACTCTTAATATTAAAGTTTGATTTGAAAATAATAACTTGTTTTTCTTTGGATTTAACATTCCCTCTAAAATAAACTATTAAATTATATTTATAAACACATTAGTGATGCATGTTTAAAGTTATGTTAGATATTTGAATGTTCTATTTGATTTTCTGTGCCCCATTCACAATGATGTTGTATGTCTGTTTTATTAATAAAATGCGGTTCGATTTGTTGTTAACTCAATTCTGAACCTTTTCGTGATTAGGCCCAGTATTGGATAAGTGCCCTACATTTTCATTTTAACATCCTACAGGCAGTGCCATATGTATGTGAACTGCTGGAATAACCTAAATGAATTTGTTTTTCAGGTTATACCTATGTGAGTGTCATTTGTAGACACCATTGACAATATGAATAAAGCTGTGATCCACTCCCAGAATCCACAGTCACTTCTCTGCTGGCCAGTTCTGGACACCTGAAAAGCTCTGTTTACACTGATTCTAGTCATTCCTCTATCAAGTATAATGATAGGCATTATGAGTCTGCTACAGAAGCCCTGGATGCCTACATTGAAGACTTTGAGAAAAGCCTTGAATCTTCATGGAAGAGCACTGGGAGGCTGCACCTTAAGAGAAACACAGTCAGCCACCCCAGAGCACAGTTTAAGAACAGAGACGGTAATCTTGCACACAAAATATTTATTGACAGGTTTAGTGGATTGTCAGTTTCTGCCATCCAATGTAACTGTGGCACTCCCGTTATTTAATTAGACTCGATGGCGGAGTTTTAATTCAAACTCTATCGCTACATACTTCTTTTTAAGCCAGAGATGTGGATAAATATTGTTCAGACGAACCATGTCAGCATGCCTGATTTTGAAAACTTGGTCATGTATGTTGACATCAAAAAAGAGAATTGCTTTTGTGCATATTTATGTGAACAGCTTCTTCACTGAGCAAAACTAAACATTAAATTTAAGTTGAATTACAAAAGAAGACTTATATTTGATAGACTGGTAGAAGTGAGTAAATGTACACAAATCCACTCCCTGAGGTTTGTAAGCCAGATGCCATGTGTGTCTTTGTAACTGCAGTTACATGTTTTAATCTGAATTATATGTGTGCTTTTTTCAGTTCTTAAGGAAAGCCTTTCTGAGAGGGAGTTGGATTTTCTAAACTTGCCGGTAGGAAGATCAATTGCCAATGACCCTGACCTTGTTAGCCTCATCACTGATGACCTCCTTATCTTGCCGCCAGATGGTTCATTGCCCATCACCCGCACCTCAGCCCTCTTGACTATGTCAAACGTGATACTCGGCTCTCCGTGGATTGTAGTCCACATTCAAAATCCTACAGTAGGTCCTACAATGATCCTGCTTCTAGTCACGTTCACATATCATCCAAGGCTTCTGCCCCCCAAGAGCTGGACTCTCATGTACAGCGAAGGAGGAAGAGTGGAAAAAACACATCACTTGAGGACATTTTTGGAACACATTCCAGCCACCAGTCTCATAAAGCTGAGTGCAACCAACCCTTGCAACATATTCTTTCAACTCCCCTGCCATCTGAGAACTGCAAGCAGAACAAATCTGAGCTGTATACAAGCTCTGCCAAAAACTATCCCAGGTGGCTGACCTGCCAGAAGTCGGAAATAGATTTTTCAGGGATAACTAGCTTGCCTGATGTGAAATACCCTGGCTGGCTACAGGACTGTGATCTAGCATCCAACATTAGTCACACTCTAGCGCAAACCCAAAACAGAGGGTTACTCACTGGGACAGGAGCGGAGATCTGAGCCTAAAATTGTGTCCTGGCTTGATGACCTAGAGGCATCTTATTGTGATCTTCAGAAGGAGAATCTGGCCAACCTATTGAGACTTGGTGATGATGTGTACCGCAGCACCATGCTTACAAAAAGAAGCAGCAAACAGAGCAACTTGCTACGGTTGAAGTGGAAAGGAAAACGATTACAAGGAGTCTTTTAGAGGCAAGACAGGGCTACTTAGTCACACTAAATCTCTGTTATTGAATTTGAATTTAAGTTGAATATTTCTGTACTACTCCTTCTGTTTTTCACAACATACAGTCACAATTTTATTCATAGAAGGGTCAAACTCCACAAGAGTCTGTTTTAAGATTCTTCTCTTTAGCTGTTTCTAATGGTTGAATGTGCTAAGCCAGGGCCATACTGTGCAACATCACTGTTTTCAAGCATTTGACAAAGTCTTGAAAGTCTTGGTTCAATATAAATGGGGCATTCCATGTCAAATCAGGTAAAAAAGTACTGTATTGAATCAAGTTCCATGGCTCCAGGTTTCTTAGAAATATATGTTCACTATGCCTAAATCAAGATTATCAATGGCAGCAATGCATCAGAGCTTATCGCCCTTTTTATATTGCTATAAAAATGTTAAAACAGATTTTTAGTTCAAGATAATATTGTAAGCACAACTTTCAACATGCCACTATCACTGACATGAGTTTGGTCAAAATCAGAGGTTGTTAAGTGAGGACCATTTGTTAATATGGCATGGAATCATCCATTGATTTACTGTTTTGTGTTTTTCTTTTTTTTTTTTAAGATGATAAGATTGAATTACTGATTCTTAAAGCAGAGAAGGCTCTTTCATCCCCAGCTCTTGGGCTGGGTCGGAGTGTAAGAGAGCATGGGAGTCCTCAGACTGAAGAGGTGCTGGAGGCTGACCGGTCCTGGGACAATCCACCAGTAACTTTGTGAGAGCACCTTTCATTCTTAAAGCATCTTTTTTAAAAAGCAAATAACTTGGGAAGGGGGTCAATAAATGGATGCTCATGCTTAACCACCCCATTTAACCACATTTTGTAAGTCAATTGTTTTTAGGCACTGATTTTATTGGCTGACAGAACCTTTTAGAATTGACTGTATATCATATCTGTAAAGGGTCCTGGGCAGCAAGGGCACTTAAAGGGACTATAAAACAAAAAATAAATCTGCCCCCTGAGGGACAAAACTGTATTAATGCATGTTGTACTACCTTATGTAATTATCATATCCTATCTGGAACATTAAAGTAATTTACATTTGCTGTTTTACTAACCTTTTCCATTTTAATCAAGTGTGGAGAGCTTCCTAAGCCACTCTAATCATTGATTTGTTTTCTTCATGCAGTAAACCCCGGTGCCAGTAGGTGGTGCTGAATTACTGGAATCTGATGGAGCAGCAAGAGACAACTGATTGATGATTATTTGACTGACTGCGTGAAGAGCAACAAAGAGGTTCGCAAGAAAGTTATCATCAGAATCTTATACCAAAACATAATAAGATATAAATATATCTGAGTAATACGATCAGGATCTTTTTAAAGAAAAGGTTATGCAAAAGTATTTTCTAATCAGTAGTTTGTTGTCAAAATTCATAGATAAGGATCATTGGTGTATACAGTGCCTTGCGAAAGTATTCGCCCCTTGAACTTTGCGATCTTTTGCCACATTTCAGGCTTCAAACATAAAGATATGAAACTGTAATTTTTGTGAAGAATCAACAACAAGTGGGACACAATCATGAAGTGGAACGAAATTTATTGATATTTCAAACTTTTTAACAAATAAAAACTGAAAAATTGGGCGTGCAAAATTATTCAGCCCCCTTAAGTTAATACTTTGTAGCGCCACCTTTTGCTGCGATTACAGCTGTAAGTCGCTTGGGGTATGTCTCTATCAGTTTTGCACATCGAGAGACTGAAATTTTTGCCCATTCCTCCTTGCAAAACAGCTCGAGCTCAGTGAGGTTGGATGGAGAGCATTTGTGAACAGCAGTTTTCAGTTCTTTCCACAGATTCTCGATTGGATTCAGGTCTGGACTTTGACTTGGCCATTCTAACACCTGGATATGTTTATTTGTGAACCATTCCATTGTAGATTTTGCTTTATGTTTTGGATCATTGTCTTGTTGGAAGACAAATCTCCGTCCCAGTCTCAGGTCTTTTGCAGACTCCATCAGGTTTTCTTCCAGAATGGTCCTGTATTTGGCTCCATCCATCTTCCCATCAATTTTAACCATCTTCCCTGTCCCTGCTGAAGAAAAGCAGGCCCAAACCATGATGCTGCCACCACCATGTTTGACAGTGGGGATGGTGTGTTCAGGGTGATGAGCTGTGTTGCTTTTACCAAACATAACGTTTTGCATTGTTGCCAAAAGTTCGATTTTGGTTTCATCTGACCAGAGCACCTTCTTCCACATGTTTGGTGTGTCTCCCAGGTGGCTTGTGGCAAACTGTAAACGACACTTTTATGGATATCTTTAAGAAATGGCTTTCTTCTTGCCACTCTTCCATAAAGGCCAGATTTGTGCAGTATACGACTGATTGTTGTCCTATGGACAGAGTCTCCCACCTCAGCTGTAGATCTCTGCAGTTCATCCAGAGTGATCATGGGCCTCTTGGCTGCATCTCTGATCAGTCTTCTCCTTGTATGAGCTGAAAGTTTAGAGGGACGCCAGGTCTTGGTAGATTTGCAGTGGTCTGATACTCCTTCCATTTCAATATTATCGCTTGCACAGTGCTCCTTGGGATGTTTAAAGCTTGGGAAATCTTTTTGTATCCAAATCCGGCTTTAAACTTCTCCACAACAGTATCTCGGACCTGCCTGGTGTGTTCCTTGTTCTTCATGATGCTCTCTGCGCTTTAAACGGACCTCTGAGACTATCACAGTGCAGGTGCAGGTGCATTTATACGGAGACTTGACTACACACAGGTGGATTCTATTTATCATCATTAGTCATTTAGGTCAACATTGGATCATTCAGAGATCCTCACTGAACTTCTGGAGAGAGTTTGCTGCACTGAAAGTAAAGGGGCTGAATAATTTTGCACCCAATTTTTCAGTTTTTATTTGTTAAAAAGTTTGAAATATCCAATAAATTTCGTTCCACTTCATGATTGTGTCCCACTTGTTGTTGATTCTTCACAAAAATTACAGTTTCATATCTTTATGTTTGAAGCCTGAAATGTGGCAAAAGGTCGCAAAGTTCAAGGGGTCAATACTTTCATAAGGCACTGTAACGAGTCGGAATGTACCAATGCTGTTATAGCTTGCTGTGATGAGGTACACCCCGCCCTGTGTGTATTTGTATTATTATTATTATTATTATTATTTTTTTAGGGTATGAAGCGCTGGTGCGCATGTTAATAATAAATAATAGATTTAAGCAGAAAACAAAACATTTTCAAAAGTAAATGGCACAGTGGGCAAAACAGACAAACAAAACAGACACGGAACAAACAAGTATCGTGCTGGTGTAAAACCAGCACAGGTAGCAATTGTTTTTAGTATTTTTCTCTTTATCTCACGACTCACGTCTCTCGTTCCGCCTCTAAACACACTAACCCCGTTCAGCCAAAGCTGTGGGTTTTTATACATGTGGCCGTCTCCAGATTAGTAATAAATTAATCCATCTGGAGACGGTCACATTTTGCACAAGTTTAGCATGGATGGGGAATTTTAACCCCATCCATGCTGTAAAATAATTAACAATGAAACAACGTGTTTTTACACACTACACAATACATTTTAAATAATAATACAAAATAATACAAATACACACGGGCGTGGTGTACCCCGTCACACTTGCCCATAATCATCTTCCACTTTTTGCCAGTGTTTCTTTATAGCTAAAAGACTATTGTAATTTAATCACTATTGAAGTCTAATGTAGACCACATCGCAAAACAAATACAATGGCACTGGGATCTTTGCAGGTACTTTTGCAAGTAGTTGCCAAGAGGTGCCAAGGATTGTATGGGCATGGAGAATGAAATGGTCCTTTCAGGGCATGTCTGACCCATGCTAACTGGGCTCACATTGCTGCTGCTTGTGGTACCCTGCACAGCATGAATAGATACTTCACTCAGAATATTTTTTTTTTTTTTTTTACAAAAGCAAAATAGCAACCGTTGCTTCATAATTCAAATACAAAAAGTATTTATATCATCTAGATTTTTACCTGTTCTATCCTGTACAGAATTTGAAAGTACTGTGGAACTCAGCATCCTAGCTAAGGAAATTAAGATTCTCATCTCCAGCCCTATGCATGCTTTTGAGATTCTATGTTCTATAATATTTAGACCCACTTTTTAGTTTTAAAATAATTCATGTCCTGAAAGCCTTGTTTAGCAATGTGAATACTTACTGTGATAGACTGATGCCTATTTTTAGGTTAACAGAAAACATTTTATGCAATAGGAAACAGTTGTCCGTTATCTTTATTTCATAATGCAATTGCATACCATTTAGGTTGTGTTCCTCTTTGAGTGATCCCATATTAAGGGTTGGGATAAGTGATTAACTTGGGTGGTCAACATTAACAACAAAATATTGTATGGGTTGTTTCTAAGTGAATAAGTCATAATCCCCTACTGATATTCAAGTTCAAAGATCACCACAATCTACTCCCTGCTATAGGAAATTGAGTCACAAAAGTTTAGACAAATTAAAAAAATAATAATTAGGCGATTACAGGAGGGAGCATGAAGATACACTGTGCTACTCCTGTTATGTTGAGAAATGGATTCCCCATCTGATTTATGATAATCTAAAAACCATCAAGATGTTGAAAAATATATTGCTGGAATACAGATACTTGAAGGTGTTCTGTTACATCTAATTCTAAATGCTGTCTTTTGATAGACTAAGATTCAACATTGGTCTTACATCCTATAATGACCAGGCTAAGCTTGAGGTGTGTGTTCCCCATGTTGGTAAATTTTGTATCTGCAAGAACAATTCTAATTGATAATCTGTATATCTTTGAAGGCTGTGACATGTGCATCTGGATATTCCTCCAGTAAGCACCATGGGCCTGTAGAAGCACTGAAGCAAATGCTGTTTAGTTTGCAGTCTGTAGAGCAGCGCTTCAGCCAAGAGCAAATAGATCAGCATGAAGAAATAACGACTATAAAACAGGTATGAAATTCCTCAGCACTGTAGAACATTTTCAGCTTGATTCTCAAAGAAATTGACTCCAAATCGTCATTAGAGGTTTTTTTTAGGAAGAACACATCCAATAAATGTACCAAAGCATATTTTAATTTGTATTATTTATTTCGGGGAAAAAAATGCTAAATGCAAATTGGAGTAAAAAGCTTTGAGAATCTGGCCCTTTCAATTTGTCCTTATGAAGATTCCAGACAAAACTGGTAGACCAACTTGACACCCCATTTTACTGTCGGTGAAAAAGTTCAGAACTAAGGGTGCCCTGTAAATATCACATCTTTATACAACTGATGCCTCAAATATAACTTGGCCACTGTCTTTCAATGTTTTAGTTCTTAAAGAAACCACTCTTATGCAATATTTCTGTTTATACAGTTAGGGTCTGAAATGCCATTGGTGGATTATGAAACAGCCCCAGGCGGCCAGTCTTTACAAAGGTAAGTTTTAGCAAAATAATCAGTTAAAACAAAAATGTAATAATCTGGTTGCCTGTGGTTTGGTGACTCCACGACCAATCAAGTTGCATATCTCTGTGATGAAGGGTCAGTTTATTTCCTGCCCAGTCAGTTAAAAATGTTTCAGTACAGTGTTGGTCTGTCTTTCTCTTGTTGCCTGCATTCGCTTGGACACACTTAGTTTAGTTGCTGATCAGAATTGCCTAACATTCCTCATGTAAAATTGATGCTGTTTAGAAAGCACAAGTCTGTTTTAAAATTGAACAACTTGACATCATACAGTATGATGAGATAGTCGCCTCCCAAGTCAACCCTGCTGAATCTAGACATTGTGTAAAAGGTTATGAAGCTTTGTGTTTGTGTCACTGTTTTACACATACATTTTAATGCATACTCTCCACAGTATCTTTTCTGCCTCATGAATGCATGGCCCACGGCATATTCTTTTATGATGGGATGATTAAACTGCTTACAATTCTACTCTATTATCACAGAACAGTTATCGCCATAGCCACGGCTCCCAGTCCCCATGCCATTTCACCAGCACTTCCGTTCACATGATAGCACAGCCTCAACACAATAACTATGACTCCCAGCGACAGCATTATAAAGATGCATGTGGCACATTTAGCAACAGCAATTCGGTTGTCAATTTTTTTTTATTTTTAGAAATGACACTTAAAATTGCTTGTGTATCTCTGGCCTAACATTTCCTGGCAAGCAAGGCAAGCAATCTGAGAATTTTCTTTGACCGAGTGTAGTACCAGATGTCATGTTTGAAACTGCAATTGGTAGACCTATATAATGAATGCAAGTACACAACAGGTGCACAAGCACTCGCCCGCATCCAATCGGGTGAATCTAGATTAGCCCAGAACTTGAAAAAGACTACTGGGCAAAACCTGTTTTCACTAACTTTCTGGGAGAGAGAGCTAATAAAAATTGTGTTTTTAACCGCTATTAAAACCAGCCCTGGTGTTCTGCCTTTTCTACACCGCTGCTGGAAACCCAGCACACAGTCGCTACATTGTTGTCAGAAGTGGAGGCGAGGCATGTACCCTGGCACGCATTTGGAAGTTGGCAGGGGAGAGTAGAAATAATTCACATAGGCAAAGCTAGACTGGTTGAAGTGTTGGGCGAAACTAGAGTCGTCCAAATTAATGGCATGGGCAAACCAGATTCGCCCAGCATCGATGTTGAAGCATTGGGCGAAACTAGACTCGGCAGATTAATGGCATGGGTGAACCAGGTTCACCCAGCATCGATTTTGAAGCGCTAGGCGAAACTAGACTGGCCCGGCTAAACCCCAAATTCAGTGAAAACTGTGAAAAAATGTGTTTTGCCAAGTAGTCTTTTTCAAGTTCTGGGCTAATCGAGATTTGCCCGATTGGACACGGGCGAGTGCCAAAAAAAAAAGTGGTTACTTCGGGATTTGCCCAGAAGCCCTTGGCAAAACTAGATTGGCCCGGGCAAAACTAAACTCGCCAGACCACCGGGTATATATATATAGAGAGAGAGAGAGAGAATAGTAGATGGGCTTCAGTGAGTTACAGGAAAATAATTTCAACAAGGCTTTCTGTGATGTCCTAAATTACCCGAGAAACCCGAGATGGAATTGTTTTCCTGTAACTCACTGAAGAGGCCCATCTATTATTTTTTATAATACATGGATACCCTTGTGATGCTAATATTAAAGAAGACAAGGTTCAGCAGTACAGTTTGGTTTTTTTAAATGTAGTGTTTCAGTGTTGTCCAGATGTTCTATGTCGTTATCCGTTTCTCTGAGTTCCGAATGTACCAGCTTTACATTTTTTTTTTTTTTAAACTTATTCTCATTTTGTTGATCATTAATGAACATTTCTGTACTGTGCGTGTTGTCGAGTGATTGAAAACGAGACATTTTGTGTTTGAATTGAAAGTGATGGTCTTGAGAAGTCAAATGGGTCAAAGTTCAAATATATTTTCCTCGAGGAATTATCACTTTTGACGCCACTACTGTGGTATTATGCCTTCTTTTAGAATATATATGTATAAAACATTGTTTGATTGCAGGGCAATGCACCATTTAGGGCGACTGAAGAACCTTGTTGATGATATGAAGGAGAAGAAAGAGCAAGACAACGAGACCCAGAAAGAAAACTATTTGGTTAATAAAGGAAAATAAATTTAGGCAACATAGTTAACCAAATACAGCACTTTATTAAGTTGCTTCCAGAAACATTTCATAGCCATCTAAAAAATATTATTGTACTCACTGTACCAGATTTTAGAAAAACAGTTGTCACTCACTTCTGTCTTTTTTATTTTCTGTTGACTGATTGATTTATATGATATAAAATGTAACATTTTCCCTAACCATCACTATATGATTGATATGTGTTTTAAATTACCTCACACTACCCGGGTCTCTTTTTACTACCCGGGTATTGATTTATTAATTTGAGAATTTAAAGAAAATGTAGAAAATATGACAATACAGTTGTAAGCGCAGGTCTCTGGCCAGCGTAATAAAGACAATGTTAAAACAAGCTTTTGCATTAAGCCTTTTCTTAACTGACAGGATATAATTTTACAGAAAACAATAACACACCGCAAGCAGCAAGTACACCTCAATAATAATAACTGTGGCAACTATTCTTCTCAGGAACTAAATCGGAAAACAACATAATATCCTGTTGGTTTATGTCAGTGATAACTCTGTGATCATTAATAACCATGTGGCTTCCAATATGGAATGCTTATCTACAGTTATTGCACAGATACAGGTTCTTACCAAAAAGATACACTTATTAGCCTTTATTTAAAAATAAATAAGCAAATAAATAAAATAATGTGGCACACATTAAGCAAGTGCTTCCTCCTTTGAATGAAATATTTCCTTGGGAGAGTTTGCAAATTGGTTGGATGCCATTGTTATGTATTCACAAGTGATCAGGAACGGCACCTCCAAACAGACACACGTCTCTTTTGCTACTGCTGTCAAAATCCATGTGGCTCAATTTACAGTAGCTATTGCGACAGTCCATAACGTAATAGCAGTGCTGTACGACTGCATTAGTTTTAAAACTGAACATAACAGCCATGTTAACAACAACAACAACAACAGCAGAATATGGCCAGTATATGTCACAGATAATTCTGCAGCATGATGCACATTTAACGTCAATAACAATTGAAATGGAGATGTTGTTTTTTTATTATTTCGATGTTTCCAGTATTGAAAAAGGTTACACAAGTCTACAAATCTGAAGGGACTAAATGTATGTGTGCTACGATATATATTTAAATATGTATCATGCACTTAAAACATTATATGTGATTTTTAAATCATTTTTTAATCATTACCCGCTACAGATTTTCTACCCGTACAACCTCTAATATATATATATATATATGTGTGTGTGTAGTTAGCAGTAAGACCCGCACAGAGGGCATTACCAGGCATTATACCTAACCGCTTGGGTAATGGGGTCCAGACTAAGTCGAGGCTTATTACAACCAAACGGTCGTATAATGCCTGGTAATGCCCGATGTGGAGGGTCTTACTGCTTATATACTTCAATGTTACAGCACAATTATCTATAATTTTTACTGATTTTAACTGAATTTATTTAGGTTTTCCTTCTTTTTTTTATGTCTCCTTCCACATAAGCACTCTAAAATGAACGTTCCATAACAACGATCTTCTCTATAAAATGAGTGTACAAAAGCCGTTTTTAAAAACGCCGTTTTTCATGCGTTTGATCCGCTTATTGTGCCTGAAAAACACAAGCCAAGTTAGTAGAAACAATTGGGGCAACCTTGGCCCCCATCGGTTTTACAGTTGTGCCTATTTACTTTGTGCAGGGCAAGGTTGCCCCAATGGTTTCTTGAAACTTGGCTTGTGTTTTTGATATCTCTACTTTAAATGGCTGGGCACTTTTGATAACTTGGTGTTTCTTTCACATTTCCAATGTGTTTTTGTTTCAGATATAATATACAGTCAGCACTGTATATTGCTGCATTTTTTTCAGGTGAAACTGGAGCAAGTGCTGTGTAACTGCACAAATAAAGACAGGCTGATTTGAGCATGTGAGGAAAAAACTGAAAAACCCGGCTGTGACGGATAATCAAATAAATTGTAACATTGAAGAGATGGGCTTTGTATCAGAAAACTGGTGACGGGAATCGAAAATCGCGTGTGACAGGTAAGTGCATTAATTTTTTACAAACATTCAACCTCGGTTAACTCAACGGGTGGATAACTCAACACCTTTGTTTAATTCGACAGACAGCCTTGGTCCCGGAGTTTCTCCATATAAAATATATACATCCTGCCTCTTAATTTTTTTTAATTCACTACGCTTTACTCATAACTCGACACTTATTACCGGTACTGAAGGGATTAAAAACTATTAAAAAGACTAGTGGATAACTCAACACTGACGTTTGACGTGACTGACCTCCTACTAGAAACGGATCGTTCTTTCATTCATTCGCATCTACCAAGTGCAGCTGGTTTTTGTTCACCAAGTTAATTCTGTACAATGTACATTTGTTAACTTTTGCTATTTAAGCTGTCAAATTAGACAGTTCAAGCCAATAACTAAAAGTATAGTCAACAATGTGCATAGTTTGTGGTTGGATTGTTTTCGTAGAAATAATGCTGTAGTTATTTCATAACTTATTTCAATTGAACTTTATGAGTTGTACCGAAGTTTGTACAGTCTGCATACTGTAATTGATTCATTCACTGCAGTTCTTTCAACCATTTTCATAAGGACATTTAACTAAAAATAAACTTGTAAATACTGTAAACGTGTGAGTTCTGTTACTTATATGCATGTTAATGCCGTGGCTCATGTGCACCCGTGGTTAACTCGACACCTTGGATAAGTCAACACTAAATGACATCCCCGTGGGTGTCGTGGTTAACCGAGGTTGACTGTATAAATAATGGGAATTGATTTGTTTCTTAATACAAGGACGGTAAAACGCTGACTGACATGTATCTGAGTGTCGATATCTGAGTGCTGACTGTATATGATAAAATACTTTATATTTATATAGTTATATAGTTTATATTTATCAATTAACAAAATGCAAACTGAGTGAACAGAAGAAAAATCTACATCAAATCAATATTTGGTGTGACCACCCTTTGCCTTCAAAACAACATCAATTCTTCTAGGTACACTTGCACACAGTTTTTGAAGGAACTCGGCAGGTAGGTTGGCCCAAACATCTTGGAGAACTAACCACAGTTCTTCTGTGGATTTAGGCAGCCTCAGTTGCTTCTCTCTCTTCATGTAATCCCAGACAGACTCGATGATGTTGAGATCAGGGCTCTGTGGGGCCATACCATCACTTCCAGGACTCCTTGTTCTTCTTTACGCTGAAGATAGTTCTAATGACTTTCGCTGTATGTTTGGGGTCGTTGTCATGCTGCAGAATAAATTTGGGGCCAATCAGATGCCTCCCTGATGGTATTGCATGATGGATAAGTATCTGCCTGTACTTCTCAGCATTGAGGAGACCATTAATTCTGACCAAATCCCCAACTCCATTTGCAGAAATGCAGCCCCAAACTTGCAAGGAACCTCCACCATGCTTCACTGTTGCCTGCAGACACTCATTCGTGTACGCTCTCCAGCCCTTCGGCTTAACAAACTGCCTTCTGCTACAGCCAAATATTTCAAATTTTGACTCATCAGTCCAGAGCACCTGCTGCCATTTTTCTGCACCCCAGTTCCTGTGTTTTCGGCATAGTTGAGTCGCTTGGCCTTGTTTCCACGCCGGAGGTATGGCTTTTGGCCGCAAGTCTTCCATGAAGGCCACTTCTGACCAGACTTCTCCGGACAGTAGATGGGTGTACCAGGGTCCCACTGTTTTCTGCCAGTTCTGAGCTGATGGCACTGCTGGACATCTTCCGACATGTAAGGGAAGCAAGCATGATGTGTCTTTCATCTCTGCGGTCCTCAATGTTGCCCGCTTCTTTGTGCTTCTTCAAAAGAGCTTGACAGCACATCTGGAAACCCCTGTCTGCCTTGAAATTTCTGCCTGGGAGAGACCTTGCTGATGTAGTATAACTACCTTGTGTCTTGTTGCTGTGCTCAGTCTTGCCATGGTGTATGACTTTTGACAGTAAACTGTCTTCAGCAACCTCACCTTGTTAGCTTAGTTTGGCTGTTCCTCACCCAGTTTTATTCCTCCTACACAGCTGTTTCTGTTTCAGTTAATGATTGTGTTTCAACCTACATATGGAATTGATGATCATTAGCACCTGTTTGGTATAATTGTTTAATCATACACCTGACTATATGTCTACAAAATCTCTGACTTTGTGCAAGTGTACCTAGAAGAATTGATGCTGTTTTGAAGGCAAAGGGTTGTCACACCAAATATGGATTTGATTTAGATTTTTCTTCTGTTCACTCACTTTGCATTTAGTTAATTGATAAATATAATCTATTAACATGTCTATTTTTGAAAGCATTCTTACTTTACAGCATTTTTTCACACCTGCCTAAAACTTTTGCACAGTACTGTATATATATATATATATATATATATATATATATATATATATATATATATATATATATATATATATTATATTTTCTTGTATCCACATTTTCTGCAATTAATATTTTTGAGGGATTTAAAATATAACTGGTTTGAACTGAGTTTAATATTTATATTAATATGATATCACCTAACGATACTCAAGAAAACTCACCTTGTGCTTGATGGAGCCTTGATGCTTGATACTGCCATCTGTTGACAGCCAAGGGAGGTATATTTCACACCTTTGTATCAATTGTGTTACAGATTAAATGGGGAAAAAATGAAAACTATTTTATTGATGTGTAACATATGTGTGAGAGAAATTAGTTGGCCTGTTTCATTCCTTAATGCACTTGATGCCACACTCAAGATGGAAAGGGTTGTGGTTAACTTTAGTGAACCAAAAAACAGTTAGGATTGCAAAAGCAACTGTCGTTTTGAAATAGCTTCAACTGCTTCTACATCTGTTGCTCAATGGCAGTGGGGTCTAGTTTTAGATTTTTTTTTTTAAGGGTGTACCAAGCAGAGCTTTATCAAAGACAAAATCAGTATTCAAATAAAACAAATTGAGTCCCTGAGTGACTCCTCTGGTAAGAGCGTGTGGTGTCATACAATCCGCAGCGAGGTTTGTGTTTTGGCTGTGTGAAGTTGGCGATTTTCACTGGGGATCCCACAGGGAGCATGGCATTGGAGAGAAAAAAGGGTAGCAAATGTTGGTTACTGCATCTACCCATTCTCACACACAAATATATTTCAACAAATAAGCATTGGGGTCTCTGATAAATATGCAACAATTAATCACCATGGAGTTTATTTTGCAGGCCTCAGTAACTGATGTATCATTTTGGTGTGCTGTTTGAAGCCTTCTATAGCTAGTTACCAAGAAACATGTATTCTGACCATATTGTTAGACTAAAGCTATTTTGTTTGTATTTGTTTTGTGAAGATGAATAGCAAAATCTAATTAAAAACATTGAGCACTAGTTGAAATAAATAGGATAGGATTAATGAGCTCACTTGTCTCCATTTTTGGACTGACAGCAAAATCAAAGCCAGCACCCTTAAAGAAAGTTACAGAATATATATATATATATATATATATATATATATATATATATATATATATATATATATATATATATATATATACCACAGCATTACCAACACAATGTATTTGGAACAGATAGTACACAGTGGTGATATGCAATGGATTATACCATGTATTGGTTCAGTCCACTGTGATACAACTGGTATTTGAGAATATGAAAAAGCTATCACACTGGTAAAATTTGACCAATGGCTGATTTCATGAAGCTACCCTTGCCCCTTAGTACAGAACCATGTTATTGTAATGTAGTGCTTCAATCTTGCCATTAAATATAATTTGGCATATGATTTCTGTTAAGACAGCTGTAGGTTTAGCAACCTTCCAGGCATAAGAAATAGTGTATTTGATATAGTAGCATAAGGGCAGCTACAGTGGTATGAACCATTGATAGACTTGTGTAACAGTTGTAAAATTGTAATATTTTGAGCACACTGATAATCCATACCATTTCATTTCATAGAAATTCTTCTTGTATCATTTTACAATTCAGAATTAGTTTAAAATCCATTCTACTGGCATTGCTGGTCTGTTTGTTTTTCTTCTGTGTGTTACACAGATATTATAAGAATATCCCAATGGTGTCCAAATTTTGTGTAGGAGTAAAGTATATAAAAGTATATAATAATGAAAGCAATGGCAAAAGTAGTACTGCATAGTGTAGGTATGGTAAAGGGATAGTTAACTCTATAATGAGGGCAACGATGGACGATTGGCATCTCTACTACAGCTTGTGCAATGTATTTCTCAACCAACTAGCCACAAACAGGAAATCCTACCATCTTGACCAGAGGAAGATGTTTAGTGTCACAACTCTATTATATTTATAGAGACTTCAAGAGAAGATTTTGGCATTTGGGATCCAAGAAGGTCAGTGGTAAGATATCTAAAGACAAACTTCAATTCATTTTAACAATGTGTGCATTATTTATTTAGTTTTCTATATTTCATTCAGTCTGTTTTCAATGCAGGCATGTTTATCACACCCTTATTTTTATTTCTGTTAAGCAATGGAGCACCGTGTATATGGGTCAGGTGAGGACAATGCACCACTTCTCCCTAAATCGCAAACGGGAGACCAGCAATCAGGAAGTGAGGTAGGCTAACTTTAATTATTGCATCTTACACTGCATAGGTTTCCAACCTTGGGTTCACGAGCAACTCCCTGGTGTCCCCTAAAAATAAAAGTTGGTTACTGTGTCTTCTGACACACAAACATTAGAAGCAAACACGCATTGGGGACTCTGATAGAGATGCAGCAATCGATTGTTGATCGCCATGGCTTTTATTTTGCGAGCCTATATTAAACATTCATTAATCGCTAATCGCTTTGGTGCTCTGAAACCTCACGTAGCTAGCTGTCCACAAACACATACTTTCCTTTTGCAGTGCTAGACTAAAGCTCTTCTTGTATTTGTTTTGTGATGAGGAATTTCAAAATCTAACGACAACATTGAATGTCTTAATGCTTTTTAGTTTCAATGCATATACTTATATTACTAGCATGCACATATGTGTTTCCAGTTATACACTTGTTCTGTTGTTGTTGCAATAATGCATCCATTATTGTTGATTATTTGATTAGGAAATTGGTTTCTGATTTTCTTTCATCTGATACAAATATAATGTTTGTCATGCTAAAAGATGTTTATCATGCTAGAGTTCTAAATCACTGTTAAAAATATAACAACATGTAATTGTTTCTAAAAAAAAAAGGTTGTTAAAAGTTCATGGAAAAATCCTTCAAGCTGAGCTCAATCTTGGGAAAAGTTGGGACTGCTGTAAAGAAGGATTTCCACAGTGTTTGGTGACAGCAATGCCAACATGATGACTCTCAAAGTGACCTGGCTTTAGGGCGGCAAAGTAAACTGGCCTCTAATTACAGTACAATGCATGTGTGGCTACATTCCATTAAACTGACCACAGCCTTTATCATACAGGTCTTGCTAATCAGAATTTGAAATGCTCCACATGTCCAATCTGCAGTAGCAAGGAAGACATGGAACACCATTACCAGTGGATATTTCATAAAGAAAATGTAGAGCAGCAATTTCAGCCAGGCTGATTGAGGTGTGTTAACCCCTGTGTCTGTGTGCTCTCTTTCAGAGGAGAGGACAGTCCAGCTCCCTGATGAAGGTCTTCTTTGTGTGTCTGCTCGCCTCGGTCATTACAACAGCCCTGGCAGTGCTCGTGGTTGTCTTCGCCACACCCGACAGATCTCAAACTGTTGATAGCAAGGTGCTCACTGGCACCCTTCCCCGTGGACGTGAAGTACAAGTACCTTAATCACATGGAAAAATCCAAGGTATTAACTCTGGAGATTTGCTTATGTGGCATTACATTATAGCTATGACATGAAATCAACACTGGTTATACACAACACTCCACAAATATGAAAACATGAATACAATTATAATTGTATAATCCCAATTAACTATTTCAACACCAAGTAACTTTGGAATGAGACAACCCTACCATAACTAATTTAATAGTATCAGTGTCTTGCATTGTAAAACAAAAGTCATACAAATGTTTTACAGGGGCATACACTCAATTGGGATTGATTAACTGATCTTCTGTGAGTGGAGTTCATCTTTCCTAGTCGTCTTTAGGGTATGCAGTGTTGAAAGAGTTGAACACTGAGATTCTTGTAAATAAACAATGAGATAGTATTTGCCAGATAAGTGCAAGTGCACAATTTTCCAAGAGGAATGAAATCATTTTAACAGTAAAATATTTGAAGATTGTAATGTTACTAGTACTTACTGCAACTAATTTATTTCTTGCTAGTTTTATACTATTACAATTGTTTTATTCCTCAGAACATTGGGCTTAGCTTCCAAATATGGCTCAATGTATTATTTTTACTTTCTCAAGTTATTTCCCCGGTCTGTTATATAACATGTATAATGCAGACTTTAAAGCTGGCACAGTCCAGGTAGAAGGTACATTTTTTCTCCATGGTTTGTATGACATGATACAACTTATTTTCCATTCATTTACTGACAGGCTTACAATTGTGTACTTTTTTAACTGAATGGTAGTCAGTTTACAGACAGGTAGCAACCCTTTCAAATCTTGTGTTTTCCAGCTTTTTAAATTAGAAGGTGGAAATGTCCAGTGGGCAAGATACCGAAATAATCCTGACCACTATGACTCCAGAGAAGAGCAGGAATTCGGGGACAGTATAAACACCCAACAAGCTCAAGTGACAGCATCTACTTTACTAATGAAACCAAATGGGTGTAGAGTTCCTCACTGGCACTTCAACGCCAATGAACACGGATACCTTGTAAAGGTAATACTGGCAGTAACTTATCAATTAACTTTTTTTTTTTTTTTGTAAAACATTACAAACTGTCGCTGTTAAACATTTAACACAGTCAAATTACATACATTGCTTAAGTAATAAAGCTATTCATCCTGCTTCATAACTACTCTGCATCCTTACAAGTAGGGATTCCATCTGGCTAGACTCTAGTAAGCAAGAAATTCCCCACTTCTCCACCCTAAATTTTAGTAGTTACAACAATCAGTCCATGTGTACAACTCTACAAAAGACTTGCAGTGGATTTCATAGCTTCAATAGAGAATGATATTGTATGGAGGCCTCCAGTATTACAGTTTGTACTTCAGATAAACAGTTATAGCAAATAGCTGTATTACATGTTTGAATCAATGTTTTTAATGTTTTTAGTAACATTTTAATGGCATGCTAATATTATTATTATTTATTTCTTAACAGACGCCCTTATCCAGGGCGACTTACAGTTGTATAATACTGATAGTGACATGTTTGATTTTGTTTGTATGTGTGATTGTAGTATTTTTTAAGCATTACAATAATCAGTTAATAATTTTAGAGATAGACACTGCTCTTAAATAAGACATAGTCTGTTATGTATTCTCAGTACTACTGTACTAAAACTATGGACTCAAAAATGAAATACTGGTTACGAATACAGTGCTCCCCCTTTATAATGCTGTAGTCAGGAGCCATAGTTAAGAGACCGTGCTCTTTGTGTTCTGCCTTATAATGAGAATACTTGTGTCAGTGTAATGGCATTATGGGGCAAATGGAAGCTACGACCATACCGCCTTATAATCTGTACCGCAGTATAAAGTGCCGCCTTATAAAGGGGAGCGCTGTATTCATACTAAAACATATTTTAAATTAAGTTCCCAATAATAACCATACTGTTTATATAGTTCAAAGTGTATGTCCAAAGTATTTATTTATTTATTTTGTCTCAGGGCAGTGCATGGATTGGTATACTGGATTCAGGACCCTTCGTTGTGACCTCTTACAATGTCACAGCTGGTCAGGTAATATTCCTGCCCCGAAGCACCCTTCACTGGCTGAAGTGCGTCGGAAATGAAGACTGCCTCTTTGTGCTCTTCTTTACCACACACGAGGAGCTCGTAACAATGGAAGTCGACGATGTCTTTTACTCCACACCGCAAGATATTGCTGCAAGGTCACTGAAAGTAAGAAAAGTAGTAGACCTTTAAATTATTGTTATACAGTATTTAATAGCAATGTCTTTTTTTTGAAGGCAGGATTCAGGATAACACTGTAAGAATACTATATATATATATATATATATATATATATATATATATATATATATATATATAATAGTCAATGGACTAGGCTGCACAGCAGTTAGGTCTATAAAATGTAATTATAATCATTCTTGAGGGAATGCAGGACTGAATGGTAGGCAGTGTTCAAGTAAAGATTGAGATACAAGTGCCTTTTATCTGTTTTTTGTTTGTTTGTTTTGTTTGTTTGCTTAGGTGAAACCCAAAAAACCACCAGCACTGACCATCATATACCAGTGTTGGTCATTTCTGGAATTTCTTCAGGGCTCCCTCTCCCTTATTATAACATCATTCACAATAACTAAGGGAAATATAGCATTAAAACTAAGTTTGTATTTGTTGTTTTGTTTTTTTTTTGTTTTTGTTTTTTTTAATTTTAGAGCTAATATGGGAGTGTGCAAGCGTACGCTAGTCTTTTTTAGTTAGTGGAAGTATAAGCTGTATTAGATGGTTTTTGTTGATATGAAAAAATGTCACATTGCTGTAACAATGTCCTTCTCATTTCAGCCAAAGGGGGGGATTGGTTTTATCAAGTCATTCAAGAAGCCCAGTGAAAAGCAGGGCGTTAATCTTCCGCCCAACCTGGCAGAGCTTGTAAGGAAAGCCAGCTATGTGCAGTCTGTTGACAGCAATGTATGGAGGTACTTTTACGATCTGAAAGGTACTGTCAAAACCCTTTTTAAGCAATCAAGCAAACTGAAAACTTGCTTTAAACTATCATGACAGGGTGAAAGGATTATGAGGGTGTTATCATAGTACCAAATATCCATTTTTAAAATGAAAATACATGTTTGTGGTAATATGTTATTTATTTATTTATTTATTTATTACAAAGATGCACATTGAAACCAATAGTAAAATAAGGTTTATGGCAAGTTTCTGTTTGCAACAACCACTGCACCTATATAGTGAACTGAAGTGTATGACAGTTATGATATATGGAATAATTAATGTGCCATGCACATTCGTGTATGTTGGTGTTAAGTGGCTTCCTCTAATTAAGTTGATGGTGTATTTCTCACACTCTCTTTTCTTTGTCAGTCCTGGGTCTGTCATACAAAGAGTGCAAGAGAAAGTATACTCTCAACTTGAGTGGAACTAGCCACTTATGAACATATTGTGTCATTAAATCTAAATAAAAAAAACATTTAGATTGAATGTTTGAAAACCTGATATTAACATACTTAATCTGTTTATATAGAGCCTTTTGCGGTCAAACGTTTCGAATGCTTTGTCATTGACATTCTCGGCGCAAGATCTACACTCTCAGTGAAATTAAGTATAGCTGCTGTTAAAAGGTTCCAATGGGGACATGACTTCTAATTCATTATATAGGTTTCAAGTGTGCAGTTTTGAAAGAAACACATATTTAATCAAACAATATTTTCATTTTAAAACATGATTTCTGACTAAAGTGTTGAAGAAATCTGTTTTGAAAGCTTTTAGACTGGCTTGCACTTACTGGGTGAAACTGTTCCTACCTCTTCACTGGCTAATACCAGTAACGTGCTGAGATGAAATGATCCAGGAAGTGCAAGTGCAAACAGATAGCTGCAGAATAAGGCATAGAAACTTAGAGCCGTCTAACCTGAAGTAGAGCCATAACTCATATCATGTTTTAGAATAACTCATTAACCTATTTAGCTAATGGACCTGCAAAACAGGTAAGATTTATCAAATTATTTTGTTAACTGTGACACTTTTAAACTCTTGAATTAGATATTGCACCCCCAGAGCTAGACTGCCCTGGTCATAGGATATCTCTACTTATGGAGAGCGCCAGTCTGGCTGGGGGGAATGCAATGCTATTTCATTCTCCCCAGTTATACAGTTTAAATTTGAGAACAAGTCAGGTATTTATTAGTAATTTACATTTAAAAAGATCCTTAAGTAACAATGTATCCCTGAGCCCCAAAGATAAATGGGATAGTTAATTCCCTGTGTCACATAGCTCCTCTGCTGTTTGCATTAAAACACTGTCATTTCCAAGCAATCACATGGCTTTTTTCCCCCTTGTCTACTACAGCCTCCAAGCAATACAAGTATCCAGGAGGAGTCATGCAGTGGGCTCGGTATAGCAAAAATTCACAAAGCCTCTCTGTGAATGAACAAATATTTAGCCAGTCTCTGCATGATGTAAGATTTGTTTTACTCTTATTCAGAATGCTCTAGTATACCATTGTAAAGCATATTAAAGTGTATTCACACATCAAATCGTGGTATTGCTAACCATTGTAAAGAATGGTACATTTTACAGGGGCTGTGCTACATGATTGTATTAGCTCACAGTGTAGGAGATCTTAAGTCTTTGAAAAAATGAGTAATCAAATATTCTTGACTTTTGCTATAATTGAAGTCTTCACTCACCTGGAAGACTATTTCAACTTCACTCCGTGTCCAAAATCTTGTAGGTATATTTCCAAAGGATTTACTCCAGTCTTTAACTACTGTTTATTTTGTGAAAGGAAAAAAACACAAAAACAGAACGAGGTAACAGTTGCTGTAGCAACAAGACCTCTCCTGAGCACTCTTGTTCATTAATGTAACATTAAGATAGTGTTTTCACCTTCCAATTAAACACTGGAGTAAATTATGTGTATTGATAATACATATAGGTTTACATGGAGTCAAAAAGTCAAGCAAGATGTCTGTCAAAGCATATGGAAAATCCAAGTAGCATGTTTATTATTAAATAGCATTTGTTTGCTCTCAAGGAAAGTGGACAAGTGAACTCATTTGTGTTTAGTACATGATATCTTGTGTTGTAATTAAGTGTTTTTATTTTGAAGTCAAAGCAGCCAGTGCAGTATAGGACAGTTTGGCAGGCTTATCATACATTTTATAAATACAGTTTTGTGAATACAGCTCATTGTCTTGTATACAGAAAAGCTGTGTGTTGTTTTTCAGCATGAGGACACTCTCACCATTGCTACAATGCAGATAGTCAGCAACGGGATGCGCCAGCCACACTATCATTTCAATGCCAATGAAATGGGATATGTAGTTCGCGGATGTGGAAAGGTAATGATGTAATTCCTAGAGTATGTTTTGTGGTAATACACTTTGGCCTACCAAAACATTTGATGCTTGTTCTGGGGAGAGAGGTGACTGCCCACTGGTACAGCATCTCATTCAATGACTCCTGAGTTGCTAAAGAAGACAAAAGTCAAGAGCAGTTTCATGAATATCACAGTTTTATATGTATTATAAACAGCACTATTGAAATAAACCATGAGTTAAAGCTTTGTGAGTAGGGCTCTATGTAAAACAAGTATTTTTTTATTTTTTTTTTAGCTTTAACCAATTATTTATGTATTTATTTATTTATTTTTTTTACATGTGTAGATTGGCGTGATAAGCAAGTCGAAAATAGTGACTAACTTTGACATCAACATTGGAGATGTTTTCTTCTTTCCTCATGGAGCCCAGCATTATATTAAAAGCACATGTGACGAGGACCTCTTTCTTGTAATTGCCTACACTACTGGCAACGAGGTGAGAAGACATCCAGTTATACAACTGAAATCAATTATACAAAAGTCAACTACTTATTTCCATTTTATTGTAATACCAGAAGTGTTGTAATCTCTATTACAAAGAGAACCAAGCAGTGCTCATATCCTTTTCTACATCTTGTAGTCACTTAAAAAGTAAAATTCTAGAAACTAGAAATGCCCACCTGAAATGGCCTAAGGGACAGGTTTATGAGGTAATAGGGCTTCCATGTCATTACTGGAACGAAAATGGAAACTAATGTGTGGCACGCAATTACTCCACACTAGCTAAATAATGCACCATCGCCACACGTGATTGCCATTCACAGTCACGTTTTCAGAATGCGATGATCGCACGTTATATAGGTATTGTGAATAGGGCTTTAGTCTAACACAAAGAGATTTTGTTGTTACAATTGCAAAGAGGATTTAAAAACTATATGAATAAGAAATGTTGAGAAGTGGTGAAATAATAAATAACATTTTCCTTTTTTGACAGCTGCAAACCCTGGATATGGATATTTATTTTCAATCCACTGCAGACTTTATATTAGCCCAGCTTTTCCGGAAGCACCAAGACGAATTTCAGAAAATTCCAACCTTCAAGACCCCTCAAAATATTAATTTGCCATAAAAGAATATACAGGACTATTGAATAGCATGTGCATTAAAGATGTGTTTTGTAGTATTTGATCTTAAGCAAAGCAGACAGTATAGCTGGAAAATTAAGCTTCATAATGCCTTCCTTGCTTTTTGGGGTTCTGTTGTCTTCACCTTATAACATGTGACAGATACTGATGTACTCGGTGGTCTCTTTAGCACCGTACAGCAGTAAATGTATTGACTGTATAAAAATAAAAATGTCATGCATCTTGGGAGCCCATCCAGAAGAGCTCCTCTACAGCAGTTCTAAGACCTTGTTCTAATTTAATTACCTAACTGAATATCTATAGTAGGTTCAAAAACATTGTTGCATCATGGTCCTAGACTGGACAGGAATAAAAGAGCACCATGTTGTGTGTTGGCTACACACCACATATAGGAATTCCTCTCTCATGTACTGTAGCACATTAGCAATACAATTGCTGCTGTAGGTAAAACCTAGTTGTATGTGGCCCTACACCTTATATCACCAAATTTTAAAATGCTAAACTACTTCAACTTTAAAGAACTCTCTTCTGACTTCCATTAGCTTGGCTGCTTTAGTATATGGTATATTGAACAAAACTTCTATGATGTGTATTGTATTTTTAAAAGTAAAAAAATATACCTGTTTCTTTTTTTTTATATAAATATGATCACACTTTGGACTTAAGAAATTCTGTCATTAAGAAGTATTTTGGAATATCAGTGACTTGAGAAATTGAGAAATAAGACTGTGCTTAACAATAGCTTGTAGTGACCATACACTTCAGAAAGATAATGCATTACAATCTCCAATAAAATTCTATTATAACTCATAAAACTGAATTTTGAATTCTTCTGCATTACCTGAGCCTCCTAGAAGACCCTTAGCAGTGCTTATTTGTGTGTGTCAGCATAGGGTTTCGTAACATTGCTATAATGCTTTGCATCTAGTTAGAACAAGGCTAGAACAAGCCTGGCCAGAGCTTTTCTTCAACCAACTTATGGCAACTGTTAAACTGAGCTTCTGAAAATGTCCAAAATGACTTAATTTAATTATAGTTATTACCTCTTCAATGGACTGGCCTTTAAGTAATGTAGTGTCTAAAAGAATGCTGTTTTTTATGAATAACACTGTTCTTCATTAATAACAAGAAAGGATATTTAAACATTATTTAAATAACTTTACTGACATCCAGTACAGTACACAATTTATTTGTATAATATAAAAAAGATGCAGTCATACTGTTCCTGGTAAGAGGAAGACAAAACATTAAGTACATCATTAAGACTATACACAACTACTTTCTTTTTTCTAACCTCATATTAAGACTAAATATCTGCCAAGAGGTTTGGGATGTCATGGCACGATCACCTGTCAAGTTTGTAAAGTCAAAACAACAGTAAAAGGCTCCTCAATCATTTGAAGCAGCAGGCTCCACATTTGGCATTGCTTTGACAACTCTGGCCTGGCCCTGCTCCCTAATAGGGTTTCTGTGCCAGCAGAGTGCTCAGTTTTATCTTGCCGTCCATGGAGGCTGTAAGGCATGTCCCACAATCCATAGCGGTGCACCAGTCTACTGTGACAACCGGGGCTTTGTGTCCCCCCAGAGGCAGGACACTCTCTAGGCCCTTCTCACCCTCATTCAGCTGCAGAGAAATGGAGACACACACCCAGGAATTAAAAGGGGGAAATAAAGAAACAAACCACTCAGTTGAGGAAATATGTACAGCAATAATAAACCAAAGTAAATAAGACAATTCTGTACTTGAGGCAAATCATTAACCAAATTAAATACATTGAAACTTCAATAAAGTGGTCCATAACATCTGGTAATTCCATCTGTTAGGAATACCTTAATACCTAAATATTCTTTACTATTGAAAGATAAACTCCTTTAACTTCCCAAAATAAGTTTCCCCTAAAGCCTCCCTCTTACCCTGTAGATGAGGCCTCCATTCGAGGAGCAGGTGAGCACATAGTTCCCCTCGGAGTCAAAGGCGAACAGCCGGCCCCGAGGCACCTGCACCTGCTTGTATCCACTGTACCCTGACAGGACGAATGGGCCGGTAGCGTCCGAGGGCAGTGAGTACTCTGACTGCTTTACTCCGCTGCGGTGGATATTCCACTCGATGAACTGGGAAGGATAAGACACACTGATAGTTACACAGGCAAGGGGTCATTTATAGGTGGATTTTGGGACAAAGAACAAGCCATTTACTTAAATTCTTATTTGGTGGTAGCTTTACCTTCCCATCTTCGCCAATGCTGAAGACGGTGTTCTCGTCATAGCTGAACTCCACTGAATACACCTCTCCGTCGTGAGCCTTCCAGCTCATAGCGCTCTCATACCGCTGCATGTCTGTGGGAGAACAGAGGGGTACCAAATCAGGGGTTCAGTATCCTTCCATCCATCAGCAATTCCGCTAGGTAAAACTGGTGCCTGTCACAGTGGCTAGTCACTAAATGTTTTACCAGTCACAACTTAAAACATCATTGTCATTCGTATGACATCTGTCAATTCTTAAAAGCTATACACATACATGTAGTTATGCAGAATAAAATAGGCCTATGTGAAAAAAGAAAAAAAAAAATTATATATACAGTGCCGTGAAAAAGTATTTGCCCCGTCTGATTTTCTGCATTTCTGCATATTTTTGACACTGAATGTTATCAGATCTTCAACCAAAACCTAATATTAGATAAAAGGGACCCTGAGTGAACAAATAACACAAAAATGTGATTCATATTTCATTTATTTATTAAAGAAAGTTATGCAACACCCAATGCCCCCGTGTGAAAAAGTAATAGCCCCTTAGACTCAATAACTGGTTACGCCACCTTTAGCAGCAATAACTGCAACCAAACGCTTCTTGTAGTTATTGATTAGTCTCTCACAGCGCCGTGGAGGAATTTTGGCCCACTCCTCCATGCAGAACTGCTTCAACTCAGTGACAATTGTGGGTTTTCGATCATGCACTGCTCGTTTCAGGTCCTGCCACAACATCTCAATGGGGTTTAGGTCTGGTCTAGATTTTCTTGTGTGTTTCAGATCATTGTATTGCTGCATGACCCAGCTGCGCTTCAGCTCACGGACGGATGGCCTGACATTCTCCTGTAGAATTCTCTGATACAGAGCAGAATTCATGGTTCCTTCAATGATGGCAAGGTGTCCAGGTCCTGATGCAGCAAAGCATCCCCAAACCATGACACTACCACCACCATGCTTGAGCGTTGGTATGAGGTTCTTACTGTGGAATGCAGTGTTTGGTTTTCGCCAGACATAACAGGGCCTATGTTGGCCAAATAGTTCCACTTTTGACTCATCTGTCCATAGAACATTGTTCCAGAACTTTTGAGGATCATCCAGGTGCTTTTTGGCAAACTTGAGACGAGCATTTATGTTCTTCTTAGTGAGCAATGGTCTCCGCCTTGCTACTCTGTCATGAATCCCATTTTTGACCAGTGTCTTTCTGATGGTGGAGTCATGAACACTGACCTTAGCCGACGCAAGAGAGGCCTGTAGATCCCTGGATGTTGTTCTAGGGTTCTTTGTGACTTCCTGGACGATTTTACCCCTTGCTTTTGGAGAGATTTTGGCAGGACGGCCACTCCTGGGAAGATTCACTACTGTCACAAACTTTCTCCATTTGGACAATACGGCTCTGACTGTGGTTTGGTGGAGCCCCAGAGCCTTAGAAACGGCTTTATAACCCTTTCAGACTGATAAGCATCAACAACTTTTTTCCTGGAGGTCTTCAGGAAATTGTTCGTGGCATGCTGTGCCTCTAGAACCTGTGTGCTGACAACTTCACTCTGATGGTAAGGGCTAAAGTTAGTCAGATTTATATTGGGCAGGACTGGCCCAAATCAGGCCTGATTGTTAACCAAAGTACTCAAACAGCTGACCCTAATTATCCCTTTAATTGGGTTGCGTTAACTAGGGGGGGCAATAACTTTTTCACACCTGAAGATTGCATGTTTCACTACCTTGCACACCAAACAAATGAAAGAAGCACCAAACTTTGGTGTTGTTTTTTCTCTCAGACTCCCTCTATATACAATGACCAAATACAATGTGAAAAATGTGCAAAAATGCAGAAAATCAGACAGGGGGCAAATACTTTTTCATGGCACTCTGTGTGTATGTATATATATATATATATATACAGTACTGTGCAAAAGTTTTAGGCAGGTGTGAAAAAATGCTGTAAAGTAAGAATGCTTTCAAAAATAGACATGTTAATAGATTATATTTATCAATTAACTAAATGCAAAGTGAGTGAACAGAACAAAAATCTAAATCAAATCCATATTTGGTGTGACCACCCTTTGCCTTCAAAACAGCATCAATTCTTCTAGGTACACTTGCACAAAGTCAGGGATTTTGTAGGCATATAGTCAGGTGTATGATTAAACAATTATACCAAACAGGTGCTAATGATCATCAATTCAATATGTAGGTTGAAACACAATCATTAACTGAAACAGAAACAGCTGTGTAGGAGGAATAAAACTGGGTGAGGAACAGCCAAACTCAGCTAACAAGGTGACGTTGCTGAAGACAGTTTACTGTCAAAAGTCATACACCATGGCAAGACTGAGCACAGCAACAAGACACAAGGTAGTTATACTGCATCAGCAAGGTCTCTCCCAGGCAGAAATTTCAAGGCAGACAGGGGTTTCCAGATGTGCTGTCCAAGCTCTTTGAAGAAGCACAAAGAAACGGGCAACATTGAGGACCGTGACGCAGTGGTGAGGAAACTTACTGCAGCAGATGAAAGACACATCATGCTTGCTTCCTTCGCAATCGGAAGATGTCCAGCAGTGCCATCAGCTCAGAACTGGCAGAAAACAGTGGGACCCTGGTACACCCATCTACTGTCCGGAGAAGTCTGGTCAGAAGTGGCCTTCATGGAAGACTTGCGCCAAAAGCCATACCTCCGACGTGGAAACAAGGCCAAGCGACTCAACTATGCACGAAAACACAGGAACTGGGGTGCAGAAAAATGGCAGCAGGTGCTCTGGACTGATGAGTCAAAATTTGAAATATTTGGCTGTAGCAGAAGGCAGTTTGTTCGCGAAGGGCTGGAGAGCGTGCACGAATGAGTGTCTGCAGGCAACAGTGAAGCATGGTGGAGGTTCCTTGCAAGTTTGGGGCTGCATTTCTGCAAATGGAGTTGGGGATTTGGTCAGAATTAATGGTCTCCTCAATGCTGAGAAGTACAGGCAGATACTTATCCATCATGCAATACCATCAGGAGGCATCTGATTGGCCCCAAATTTATTCTGCAGCATGACAACGACCCCAAACATACAGCGAAAGTCATTAAGAACTATCTTCAGCGTAAAGAAGAACAAGGAGTCCTGGAAGTGATGGTATGGCCCCACAGAGCCCTGATCTCAACATCATCGAGTCTGTCTGGGATTACATGAAGAGAGAGAAGCAACTGAGGCTGCCTAAATCCACAGAAGAACTGTGGTTAGTTCTCCAAGATGTTTGGGCCAACCTACCTGCTGAGTTCCTCCAAAAACTGTGTGCAAGTGTACCTAGAAGAATTGATGCTTGATGCTGTTTTGAAGGCAAAGGGTGGTCACACCAAATATGGATTTGATTTAGATTTTTCTTCTGTTCACCCACTTTGCATTTAGTTAATTGATAAATATAATCTATTAACATGTCTATTTTTGAAAGCATTCTTACTTTACAGCATTTTTTCACACCTGCCTAAATCTTTTGCACAGTACTGTATATATATATATATATATATATATATATATATATATATATAAAAGCACAAAATGAAAGAAAATAGTTTAGAACAATTTATTTTCCACCATAGTACTTAGCATAACTGAAAACTACATGTATAATATGAGGGTGAATTTAAGGATTTTCTTCTGAAAAGGTAGGAGGATCTGCAAACTTACATAAAACCAGACTGACATATCTAGCCTAAAGAGAACATGCACAAAAATAAACTGCACTTTCTGCTTTAATTGCATCTAACACACGAGGCACACTCAATCTTCTCATGGATGAAAACAAAATAAACAAATCCTCCCCTCCAGGAGGAACAAAAGTAGGGGGGCGTGGATTGAAGCAGCCTTTTGGTGACTTGCTTTGTTAACAAGCATGCACATGAAGGCAGCAACTGCCGAATCCCTCACTCATTCGATGGCGGGCGTAGTATTTATGGGGCGCAGTCTAGAGGCACACTCATTTGCTCTTGTTAGGAGGCTGTGTGGTCCAGTGGTTAAAGAAATGAGCTTGTAACCAGGAGGTCCCGGGTCAAATCCCACCTCAGCCACTGACTCACTTAACCTCCTTGTGCTCCGTCTTTCTGGTGAGACGTAATTGTAAGTGACTCTGCAGCTGATGCATAGTTCACACACCCTAGTCTCTGTAAGTTGCCTTGGGTAAAGGCGTCTGCTAAATAAACAAATAATAACAATGTTTTCAAACTGACGGACAGCTTCAGTCTCTGCCCTTCAACTGTCTGGCACAGCCTGGTATTTGCTAACATTCTTTCTGTCTCACCAAAAAGCCGGATGATGCCGTCAGCTGCTCCAGTGACTAGCAGGTTCCCGTTGTGGTTGAAAGCAGTGCAGTTTATAGCGATTGGTCCAGGTTCCAAAGAGAACTGGAGCTGAAGAGAAAGGTTGCAAAGGCATAGTTTGAGAAAACTGGAAAGTGGTATAAGCTGAAAAAACACACTTTTATATTCATTGTCATTTTAAGTGGACACTAAAACTACATGGTGAATTGTTGGTAAAAACCTCACTTCCTGTACTGGTTTCATTTGACAGCTCTCGGTACCAGACAGAATTACAGTGGGAGACTGAAATCCTCAGTGTAACTGTAGCAAGTTTCTTCAAAGGTTTCCGAACTCAACTGTGTCCATGACGGTGAGAAGGGTGGCAATGTATTATCAATGAGGACAAGAGCACTCACTTCATACGATAAAAACTGATTGAGGTTACTTTCAATCACCGCCAAAATTATCTGGTTGCAACTAGGGGTGTTGCGATATGATGAGAAAAAGATAATTGAGATATGAATTCTAACGATTATTCTATTGTCAATAGTTTTAAATTATCACAGTAATTTATTTATTTATATCTATGATTTTGCCCACTTTGAGAAAGACACATCAACTGGACATTATGCAGAAAAAACTATAATAGGAACATCCAGAAGATGGCGATAATTAACCTTCCACTGGGTTTTATATAGTCACAAAAATCAACAAGAGCAGCGCACAAAAACAAATATGGCGGATAGCGAGAATGACAGAAACAAACTCTTTCCTCCTAAAAAATGGTTAAAATCAGTTATCTGAGATAATTTGAGTTTTAAAAAAATTACGATGGTCTGGTTATTGAAATTTGTAAATTATGCCGAGCTATTGTTGTTTCAAAAGATCAGCAAATATGTTCACGCATTGAAGAGAACACCACCATGCGTTTACAAAGAAGCAGCATTGTGTTAAGTGTTAAGTAAGAACGAATTACATGTATAATAATAATCATAATGCGTTTAGGTATTCCTGTTTTATGATTAAAAACCAAAATGACATATTTTTTTAGCTACATACAGTAGCTTAATGAGGACAAACATTTTAACACCATATAAAACAGAAACAAAGATATACCGAGTGGTGTGTATTCGAACAGGAACGTCAATATATTTAAAGGCTACTCCCTAAACGCTCAGCGCGCACACATCATTCACTATATCATTGTGTCTGTTTTTCTAATTATTTATTTTCAACTAAATATTATTATTATTATTATTTATTTCTTAGCTGATGCCCTTATCCAGGGTGACTTACAATTGTTACAAGATATCACGTTATCTTTACATACAATTACCCATTTATACAGTTGGGTTTTTACTGGAGCAATCTAGGTAAAGTACCTTGCTCAAGGGTACAGCAGCAGTGTCCCCAACCAGGGATTGAACCCACGACCCTCCAGTCAAGAGTCCAGAGCCCTAACCACTACTCTACAACATTTAACATTTTGTCGATGTACAGTCACGAGTAAAGTCATAAACAGCTTGCATTTTTTTAAAAACCCTGGTTCCTGACTCCTAGCGCCATTGTTATTATGGTCCTAAAAGTCTTAACGCAGTTATATCGCCTCTATTTATTTTTATTTAGAAAGTTCTGAACGTGCTGTAAGGAAAGGCTCACCACACTAATCTGTATTCACATTTATTCTATTTATTCATTTTTATATGCTCAATTACTGGTACTGGAGTAAAGCTTAGGGCAGGCTGACATGACCAGCATTTAGAAATGCGTTTAACCCAGGGGTTCAAGAGCTGAAAACAAGTAAAAAGGTCTAATTAAGCAAATTATCAGTTCAATTAAGGGTCTAGTAAAGTAATTGAGAGCTTGGTTGGATTGAAAACCAGCAGCCACAGAGGGTCCCCAGGACCGAGTTTGAGAATCCCTGGTTTAACCCAATAATAGTGTAGCTATATGATTTGGGAATAAGACATTTTTAACATCCTTAAATCAGACTGACAATTATGAGAAACACCCAAACTAATCAGGTCAAAAACAAAACAAAACCTTTTTTTTTGTTTTTAAATAAGGACTAATCTTGATTAAAATGGCACTTTAGTTAATCAGTTTTGTAGATGTTTAGAAACTGTTCTGAGTGTGTATTTAAGATATATTGAGTGTTTTGTAAATATCTGTTTTATTATAATTAAGCACCATTTATAATGTTGTAAAACATGTTTTATCTTAATAAATAGTTAACATTTTAAATCTGTAAGAATTCTTTTTTTTTGTAGTTCTTTGTAAAATATCGGCTGTATCGTAATTATCGTGATAATACCCCACAGAATAATCATCTGAGAAAATGTTCATATCGTGACATCACTAGTTGCAACAAACATAAGGATTCCACTCAACGCCACACAGGGTCCTTGACTTTGAAGTACCTGCTGTTTGACAGTCTTGGTATCCCACAGTAGCAGTTGTCCAGGGACAGCACTCGATCCCCGGGCCCCACTCTCACTCAGGGTCCCAGAACGCAGACTATGGGCAGCAGCAGAGCAAACAAAAGAGGTTCCACTGGGACTGCACGCCAGGGACAGGATCCTGAAAAACATTATTTAATATCAACACATGAAACATCATGTAGCCAAAGGGAGATTATGCAAGCCCATTTGGGAAACTGAGTCCAACTGTAGAAAACTCCAGTTCACCTGGAAGTAAAGTAACCAGCAGAGATGTTTAACCCCGTTGTGACTTTGACATTAGTGGAAGCCAAGAAGGCTGAATTCCGTACCTTGGGTGCACGTCATCGATCATCATCTCGTACAGATTCTTCTTAGCCTCAGTGTCATACAGCCGCACGGTGCCTACCCCACTCCCCAGCAACAACTGAAACAAGCACAATAACTGATATTACTTACTTATTCATTTCTATCATTTTCACTACGACAATAGCTGAACAGTTTGCATTTTTTTATAACTTGCACAACGTACATACCAGCCTGTCTGGTTTAGTTGCCCACTCCAAAGAGAGAAGAGGGGATTTGGACATAATTGTTGCCTTGGTCTGCATGAGAGGGTTAAATGACCAGACCTTAATGACTCCATCCACATCCAGACTAGCAACTCTCCTACCAGAGCAGTCCACCCTGAACCAACACACATACATAAAATAGTTTGAGTGCTAGAAACAGCACAAATTACACACATAACACCAGAGAGTAACATTCATATCATAAATAGGATATGATGTTGTTTCATTTAATTTGACCTTGAGGCTCTATACCGCTCTAGCATGATAGTGGGTTTGCTTTGTTTAAAACAGCTGACGGCACACGCTTCGGAGGACAGTGTGTGTTCGTCTTCCGCTCAGCGCAGGGGTGGTACAATTGGATATATCAAATTGGATATATCAAATTGGGAGAAAAACAGGGTAAAATCCCGTCCCTGCTAAATTTAAAAAAAAAAAAAAAAAAAAAAAATCGCTGTGGTCTGTGACATCCAATTCGATTTCTGAATAAACCATCTTTAGAAAAGAAATAACAAGATACTTTAAATGAATTATCATACAGAGTGAGAGATTGACATCAATGACCGCATTTAATAAAATGTACATTATAGATTTAAGCAATAGGTTTACTAAAACTGCTGCATAATACCAAAATGACTTGCGAGTAAATACAAACACATTACCTCAGTTTGTTGTAGCTTGTGGGTTATTATTAAGCAGGTTATTTTAAACTTTAGTAATTGTGGGTAGGCAGTGGGGCTGCTCACATTATTGCGGGTCAAATTAGGATCACAGGCAGCCTATTAAGTACAAGGTAACAAAACGGATTCGCTGTATCTCATATACCTGACAGTTCTCTAAAGACCCACGGCCGCACACAAACCCACCTGCAGTGCATGATAGAGGAGTGATGCTCTGAGTACTCCTCCTGACTCAGTTTAATGAAGGGCTGCTCGATAGCCCCAGATAAACCCCCTCCCTCCACACAAGTTCGGGTCTGTTTCGTGGTCGAGTCTATCTGGTCAGCACTTCCTTCTGGGTGGGTCTCTGTCTCTAGGCTTTCACCTCTCTTCTCCATGCTCTGTGGGCATAGATGTTAATTCTGTGTTGGTAATTCCTACGTCTTTAATACTTCTGAATGCCATGCAGTTCTTATTTCAATAACCAGCACTAGGATTGTAATATACTAAGGACATTCTCTATTTACAAGTTAAGGTCAGTTGAAAAACAGCTTGTCTCATTTAATTTGTAAATGCGTTACTATATGTTGTAATGCGATTGATGAATTAATAATACCGACATCCACATTAGTTATGTCCTTACCTAGCTTGGTCTTTGAAGATGTTCGTCTTTGAACTGTATGGTTTGCGGTTCACAGCATTCACATTCAATTAAATGGGATGAGATGCCAATTGATGATAATGTGTTGAGGCATTTACCTGGGCAGGGGGTTTGGTGAGCAGCTCCTTTCTTTGCTTCTCATGGTCCTGGTGTCTTCTCTGTCGTGGGTGAGCAGAACCTGAGTCACTCACTCCTGGGCTACTAAATAGAGCCTTAGAGTCCTTGGAGGAATTTGGGGGATCTTTCAACTTCATACTCTGAAACAGCATGATCAAAGTGATGTTGAATAGGAAATTAACAAAATCATGAAGACCTCACATTCAGACATGTCATGCAGTATCTGTATTAAACAGCACTGCACTGTGTGGAAAATCACTGTTAAATATAAACTCATCAACAGTGTATTTTTACTTACTGAATTTGAACATGTATATGATTAAGCTAGGTTAGGACCTATTGAGATGAAACATACCATTTACAAGAGTAAGGACAGGGACAGGGCAAAGAAAAGGGATAAAGCAAGAAAAGAAAACTAGCCTAGCATCTGTTTAGACTCTTAATAGACTGCTTGCATGCACATTGGAGTAAGTATTCCTTTTTCAATGATTTGTTTTCCTAGTGGGGTGTGGGAGTAATAGGTAGGGAAGCAAGAGAATGGCTACTGGCCAACAATTGCCACTGCAGAATAAATCGACTAACATGATTGGCTGCAGCATCTCTCCTCCCCATTGTGAAGCTGGCCTGCGTCAGCGAGGACCCAGCCCCCTGGGGTGTCTTAGCCGGTACACGCTTGCCCTGTGAGAGCAATGAGGACAGGAAGGAGCTGCTTTGTGGCTGGGCAGTCAAGTTGGCACTGCGCTGACTTGATATCAAATCACTGCAGGGGGAAAAAAAATGATCCAGTGTTTTGCACAAACTATTAGACGCAGGCACACATCACTGGACTACAAACCAAATACATAAGTTAGTAACACACATCTCTTCAATGACAGTAAATTCAATATTATTTTTTTAGTGGCACACACAGGCAGCAGGACAGGTTCTTTAAGAGCCAGCCTTCTCACACAGTCTTTCAAGCCATAGATCGAATTTGTAGTGCACATTTATTTATCTTTAAGTTAAGGCAAACCAAGTGCCAAATAGCCCGGAGTTCTGACACTAAGGATACCATGCACCATATCCAGAGTTACAACCAACAAGCATCACTGCCCCATAGCCGTCAGCTCAACTAGGCCGATCTATCCCCCATTTCTTAGTCCTCTAGTTCCACGACCACGATTCCCTCCCATTCAACCCCAGTCCTCACAGCTCGGTGTCTCCTAGACGGTCCATGTTCTGTACGTAGGGTGGCAGTTTGTGGTGAACCATCACCTCTTCCTTCGGCAGGCGGGGCTGCTCTGCCTGCAATGCAAACACCTGCAGTGGGAGGAACACATGCACATGGTCAGCCAGAGGAGGACAGCCAGGGATCCACACACTGCTACAAGACAGGGCAAATGGGATGATCTCCTCACTGACAGCTGGCCACTCATAAGGACATGTGGTAAATGTTTCTTCACATTTCAAGTATGTAGTGAGGAATGCTTATTGCAAAAGAATTACTTCTGACTTTGAAGGTTAAAGGGATACTTATATTATGACAAATATTTTCAATAGATACATAGATGCTACAGAAAGGTTGTGTTTATATTGTGATGCTTGCTTCATATTCAACACAAAGTCAACCCCACCTTCAGTCTTACCGTTTGGCGCAGCAGTTCATTCTCTTCCAATATGGCAGCACTGCGCTGCACTTCTGCATCAAAGCTCAACAGCACTGGGAGAGGTAGGCTGGTTAAGAAAGAAGAGCAACATTCCCGTGGGAAGGGGCAGCTTTACATGTGTTGAGAAAACACATTTTTCTCTGTGAGATGTACTACTCAATCAGTAAGCAATATGTCATTTTGTATTTTTATACTTTTACTTCCAGTGAGACAAAGACCTTCTTCATAGATGTCAAATGCCTACTTTAAGTGTTTCAAAAAATTCGAAGCAGTTTTAAAATATAGTAGGACAAACAGCAAAGTGTTACAAAACAGTATGTTCACAAAAACAGCACTAGGCATTATCAAATACGTTCTAATTATTAATTATTATTATTTTTTTTTTATTTTTTTTGTGTGACTATTTTTACTATGTGAATTAGTAGTCGTTCTACCCCTAGTGTACACATCACTGTCAAAAAGAAGACAGCGACGGCCTGGAAAGGATATGCATACACTGGAAGAGGACGCTCAGGAAGTTGTGCAGTGAGACGAGGAAGGTGTCCGCCCACTGCCGTGAGAAATAGGGTGCAAAGATGGAGTTCAGCTCAGGGGAAGGGATGAAGGGCAGAACGAACCAATCCCGCCATTCCGTCTGGCCCTGCAGCTCTTGTGCCTGCTTCTGGAAGAACTCCTGGGTCTTCTCACTGCGGGCTGTCTGCAAGAAATCGTTTTTCATTTTTCATGCATACTAAGAAAATTAGTTTTAAAGAAGAGCATCAAACGGTGTGGTCAAATGTGTTGTGCTAAGAAATGGGGGGTAGACTGGCCTAAGAAAACAGTTTAAAAATGGATATTTGTTTGCCACTACAGTCAAACCTCTTGTGAGGAGAAGAACTGACTGTTTTTGTTTTGTGGAGTATTTAATTTGGTGCAGGAGCTTTTTAGTTAACAGGGCTGATGCAGATTATTACATGCTGGTTAAACAGCAGAACCTTCACAGCTATTTGGGGAAAACAATACTGAATGCAATACAGACTAGGGACCTTATTACTGGCATTGTGCAGATACAGGGCTTATTAAGATATGTTGTCAATATAGTACTATAGTAGAGGCATTAAAATTGGTTTCATGGAACATCAAGGGAGTAAATCACCCTATTAAAAGGAAAAAAATTCTTATGTACTTAAAACAAAAGAAGGTAGATATTGCCCTGTTACAAGAAACTCACTTAGACAAAGAAGAATCTGACAAATTAAGGAGAGACTGGGTGGTTCAAGTCTTTTTTAGCTCATATTCTTCTAAAAAAAAGTGGGGATATTATTATGATCCACAAAAACAGTAATGCACAAATACATAAACAGCTCTCTGATGAGGAGGGAAGATGGGTGGCTTTAGATTTGGAAATTTCTGGTAGAAAATACACTTTAATGAATATCTATGACCCTAATTCAGACTCACCTGATTTCTTTCATGATATATGTGCAGCCAAGACAGCTTGGTAATGACCACATAATAATTGGTGGAGATGTTAATCAAGTCAGAGATATGCTCTTGGATAAATCTAATAGTACTGAAAAAACTGTAACAAAAGGTAGTTTAGCCATTGATACAATTTCAAAAATGGGCAAAGTTAGGCCTCTCCTTACTGGGTAAAATTAATATTATAAAGATGATTACTGTCCCCCAAATTAATTACATCACATATCTTCTCCGACTCAGCTTCCCTCGTAGTCTTCTAGACAGATATAACAGAGCTGTTAGTAAGTTCCTATGGGCTGGAAAAAGAACCTTCTTTTAATAAAACAAATCTTTTGCATCCCACACGGACAGTGGCCTTGGACTCTCAAAAACACATTTTGCAACTGGGCAAGCACCTGTGTGGGCTATTATAGAAAGAGAACTTACAGATCCTTTCCCATTTCAGGCCTTTATTACTCAAACAGGCAGACCAGTCCCATTTAAGAACCCAGTATTGGCTTTTGCCAGGGAAACCTGGAGAGTGACTCACCAAATTACTAAATCAAATCCCTGTCTAACAAAAAAGACATCTATATGGTATAACAAACTGCTACTTATTGATAAAAAGCCATTCGGCTGGAGGTATTGGGTAAAAGCAGGAATGATCTTTATGGAAGATATGTTTGAAGGTGAAATGTTGCTATCATTTAAACAAATAAATAACCAAATATAATATTTCAAAGACTGACTTTTTGGAAATATTTCCAATTAAGAACTTGTACTCTTGCCGTGACTAGATCACATCCTGTAACTTCGATAACAGGTATTCAGGAGCTGTTTCAGAGTTCCTGGCAATCGACAAGAGGGGCATCTAAATTTTAAAGCCTTTTTAGACAGACTCAAGCTCTAAAGTTAGAGGGTCTCAGGATGGCATGGGAAAGGGACTTTGGAGCAGGTATTTCAGAGAGCAGCTAGTAGGAGGCAGTTGGGTCATGGCATATGTCCTCCAGAGAAATCCAGTCATGTTTAATAAATTACAAAATAATCCATAGGTGCTACTGGACCCCCAGTGGAATGGCTAAATTAAAACTAAGGACCACTGATTTGTGCTGGCGATGCAATAAACAGAGGGGCACACTGTTACACAAGCTATATGAGTGTGAAATGACACAGCCTCTATGGTCCAAAATAATAACTCCTTTGAGTAAAGTATTTGGGATGCTGCTAAATCAGAACCCAGCATTCTGTATTTTAGGGATTATGCCCGAGGAGATAGATCTAAACTATCAACAGACTATCTGGTGCCGACTTGCACTTACAACGGGTTGTAGAGAGGTACTTAGGCACTGGAAGTCAACATCACCCATTCCGTTTAGGGAGTGGGTAGACTTGTTAACCAAAATAGCATCATATGAACAAGTGGTCTACAGAATGAACAACAGAAATAATGTATTTTTGCAGATCTGGGGGTCCCTATATGGATTTGTTAGAAGAAGAGCAATATAATTAAAACAGATATCCTTTCATGCTCTCAACAATTTTCAACTGTGTAATCTGTACGGATCTTTCCTGATGTGTTTTTTATAATTATGCTCCATATAATCTTGCTGTTTAATTTTGATGATACTCCAAGCCTTTTGTGTTTTTTTGTTTGTTTTGTTTTGTCTTGTTATTATCTTTCTGTATGATTTACCTTTGTTGGTGTCTTTATATCCTGTAAAATCGAAAAGGAAATAAAAATAATTCACAAAAAGAAAACTAAATAAAAATAAATAAAACATCTCAGCTAATGCCAACTACTACTCCAGTGACAAGAATCCACAGCCGGCCCCTGGATATCACTGGGGTAGTAGTTGTAGTTGGCATTAGCTTTGATGCTTCTTTTACTTCTCCTTTGCTTTGCGCCACTCTTACAAACAACAGAGTGCAACACAGTTTTATTAACGAGTAAGTGGCTTCAATTTGCTTAGTGACCTTTTTATGTTTGCAATCATGATTCTTACAGCAGCTGCCATTACAGCAATTTAGCACTAGCTAAATCATCCAGAGTGCCTTTTAACAAAATAAACACTATCAAATGATGTGACACTGCTGTGCACTAGATGGTGCTGGAGCTTACACATATATGCAATCAATTACAACTGAAAAATGCTTACTGTAATTAAAATACAGAAACACTGGCAAGGGCAGCAGTGTGGAGTAGTGGTTAGGGCTCTGGACTCTTGACCGGAGGGTCGTGGGTTCAATTCCAGGTGGGGACACTGCTGCTGTACCCGTGAGCAAGGAACTTTACCTAGATTGCTCCAGTAAAAACCCAACTGTATAAATGGGTAATTATATGTAAAAATAATGTGATATCTTGTAAGTCACCCTGGATAAGAGTATGCTAATAAATAAATAATAATAATAATGTTTTACTGCAAACTGGGCTTTTTAAAAATGTGATCATATAGTATGTTGTAAGTCAAACACAATATTGTGGTGGACCTCTCATGTTTAAATTTAACTTTGACAGTTCACAGTTTCTTTTGTTGATACAGTACATTTTATTGGACCAAATTAGTGAAATAATAAACACATATTGACCTGTGTAACCTATTCACAAAGCTGGCTTGTTTTGCCAGCCCAAATAATCTCCATAAATCAGAACAGAATTATATCAATTTGAAGACATTATCATGTTTATTAGATTAACAAAGATATAAAATCACTAGCTTCAAGACCTCAAAGGTCTCTTCTTCAGATGTAAGCAGAAATGTACTTTATTGATTATGTTTGCAAATCAAAGTATTGTCAGATTTCTGGAATAATACAAATCTGAAAGTATACAAAACATTCCATTCCTATGGTAACTGAATGGGATGCTGAAACATGACACAAGAGCAGTAGTAGTGACACAAAGTAACTTTAGTAGTAATAAAGTATAGAATCTGATTTTGGCACCTGTGGCAGGGCTGAGGCCCCATGCATGTAAATATGTATATATTGCCTGTGTGTGTGTGTGTGTGTGTGTGTGTGTTTCTTGTTTATAATTAGTTTTATTTATTTTGAATTTCAGTTTGGCAGGGATGGGGTTAAAATCCCAGCCCTGTGAAAATCCATGTGCAGAATATGTCCAGGTGCTAATTGACTGATTGTCAATTAGCCCTGGCTACATGGTATAAAAGAGGAGCCTGTGCCTTTGTTCTGTGTAGGAGTGAGTGTGGGAAAAGGACTGGCAGCAGCACCACCAAGTTTGACTGTAACATTTAAAACATGGACATGATGAACTCAATGACTGGAAACAATATAATCTGCTGGTTTCACAGATATCAAAAAAAATAATCTTGCACTATTTTACCGAATATAATATTAGATAATCCAAGATTAGTGTTAACCTGTGTTTGTAAAACCAGCCACATAAGTACTACTTTTACCCTCAAAACAGTTGTGTGTCAGTAATCAGAGGTCCTGTACCTGCACAGTGTACACCAGGTAGTACCGGTAGAGGCTGGTTCTCAGCTTGTTCACAGTAGGCGGTAGATATCCTCTAGGCGACTGAAAAGACGCCTGTCAAGATATCCCCAATAATCCCGGAGGCCGGGCAGGTCATAGCTCTGAATGAACTGCTGCAACTGCTCAATAATCTTATCCACCTTTATTGAGAACACAGAAATAGTAGACAGACAAAAACAGGTTAAAAAATGTCAGCAAAGATGGATCCTCTAAAACAAAAAAATGATACACTATACTATTTAATTAACAGTTTAGCAGTGAAAGACTAGCCAAGGATAACTAATTAAATCTATTTAGAGTCTTGTGCTGAACAATACATTAAAATGGGCATGGATATAGGTATAAGTATATTATATTAGTTTACTCGCTAGCTGTTTCAATGGAGTTATCTTTCCTAGATCTCTATAAAAGTCTGCAGCATTTATTTTTAATTTTTTTTTAATTTGCAACCGCCAATTATTTTTCTTACTTTCTCCCCAATTTGGTAAGCCCAATTATTGTTTATTTGAACCCGGCTCACTGCTGCCACCTCCACGCTGACTCGGGAGGGATGAAGACGGACACACGCATCCTCCGAAACGTGTGCCGTCAGCCATCCGCTTCTTTTCACACTGCAGGCCCGCTATGCAGTCACCTGAGAGCTACAGCGTTGGATGACCACGTATCTCAGAGTAGCTTACAGAGAGGCCTGTAGGCACCCGGCCAGTCTACTGGGGTCACTGGTGTGCGGTGAGCCGAGGACACCCTGGCCGGCTTCAGCTTGCTCCACCCCACCCACCCCCCGGGCAGTGCTCGGCTAATAGTGCACCACTCCCTGGGAACTCCCATCTACAGTCGGCAGTGGAATAGCCTCTACTCGAACCCGCAACCTCCAGACTATAGGGCATCCTGCACTCCACACAGAGTGCCTTTACCGGATGGGTCAAGTCGGGAGCCCCCTAGGTCTGCAGCATTTAAAGTTGTAAAATAAGTTTGACATCTTTAGGTCTTGCAACATCCTCTGACAACATCTGAGTCAGTGTCAACCTACCCTGAAGCCCTTCTCCTTGTCTGCCTTGATCTCCACATCCAGGTGCCTGAGGGAGCTGGTGAAGCCTCTGAAAATCAGGTACTCCTTGACAAGTTCATCTGTCCTCTCCACTGCGGACCCCATGGTCTCCTCAAACTCAGAGAACTGAAAAAGAATACAGAGCAGCTTGAATATCACATTCTCTGTAAATATTAACAAATGTAAATATTTGTTTCAGATAGCTTTAGAAATATTTACATTTTGTTGTGACAGTTATCAATAACTTGCTTGAAAGAATACACAACCATTTGCATTCATACATATGTAAAGGTTGGCCCTTGTCTCGGATTGCAGGCCCTGGGCCACATCGAAACAGTGGCCTAAATCTAAATCCTAAATCTTTTCTTTTTGGAGCGTTCACATAGGAGAAAAGGTGGCCCTGAAGCAGCCCTGGGCCGCATTAAAATTGCAAATGAGAATGGGGTCTAAGTGTGACATACGCAAGGGAAATACGTGCATTAAATTGGTGGTTTCTCCACCACCTAAATAATTTGATTAATAGAATCATGAATATTGGCCTTCTTGTATTTACTGAAATTTGATTTTACAGGGCAAGTCAATTGAGATACCGTATCTTGTTCCAAGAGACAAGTGAATTGTCAAATTTACAAATATTAATATATGTTTCTATGACGCAGAAAGATGTACATTTTTAATTCAATGGTTTTTTTTTTACTATGAAAAAATATAGATTTCAAGAAATGGTGTAATTGAAGGCAAACACAACGACCTTATCATCCTCGTTTTAATACGTTTCCGTACGCCTGTATAGTACTACCCCACGACAATGACTGAAACGAGCTAGTAATGTCCTAGTAAAGGGTTATATTTAATGTTGGTTTCACTAAATACATATTACAATATTGTTAAAAAAAAACCAATACGTAGAAAAAAAAAAACATAATTACGATAATGAATTGTATTATATAATCCATGCCATGTACCAGCGGATTGTTTTCTAAATTGAAGCTGTAAAATGCACAATACAATTTTTCGCAAGTAGGTTTGAAGCAGCATTAATTGCCAATCTACACAAAAGCTAGAAGTAATATTACTTACAATATTGGTTTTGTAAAGATAATTTCCTCTGACACTAACTTCCTGTTTTCCCTCCGTGTTTTGTGTGTCATGTGATCGCGTCATGAAAAAAGTCATGTGATGAACATGAATCCCAAGCATCCTCTAGCTGTGTGAGTCGGCAGCTTTCACTGTCAGCGTCTGCATTTTAGAGTGAGGCCAGCTTCAATAATCTTAAAAAACACTGCTGCCAAATTTGCTAATAACCTTTTAGCTGCTTAAATTACGATTGTATGAAGGTATTTTCTTTGTTGAAAAATAAACATTTAAACAGTAATGTTCAATATTTTCATATCAATAACAATTTAATAGCACGGCGCAGGGACTATTTGTGAAACAAGAATAACTAAAATATGTTTTTAAAATCATGTCGCAGAATAAATCGTCCTCGCGTTAAAAGCGAACTATATATGTAGAAGAGTTCAACATCCATCTGTAGTGATACTGCGCCTGTGCTACATCTTTGAAGAATCAAGTACTGTATGTTGTTGTTTTTTAACAACACTATGCTTGATTTCTGAGTCATGCATACCTCACTGAGCTTTCATGGGCTTTGAAATACAGACGCCTCAGTGTACTGAAAAAAATAGGGTACAGATAAGCTGGCTGACTGCATGAGCTTGCTTTAATCAACGTGTTTCTCTACTGAATTGAATTTTTGAAAAAATCGTTCCTTTTATTTTTTAATCTTGATATGTATGAATTAATTATTTTTTTAAAGATGAACTCTCTTATAAATTACTTTTAAATGCATACCTTTCATTCCTGTTTCCAAAGACTTCGTTTACACGTGAAAAATAAGATTTTATTATTTTCTTTCTTAGCAGGCGCCCTTATCCAAGGCAACTTACAATTGTTACAAGATATCATGTTATTTTTACATACAATTACCCATTTATACTGTTGGGTTTTACTGGAGCAATCTAGGTAAAGTACCTTGCTCAAGGGTACAGCAGCAGTGTCCCCACCTGGGATTGAACCCACGACCCTCTGGTCGAGTCCAGAGCCCTAACCCTTTCCAGCCCACATTAATTTCTACACATCAGAAAAATAAGTCATTCATAAAATTACTTGAAAATACCTTAAATATTCCAAATTTGGATGTTTTTTTGCAACTGCATATTTTATTTTGGAAATTTAACATGAGTACATTTGGCATCATTGGGCCACATAAAAGAAAAAGTGCATACATTTTTTTATGTGATTTATTAACTTTTTTGTTCAACAAAAGGCACTTGAATTGTCTTGGACATTTTTTTTAACATATCAAGGTTAAAAAAACAATAGCTTTTAAAAAGATAATACTATATAATTTGCAAACAAAATCTGGAACATTTTGAAATGGTATACTTCTGGCTGAGGTACATAGTCAACATCCTCAGTATCACTCTGTTCCCCATCAAACACTTCTACCTCAAGTCCAATATCTGGAAGCTGACCTGCACTTTCACTCCCTACTTCATAATCTGGAGTTTGCTTTTCCCTTTCCTCATCTGACTCAATGCAACATCAGACTGATCTCCTGCAGGTACAGCTACAGTGCCGTGAAAAATTATTTGCCCCGTCTGATTTTCTGCATTTTTGCATATTTTTGACACTGAATGTTATAAGATCTTCAACCAAAACCTAATATTAGATAAAAGGGACCCTGAGTGAACAAATAACACAAAAATTGATACATATTTCATTTATTTATTAAAGAAAGTTATGCAACACCCAATGCCCCGTGTGGAAAAGTAATCGCCTTAGACTCAATAACTGGTTACGCCACCTTTAGCAGCAATAACTGCAACCAAGCGCTTCCTGTAGTTATTGATTAGTCTCTCGCAGCTCCGTGGAGGAATTTTGGCCCGCTCCTCCATGCAGAACTGCTTCAACTCAGTGACATTTTTGGGTTTTCGAGCATGAACTGCTCATTTCATAACATCTTAATGGGGTTTAGGTCTGGACTTTGACTAGGCCATTCCAAAACTTTAAATTTCTTGTTCTTCTACCATTCTGATGTAGACTTGCTTGTGTGTTTGGATCATTGTCTTGCTGCAGGACCCAGCTGCGCTTCAGCTCACGGACGGATGGCCTGACATTCTCCTGTAGAATTCTCTGATACAGAGCAGAATTCATGGTTCCTTCAATGATGGCAAGGCGTCCAGGTCCTGATGCAGCAAACATCCCCAAACCATGACACTACCACCATCATGCTTGACTTGTTGGTATGAGGTTCTTACTGTGGAATGCAGTGTTTGGTTTTCACCAGACATAACAGGGCCCATGTCGGCCAAAAAGTTCCACTTTTGTCTCACCTTTCCATAGAACATTGTTCCAGAACTCTTGAGGATCATCCAGGTACTTTTTGGCAAACTTGAGACGAGCATTCATGTTCTTCCTTAGCGAGCAATGGTTTCCGCCTTGCTACTCTGCCATGAATCCCATTTTTGCCCAGTGTCTTTTCTGCCATGAACACTGACCTTAGTCTGGGCGAGAGAGGCCTGCAGATACCTGGATGTTGTTCTAGGGTTCTTTGTGACTTCCTGGACAATTTTACGCCTTGCTCTTGGAGAGATTTTGGCAGGACGGCCACTCCTGGGAAGATTCACTACTGTCCCAGACTTTCTCCATTTGGACAATATGGCTCTGGCTGTGGTTTGGTGGAGTCCCAGAGCCTTAGAAATGGCTTTGCAACCCTTTCCAGACTGATAGGCATCAACAACTTGTTTCCGGAGGTCTTCAGGAATTTCTTTTGTTCGTGGCATGTGTGCTGACAACTTCACTCTGATGGTAAGGGCCAAAGTTAGTCAGATTTATATTGGGCAGGGCTGGCCCAAATCAGGCCTGGTTGTTAACCAAAGGACTCAAACAGCTGATCCTAATTATCCCTTTAATTGGGTTGAGTTAACTAGGGGGCAATAACCTTCACACCTGAAGATTGCATGTTTGATTACCTTGCACACCAAACAAATGAAAGAAGCACCAAACTTTGGTGTAATTTTTCTCTCAGACTCCCTCTATATACTACTACAACCCACAAAAAATCTGACCAAATACAATGTGAAAAATGTGCAAAATGCAGAAAATCAGGCGGGCAAATACTTTTTCATGGCACTGTATGTATTTAGTCTGTGCTTTCCTGTAGAACACACCTGAAGGTATCCCTGCCATCTAAATGATAAAATGTAACTTATCTTTAGTACAGACATAACTACACAATATTTAGCATACAAAATCTGCTGTCAAAATGTATATTTCAATATATAAATTCTCTCTCAACCTTCCCTGGCACATACTTCATCCTAGCACCTATACTATTCACTGTTTTGTTTAGTTTTATCATTTATGTAAAGCGCTTTGTATAAAGCACTATATGAATAGTGATTAATAAATAAATATTTATAACACATAATACTATAACTAAAAAGCACTTAAATGCCATAATTTACTAATTAAAGCATCATATTTATTGAAAAACACACACATATCACATGGGGCACTGCAGTGCATGCAGAAGTGCTTGTGCTTGCTATAGGCCCACTGACTCCATTTGGCATCACACATTTGTATGCTTCATAAAAATAATTAAAATTATTTTGAAAATAATAAAACAGTTTTTGACACTAGGTACAAACATCTATAAAACATGTTTGTAGAAAAATAACTAAAATATTCATTTTAAATACTGTTCAAATAATTGAAATAAAGTTGGAAGAATAGGAGGATTTACTAAGCTTCAGTTCATGCACTCTAAGTCACATAACCATACAAGCACCCTTTCTCTAATACCCCTTGCCATTGCTCCAGATTTTAACCAATACCTGCCTTTATTACTACCAATGTTGACACAAAAAAGAAATTGACCACAAATACTGAAATCTAAGACCCTAAAACAGTGATTCCAATTGGCATCTCTGGGCTGGAAAGGGCTAACCACTACTCCACACTGAAGTTTGTTAAGACAAAAGTAAAAACATCACCAATCTCTCAATAACAATCTGCTGGACTTATCGGCTTATCATCACACATGTTTAATAACGCAACAATAAACCCACTCCCAATACATCATAATGAGTATGTAGGTCTAAAAAATAATAAATATGTCTCTGTCCATGTTAATACGACAAAGAAGTGTTAATAAATCAATATGATCGAGTTTCCTATATGTAACTGTAAGAAGTACATCGATATTAATAACAAACCCATTAAATCTAAAGATTTTTTTCTGTATCTGTTTACTGCTGTCCAGCCAAATCCTCTTTATGTATATTTGTGTTTACTTGTTTGCAATTGAAGGTAGTTTTTGGATCACATTGGGATGACAGTAATAATAATAATGATGCACTGTACATTCTTTATAGGGCAGGTAATGTTACTGTAATTTTAAGGCAACAAATCTACATTGCAAATGTCACTACAATGTTATAAAAAAGTTATACTTTAATTTAAAATACAGAAGAAGCCTGAAGGCACAACATCTATTCCTTACCTATATGTGCTATCATCACTTCATAGATCTCACATTTTCTATATGGAAGATGCACACATTATGTCACATGTTTTTTCATAGCTGTTTGTAGCGGAACAAAAGAAAATTGCAAACTGCATTTGTACATTTTTCAATGCTGCACTTCTGGTCAAGAAGGAATGCAGTACACATTGAAACTATGCAAGTTGCTTCTTAGAGATTTTGTAAAATGAAAAACAGTGCAGAATGTTTAGCTTATCAGGATTCTTATTGAGCAATTTATATATATATATATATATATATATATATATATATATATATATATATATATATGTGAGAGAGAGAGTAAGATTTACAATTTGGTTGATACATTTTCTTTCGTAATAGCTTCAAAAAATATTACCAGTAAAAATCTAATTACTATACTACTAAATGCTAATTTACTGTGTGTGTGTCTTTCATATAGGGAAATATATCTTACAAAATGCTGGTAATACATATTATGGAAGGTTTACTGGAATTATTCTGTTTGCTCAATGTAAGTTAACATCATTTTAACTTTAACCTTTAGAGAGGAAGCCAGCCTGCCTGAGGAAACCAATTATAGACTGATTTTCAGGCAACATGATCCTCCAATTCCTCTGATACCTCAGCTGTACATTCCCCTTATATCTTGGCACACAATAAATTGTACTTTTTTTCCTTCATAAGATAAAATCACTGTAATCTGCTTTTTTGAAAGTATATAGTGAACTAGAAGGGAGTTTTACTGAACCAAAAGAAGCTAATAAGATATGTGCCATACCAGATCGAATGGTTTTGAAAATTAAAGAATTCAGCTGTGAATCAAAGACTTAGACAGTCCCCCTCGCTGGTATAAAATACTTTTTTTTCCCCCCTTCAGAAGAATGTTACTCTTAATGCATCACCATTCTCCAGCACTCAGCAGGCTAACCAGTGGACCAGCTCTGACAGGTTGATGATGTTTTTTTTTTTTTATTGTTCTTGTTCTTGAGTCTGGTTTGTACAAACTGTTACTTGTGCTTAAGTCTGAATAAGGTTATTAGACAACACATTTCACATCCCCAATTGTTCTGCTTTCCTAGAAAAAAAGGTATCCTTCTGTATGTGAGATGTCTTGGTCATTAAAATATTTTGCATATTGTTATAGAGGATATTATTCTCTATTCAGGGATATCAAGATCTTTAGTAAATAAGGGGTCTGAGTGTGAAAAATGGGCAATAAATTCCCCAACCCAGTCTGTAAATCATTTGTTGTTTTCATAGATATTATTTATTGAAAAAACCTCCATAATGCAGCCATAAATCGTGATCTAGCAGCCATAAAGTCTGGCGTTTTGCACCCGCTATCAAATTTGCACTTTGTCATCATTAATCTATTAAAATTATATTGAAATGCATTCAAATGAAGAAAAGAGCATGGAATTGGGCAGGATGTGGATACTAAGCAGGTGCAAACATTATAATGTGATGTAAGGATTTTGCCTTGCACTTGCTGACCCTCCAAAAACTTTACACCTCTTCTTACAAGGTGCAAACTATTGTAGAAGTGAGTAATTAAGAGCTGTATAAAAGCACAAAACATGCTGAGACCTGTCATTGGCTTCAGGATCACTGCTGTGGTACACTTCCTGATGAGGCAACACTTGGCTCTTGTTGAGGAAAGACAGGAACACATTTGGAGGAGAAGGGCAAGAGGAAGAAGACCCTGCATATTCAATCCCACTTTGTTTGGGATGCTGGAGGATGCGGTACTAAAGCGTTATCATCTCACTCCGCAGGTCATCCTAGAACTAATAGTTGAATTGAGGGATGAGTTAGACCCCAGCGTCAATCTAGGGACCTCTATCCCTGCACATGTGAAAGTGCTGTGTTCTCTGCACTTAGCCTCTGGCTCCTTTCAGACCACAGTTGGAATGTCTGATGGGATAGCCCAATCAACCAGAGTGCTATCATAATTGCGGATCATTATTTGTGCATAATTTGTATTGTTCTTAAGCTTACATGGGGTGCAGTGCAAAATAATTGCCTGGCTGCAAAGCAATTTTAATTTTGCATCTGCAATTATTTGCACTGCGCCTATACTTACATCTGCCCCAAATAGTCTTATCAATTAGTCTTATTATGCATGCTGTATATTACAATCTAATCACATAGTACTATTGTTAACATTGCATATATGATGGGGTTTAATGAACTATTATCAATGTGGATGTTTTATTTATATGACATGGCAATTTATGTATTTTCAAAGGTCTTCCCTTTTCAATGGCAAATGGTATTTGTAAACAGATTTGCAAACAACATTTTATGATACGTAAGAACAGAAGAAACGTTTGGGAATGAGGAAAGGCCATTCTGCCCATCAAGTCTCATTCCTTGTTAGCACACCATTTTCACCTACTGGGGGGAAATAATTTCAGCACAGATTCAATTATTTTTTCCAGTGTTTTAGATCTTACTACTTCATCTGGTAGGCTACTCCATGCATTTTTACTGTAAAAAATTGCTTCCTACCTTGTTCTGACTTTACTTATTACTTTTACTCAGCTCCCATTTATGTCTTCTTGTTCAACACCAACTCTACCCAACACCATTAACACCCTTTATACCCTTATACAAGTTTACCATGGTATTTTTGCATGGTATTTTTGCACTTTTACCATGCTTTTTCTATGGTAATACCATGTATTAACCATAATTTACCCTGGTTTACAGTGTTTATTAATAAGCTTTGCAATTTAGTTTTTCAACTTCAGAATTCAGCACTACATGGCAATGCCTAGAAGTTGGAATAATGGCAGGATGCACCATTTCTCCACTGGCTTTTACCATGGCAATGGAAGTAATCATTAGGGCATCAAAATGGGTAGTGGGAGGAGAGCGCTTGGCTTCTGGAATACGACTACCACCAATTCGAGCATACATGGATGACATGACAACCATGACTACAACAGTAGCCTGCACTAATCGGTTATTGGGCAAATTAACCAATAACATTGAATGGGCACGAATGCAATTCAAGCCCACTAAATCAAGGAGCATCTCTATAATTAAAGGTAAAGTAGTAGATAAAACGTTCTTCATTAATGGTGAGGCAATACCAACAGTGTCTGAGAAGCCAGTGAAGAGCCTTGGGAGATGGTACGACGGGGATCTAAAGGACACAGTTCGTGTGGGAGAAGTTAGACAACAAGCTGTGGAAGGGTTGAAGAGCATAGACAGCAGCGCTTTACCAGGCAAACTAAAACTCTGGTGCTTTCAGTTTGGCCTACTGCCAAGGTTGCTGTGGCCACTGACTGTGTACGAGGTTTCTTTGACAACAGTAGAGAAGCTGGAAGCTTTAATCAGTTCACACATCAGGAAATGGTTGGGAGTTCCACGCTGCCTCAGCAGAGTGGGACTTTATGGTAAAGGAATACTGCAGCTACCTGTCTCCGCTCTAACCGAGGAGTTTAAGTGCGCCAAGGTCCGACTGGAAATGACATTAGTAGAGTCACGCGACAAATGCGTAAGGGAGGCAGCACCTGTGTTGAAAACTGGAAGAAAGTGGGTGGCAAAGAAAGCTGTGGAGGATGCAAAGGCTGCCCTTCAAATTGGTGATATCATGGGGCAAGTTCAGCATGGAAGAGGGGTCTTGGTCTCAGTTCAGCTCCTCCTACATGGCACAAGGCAGCCCCAGCGCAACGGAGGAAGCTTGTAGTCAACGAGGTGCAAAAGCAGGAGGAGAGGATGAGGTGTATAAAGGCCATTTCCCAGGGCAAGCAGGGAGAATGGATGAGATGGGAGAGTGTGGAACAACGCAAGATTGGCTGGCAAGACCTATGGTCAATGGAACAGAGCAGGATCAGTTTCCTTATAAGGTCAACATATGATGTTCTCCCATCACCACAGAACCTAAACCTCTGGGTAGGAGAGGATCCCTCATGTCCTTTGTGTTCATCACCTGCAACATTAAGGCACATTTTGACAGGATGTAAGGTGGCTCTTAGCCAAGGACGGTTTACTTGGCGCCATGACCAGGTGCTGCGATGTTTGGCCTTAGCATTGGAAGACAAGCGTAACATGACCAATAAGTTGCCATCTGTTCCATCAAAACAGTACACACAAAAGACAACATTCCTCCGCCCAGGAGAGCAACCACCAAGAAAAGGTGTTAAAACCAATCCTCGCCCAGGACAACTGGAAGCTGCTAGAGACTGGAAAATGCTGGCGGATGTTGGTCAACGGCTTATTTTTCCACCTGAGATTGCCACCACAAACCTTCGACCAGATATTGTCTTGTGGTCTGGATCAGCACGCCTTGTTCACCTGGTGGAGTTAACAGTGCCATGGGAGGATGCTGTAGATGAGGCGTATGAGAGGAAGAAACTGCGGTATGCTCAACTAGCCACTGAAGCGGAACAGCGAGGATGGAGAGTCTGGGTTTACCCAGTGGAAGTGGGATGTCGAGGATTTGTGGCACACTCTACAACCCGGTTTCTCAGAGATGTCGGATTCAATGGCCAAGAGTTGCGTCGCACAGTGAAGAACTTATCTGAAGCAGCAGAGAGGAGCAGCAACTGGCTGTGGTTGAGACGGAAAGATTCTGGCTGGGGATCTCAAGCACAATAGAAAGGAAAAAAGGCTGATATACAGGTAAGTAAGCTGGGCTGAGTTGAGTGGGGACGGAGGGGGTGAAGCTGGGACGCCAGAATCACCGTCGAGCCCTCTTGAGGTGTCGTGGGCTAGTCGACGAAACACCGAGGATGGAAGGTGCCCACTTGAAGACCCCAGAGATGTACCCTACTTAGCTCAATCCAGACGGTTGTCATGCTGATGCGCTGGGGAGACCGCACTATGGTTGATCCTCGGAGCCAGCATCGCAGCCGTGTGTGTGCTGATGCGCTAGGGAGGCAAAATAAGCTGATCCCTGGAGCCAGCATTACACTTCAGCCATCAACACCAGACAGAAGGATATCTACATCATCATATGGAAGGAAGCGCAAATGGATGGAGACACATATGGATCACATTAGTTTACTGTGAAGCTACGTCTTAGTTGGTGCTTATCTTGGCGAGAGCCAAGTTCAAATCAGCATGAAGTTTTAACATCTACTCTCATGTAATGGAAATCAACCTTTCTTTATTACACTTTGCTATGCTTTTACTATGGTAAACTTTTAAGGGCATACCCTGTGACTGCAGGGAGGAATTTAACCCCTCCCTGCCAACCCAACGTTCCCCACAAACACACCCATGCACCGGCAGGGCGTTCACCCTGCCACATTGCCTCACCACATTGGTGAGGTACCGTTAATGATGACTCCACTATAACCCTGAGATCCTTTTCAAAGTCCTCGTCCCCTATTTCCATCCTGTTCATTGTCTACTTGAATCATGGATTATTATGCCCAATATATATTCAAATGTATTTGCCACAGGTTTGCCCAGTTACAGAGCAGGTTCAAATCCCTCTCAATTAGCTGGTCTGCGGTATAAATATAAATTTATATAAATAACGACCAGTAAGGGTCCAAGTACAGACTATTGTGGTAGCTCTGTATTTATTTATGTTTTACTTTTTTACTATGTTGTCTCACTTTTAAAATTAAGACAGAAAACTGTGCATAATAGTACTGGTTGACATTCTACTAATCCTATAAAGCCAAATCTGCATTACAATATAAAACATGCTGTTGGATTATACTAACGCTATTGGATATAATAAATGTTTCAAAATAAAGCCACTAAATTGTGCATAACTAGGCTTTGCATTTCTTAAGGTTTTCAGATGAACAGGGATTTCAAGAAATCTAAAGAGGAACTGCATAGTTAAAACACATGGGAGAAATCCTAAACTCCATTTAAAATATATCAGAATTCTAAGATCTATTGAGTGAAAAACACATCAAATATTAAAATATGCAGCAAATATATTTTATCTTCCAGCTATTGCTAGAATGTATGTTGTTGACTGTACAGTACAGTCTATGAATTGTAGTACCTATATGAAAAAGATTCTGGAATACAGTATAGTCACATTTTCTCAATTAAATATTATAGTTGCCCAACTTTTTGGTGGGCTTAACATACCTTTCTAAAGGGAATGTGAAGTGGAAAATCAGTACGAGTGGATGGCCTAACAAATCTAACTTTAGGCTTTGGCACTTATGTTTTGTTAGCATCTATACAAAATGACTGCTATAAAAACATTAGTGTATTATTTCCTAGTGGCATTTAAGCTTAAAAAACTTATTAAATAATAATTGTGTGGTGTAAGACTTTCCAGGGTGGGACAGTTAATTGACCACAGATTCACAAACACAGCTTCCTGCCAAGGTCAATTATGTTGCCATATTGCCTGCTTGATTAGACTTATTGCCTCGATAAACCACAAAAAATAGGAAATAGCCTTGCCAGTTTTCTTGTAAAGAAAAAATACTTGAGGGACTTCAAATTGATTCCCCCTCCAAGGTCTTTCATACAAAGTGCTACATTACAAGTCAACACCTTAAGCTGCTATTTTTTTATGCAGATCAGAAGCTCTTAGTAATTCTCCATCTCAGTATAATTTGAAATAGAAATGTGAATAAGTCAACGAGACAGAAATTCTGCAGAGAGAATTAAAACGTCAACAGAAGTCTTGGAAAAAACATGAAGATGATTTTAATGGTCTAAACAGAGATGATACAGTGCTAAAGTCCCTCGCCTTCGATGGAAGAGGTTTATGGACTAGATTCTCAAAGCTCAGAAAGGAAAAATGCACCCAATAAAGTTACAAAACCAGAAATAAACAACCCAGGTATTTTATTTAGGGGTTTAAATACATAGTTGTTTCCCATTCAAAAGTGTGCTAACACGAAGTATTAAGCTGTTAAGAATATGGACCTAAGTTTATCTCAGCTTTTTTTGCATAACAAACCAGTCAAGTAGACAAATTTTTTTGATAATGCCTTTATCAATATTTTTCTTGGGGTACATGACCACAGAAATACACTGATGAAGGCATCAGCCATAAAGTTTGTCTACTTGACTAGCTTCTTATACGTTTTTAAAAGATGTTATTCTACGAGATGGATGAAGAGTGGATATTTGCATTTCATAATTACACCTGAGAATTCAATGTTAACGAAGCAATAAAACTAAACAAATAGTCTGTGGGTTTTTCTTTCATTATTTGAGAAGTTGATACACACTTCTCATCCATACCTCAAATTTGATGCTTATATCTCCTACACTTACTGAATGGAAACCAAACTGGACAGATAAGACAAGTACCACAGTATCAAATGAACATTCAAGTCTAATTTGTGAAACAAAGGAGTAGATTTAAACCAACGACTGCTTTCTGTAGAATATGATTGAAGAGAAATGTATTGGTCCTTCCCCAGTTGAAATAAATACATAATATGATTCAGGTCATTGAAACAAATCAGTTTGTAGACAGTTTAATGCAACATTAAACACAAATAGTAAATTGATGAATGTGTAATCTTCTGCATTCTTCATTAGATGTATTCTCACTGTGTATGGATTGATTAAATCATTTGGATTTTGTGCTTTTGTCATACCAATTCATCCTGCCAGGCCTGCTGTCCCTCTGGGCTATTGTTAGGCTCTGGCCAAACAAAAGAATTATGTGTTTCTGTGACATAAATGCTTTACAACTAAATAAAACCTTCCAGGTCCTTGTGCCCTTCAAGTTAAGATCGTAGTACCATATAGGTAAGGTGACCATATGGCTCTGTGTTCATCGGGACAGTTCAGGCTTTTCAATTCACAACCCAAGGCATTCTGGTAAGCGTAGTCCTGCTTCTCTTAAAGGAAAGAGATAAGTGAATGGTACCTGAGACAGGTAAAACTTACCAGAATGCCTTGGGTTGTGAGTTGAAAAGCCTAAACTGTCCCAAACTGTCCCAGTGAACATGGAGCCATATGGTCACCTTACATAAAAGGATTTCAAGAAATCTAAAGAGGAACTGCACTGTTAATCCCTACATTCATAGTTAAAACACATGGGAGAAATCCTAAACTCCATTTAAAATATATCAGAATTCTAAGATCTATTGAGTGAAAAACACATCAAATATTAAAATATGCAGCAAATATATTTTATCTTCCAGCTATTGCTAGAATGTATGTTGTTGACTGTACAGTACAGTCTATGAATTGTAGTACCTAAACATTATCACTTAAAACACATAGGAGAAATCCTAAACTCCATTTAAAATAAATCAGAATTCTAAGATCTATTGATCTGAGAGTGATTGGTGAGCCCATAAAAAAAAAGAAAACATATGTAAAATATTATAATATGCAGCAAATATATTTTATCTTCCAGATATTGTTAGAATGTATGTTGTACAGTACAGTATATGAATTGTAGTGCCTCTAAGAGAAAGAATCTGGAATACAGTATATTCACATTTTCTCAATTAAATATTATAGTTGCCCAACTTTTTGGTTGGCTTAACATACCTTTCTAAAGGGAATGTGAAGTGGAAAACCTGTCTGCTATAAAAACATCAGTGTATTATTTTCTAGTGGCATTTAAGCTTAAAAAACGCATTAAATAATAATTGCTTGGCATATGACTTTCCAGAGTGGGACAGTTAATTGACCTCAGATTCACAAACACAGCTTCCTACCAAGGTCAGTTATGTTGTTGCATTGCAGCTTTATTAGACATACTGCCTTGATAAACCACAAAAAAATATGAAATAGCAGATCTATTGATCTGAGAGTATTAGATCTGATAATTCTGAGCAAATGTAGTTCTAAAATTACGCTATTGCTTAATCGAAACTATACAAGAAATAAATAAAACAACAACATTTATAATACAGTTATTATGATGGTTTACTTTGAAAATGTTGAGAAATCAGACACCTTTTTGGCTTCTGTCATGTGTCTTGCTTATATTCACAAGTTTAAAAGCTCAAAAGAGTTGCAGGAAAAGAATGCATTTAAATGAATAAACAGTAATACATTCTTTACAACGACTACACATACTACTTTGAGGGTTATATTACTGTAAGTTCTCACAAGTGTGGCAAATTGTGTATTACTAGTTATGTACACAGTAACATTAACAGTTTTAGCTGTTTTCACAATAAAATGCTGTACGCTGAATTCTGGTTTAAACCCATTGGTCCCAATATGTTAATATATCTACAAAACACTGCAGGCAGGCCATCCTCTGCCTCAAAGACAGTATTTGCAAATTAATTCAGTGAAGGACTTAAGCAAAGTTGTCTCCAACATTTGTGTATTTTTTTAAAGTAATAATCCCATTAATAAAAGGATCAAGTGCAACATGTGGTAAGTCAAACTAGGCATGTCACTAATATTGTAATAAGTGCTATTATTTTACATAGAATTTCAAAGTGTTTCTTAAAAGGAAAGTCTAATTAGAATTTGAGTCTTTTTTTTTAAAGCTGTGCTCCACTTATTGGTATACTGTTTCTTTCACTGAACACATCGTGAACAGGGATAGGAGTGAGAGGAAGAAAGGCATAATTTTTCTTATTGACTGTACTGCAAAAAAAATTCATTACCATTTAAGTAATTCAAACGTTCATGTCATTTTGTACTGTAGCATGACTCATGGCAGTATGTTTTATAAATCCAGGTTGGGTTTGCTGATCCAAGGTAATACTAGATACTATCATGGTTTCATGCATTTTAGAGAAATCTTTAGCAAACTGCAGCAGCGTGCTGGACAGGATACATAACTCCGTGGCCACCGGCTCAGGGAGCAGGGCCTCGCGCAGTACACTGTCCATATAGGCTGTGAGCACACTCGACATGTTTGACAGGCGAATTGCCTGTGCCTCTGCTGAATACTCCCGCTTGAGATGCGTTTCAGACACGCCAGGTCTCTAGCCAACCCACTCACCGGCGGGGCCTTAACCAGGGCCACGATGGTGGAGTCTACTGGGGGAACCCCACTAGGCCAAGCATTTCCGCGCCTTGTAGAAAAGCAAGCGGCGTGGCCTGTTTTAGCACTCTAGGACCTGAGGCTGGACAATCCCAAGAGGAGCTTACGTCCTCCATGAAGTCTGGGAAGGCCGGGAACTTTTGAGGGTGAGGAGCCATCGCCTGCGTTCTGAAAACAGACCGGCGTGGTTGTGCCGCTGGCATCCAGGGGACCTGCAGGAAGGCTACAGCGCATCCCATAAGTGCCGAAACTGAGCTATACAACGGGGGAGCACTGGCTTCCGAGGCTACCTCGAAGCCAGGCTCTTCCTCAACAGGAGGTTCGAGCTCCCCTCCTACCTGTACGTCAGAGGAGAAAGAGGCCCCATTCCCAGAGGCCGCTATAGAAAGCGTGTCCTCTTGCACCAGCTGGGATGCCTCTTCCCATCCACCCTGATCTCCCCTGGGGAAGGGGGTATGGCAATTGGGGCTGCAAAAGAGCTGGCTGCAGGTGCCTGTTTGGCCAAGAGCTCCAGGACCTGGGCCATCTGGGCTTTGAGATCCATAATGTCCCTCGCCTGCCTGGAACGCTTCACCCTTCTTGCCTGCGGAGATGGGGAGTGACTACGGGAGGCCTGCGCATCAGGGATATCCAGCAGGGGGGGTCATGGAGGAGGGGCTCTGGGGCTCCAAGAGCCACCGACAGTCCAGCCACCGAGGATGCGGAACTCGCCTTCGTGGCCCTCTCCAACCTTCCTTCACCTGGGGCTGAAAAGCCGCACAGATGCTGCAGGCAACCTCCCTCTCGAGGGCCATGGTGGCATGTTGGACGCCCAGGCACCATGCACAGAGGGTATATTTATCCTCCGGCGGGATATTTGCATTGCAGGCCATGCAGGGGTGGAACCCCAACTTGCCTGACATGGGTCTGGTGTTCTGCATTGGCTGTGCACCAACTAAAGCGCTCAAGCACTGACTAATAGTGCGATGCCGTGCGCTCACCCACTAGCACTGTAGCGGAGGACACCGAACACCGTGCGCACTGTACACCGTGTGTACTGTGCGTACCGAGTATCGTGTACACCGCGTACCATGCAGCACTGTGCGCACCGATTACCGTAGCACTACGTGCATCAAGCACCGCGCGCTCTTGCGCTAGCTCTGTAGCAGTGGCCAAGCACTGCGTACCGAGCACCGTGCGCACCAAGTAGTGTGCACTGTTTGCACCATGTACCGTGCAGCACCATGCGTGCAGTGCAGTAGCGCTGTAGCAGTGGGCACCAAGCACTGTGCGCAGTGTACCGAGAGCACTATGTACACCGTGTACTGTGCAGCACTGTGTCTCTGCACTGACGCTGTAGCGCTGGGCACCCTGTGCTGTGTGCAGTGAGCACCTTGCGCACCAAGATACCGAATTATCAGGGGGCAGCTATGCAATTGTGCCTACCCTACCGCCGGTCACACACACACCTGGTCAGCGTGTAGCGTGCACCAGGGGACACAAGGGCCGAAGCCGCGGTGGGCGAGTTGAAGCAGACAGCAAAAAAACATGGTAGAATAGATAGATACGGGAGAGCACATTGTTTGTTTACAAGGCCCGACTCACCAAGGTGGGCGGGCCTACACAGCCGTTGAGGTCTACTCAACAGCGGGGATGCGGCAAGGCCTAGCCCCGTGGAGGAGAGCTTGGCTGGAAGATTCACTCAACAGCGGGGATACGGCAAGGCCTAGCCCTATGGAGGAACTGTGTACTCTCAAGAAAGAAATAGACAACCACTCGCTGGTGACTGCACAGGCAGTCGCTCACACATGACAGACAGATAACAAAGAGCGGCCTACCACACAAGCGAGGAGGCCGCTGAATGGCAGAGAAGCAAAAGACTCTGTCTTTTCAAAGTCGTTGATTCCAGGAAAGCAGCGACCCAGCTTTCAGCATGAATGCAAGGGAAATACAATTGACTCGATTCGACTCGAGAAGCTCTTTTCTATCAACACACTCAGCTCAACACAGAGGTCTTACCGTAACATCTTGAGAAGAAAAAAGAGAAATGGCTTCCTCAGCGTGACGGTTTTAATCCCTCGGCGGGTGGGACCGAGTGCATCATCCCAGGAAGAGGCCTATCGGCAGCTCTGGTAGAGAGAGCTCAGCGATACCTACCCAATGGGCAGGCATATCCCATACATAATGTTCGTTGGTTGGTGGTCGTCTTTGAATTGAAAGGGAACTCTGTAAGTACACAGGTCCCCACAACATATACCCTTATTCAGAAGGGGAGCATTAGTTTTTTGTCTTTATTATAATACTGGGGCTCTCTTTATGGGCTAATTTGGATTAAGAGCTAACCATACCACTATCACAGTTAAATGTCCAGTACTGACACAAAACAATATCAGAGAAGCTATGGATAGGGTGACAGGGCCTATGTTTGATAATTTCATGGTTTCTATATAATCTGATTTTTTTTTCAATGAACAGTTTTCCATATCTACAAATAAATGTATTAAGCTATTAGCCTGTGTAGATGTTTGAGCTATAATTAAACAGTACAGGTCATTTCACACCTCCTTTTAATACAGCATATGTTAAAATGTCAATAAACATAAAAGAAACATATGCTGTTGGTAACCCTTTTTAATTTTATTACAAATAGCAGATGCTTAAATCACACATTGTGTTGTGAGAAATCTGTTGTCATGGAAACATACACTATTACAGCTTAATTGCATTTACATTTTGCCCTTGTGGACCTTCTTAGCTTTAAAGGGAAACAAGACATGATGGTTCAATGGATTATTTCTTAAATCTCTTTTTCAAGTATGTGAAAGTGTTTTCCATACATTATAAAAATGAGCGTACATGTGCAAGAGTGATTGTATCTTACTTACCGTCGACAAGGCACACAAAGAAACTTTTGAGATAAGGTTTTCAAAAGGCCAAACCGGTCCTTGTTGCTCAGGTCAAGGGCTGATGCCTTGGTTAATTTGAAACCTACTTTTCAACTTCTTTGAAAACTCAAGAAGCAGACCATTTGTATGTTCAATAAATACAAGAGGTGAGTGTGAGACGGAGGAGAGTAAGACGTTGTAGACCGGCAGCTGGAAACTCTTTGTCCTGATTTGGTTTCATTTTGATAAGGAGTTTAATCATTTTCTCCTTGGATACAAAGATATGTACATATGATCTTGGTAGCTATTATATTATTTTTGTGTATCTTCTTACTGTATTTCCCATTAAGTGGCAGGGGTTGTAGGGTTTCTGCATCAATACTCCAAAATTGACGCAAATCACTGCAACACCTACAAATCATGTTTCTTAGTTCATCTGCCACTATAATATGACACTCTCGCATGCCAGCCACTGGAGTGAAATTGACCAAAGGCACAAGAGGTAATTGGGTACCAGAAAGCAGCTGCAACTATTAACTATAACGTATCTGAAATATCTGCTTATCCCAAATTAAAGAATAACAAACAAGGAACGAGCAAGTAAAGGGAGACCTGAGATAATGTTGCTAAAAGGAGTACCTTGGAACTCCTTTAATTGGCACTCCTTTAATGATAATCTCATTATCTTAATTGAGCTGATTGTTTTAGCATATGAAATATATCTGAAGTTGAAAGCATGTAATATGACTGTAATATGATGGTGTGCTAGAGTAAGTGCTTGGTCAAGGCTGCCTAGCAGCAGGAATTGCAGAAGTGGTGTCAGGAGATTGCAGTTTCAACAGCTTGCTATGCACTTTTATTAAGTTTAAAACAAAACAAACGATTAATACAAACCAACCGTCCAAAATAAACTAGCACCCAAGCAAAGGCTATCTCGGTGGCGGCCAGAGAGCACAGGTTACTGCTCTCAGCCCTTTCTCTAAACTGACTAACTCGGAACTGCCTCCCACCTCCTCTTTATAGCATGTGGTCAGGTGTAATTGATCATCAATTAATCAATTAGCACCTGGCCACATTCCACACATGTTTGGCAGGGAGGGGATTCTAACCCCAGCCCTGCCACATTAAACACATACTTTTTTAAAAATACAAAGCAACACAATATTGAATCCTCCACTGCCCAGCCACAAATGGGTACTCAAATTACTACCAAGGTATATGAAAAAAAGACAGATAGAAAGATAGATATACCAGTAATCTATAGATGATGTAACTGATAGAAAATTGATGTCTTGCTAGCTATGTAGGTTGAAAGTGATACATTATTCAAAGTCTACAGCAGAAGATTAGTGGCAGGCTCCACATCCTAAGATTAATGATAAGTATGAACATCATGTATGATATTGATTGGCACTCATAGATGCCGACAGCTGCCTAGTTGTAACATAAATTATTATGGCTCCTTATCTTGTCAAAGCAGCTTTAATTTGAGGTGTGAACCCTCTGACAATGGAGAAACCAATCATGTTGAAACTAATTGGACATTACTGTACAAGCGTGGGGCAAGAAGTTTCCACATGACAAGTTTCCATGGAAACATACATTCAAATCAAGCATACACAGGTCTCTATAGTTTTTCATATACTGTGAGTCATTCTATGGTATTAATAATGAAGGATGCTGTATAGGATGGGCCTTCCACTGCTAAGACCTGACAATTGCCATTGTAAGCTATGAGGTCACTTAAAAAATATATATATATAAAGTTTGAATTACTCTGCCTTTTTCACCCAAGCTAGACTCTTCAATGGATTCCTGTAGACTTCGCCCCCTGCTGTTGCTCTAGAGAAAAATTTTGTGAGAGAAATATCTCCATGGCAACCAGGCTTTTTCTGAGTTAATCAGTTTCTATCTCTGTGAAAAGAAGAGACGCTACAGCCTTTGACCTGAGAGGTAAATGTGCTGATGAGCAGAAACACAGCCCATGACTTAATAAATGCAGTTTGGCTTGTATTCTGGCATAGCTTCTGGTGCTCAGAAATACTGACACATAAATTCTAGCAGACTAAGAAAGATCCAATAATAACTGACCATCTAATTCATGCGGTATAGGCCTACTGTCCAACAAAATCTAGGATTATTCATGAATTCTGTTTATCTCTTTTGCTCTTGTTACATGCACATGTTTGAAAACAAAGAAGGTATCGAATGTCACCTGACATGAAGAGTGCACCAATGCTTTCTGTGTGATGGGGCTTCTTCATCCAAGTGTGTTGCTTCTAGTATAAATGCAAGCACACTACCTTCATCACATGCTGTCGTAAAATACTGCCTAGAGGAATGTGTTGCTATTCATGAATACAGCTCCTGATCAAGGCCTTTCTAAGTGGATCCCATGGTTTTTCAGTGAAATGCTGAATCTCTCACCTGGGGAAAATGGTTAATGCATTTGTAATGTGTTCTGCATTGCATTCAGGGGTGCTCTTCGTAATGGCTGGCCCAAATGCATAGATTTTACAATTTTAGGAAAATTATTATTTCTATAGGAATCAAATTGCATACAGTGACTTATGTGATCACATAAAGCGGAAGATTCAATTCAGCTGTGGGTCAACATGTTATGTTCATTCAAAGGACAGTTTCAAATGCAGTCATACTGGTATTGTTAACAGCTCAATGTAGCAGGTTTGTATTGGTGTTCCTTGTAGGTGGCTTTCTTAACCTTTTGTTAAGGTCGATAAACTTTCACAGATTTTATTTGGTGGTTTGTTTTCATTTGGAAGAAGGAGTTGCATGTAAATATCTTTTGAGTGTTGACTTGGAGTGCACTTCAAAGAAATGGGAAAACGAAAGTGACAATTTGGTCACAAAAAGACGCTTATGTTGTTTTAATAAAGCAGCAGATTTTGTATTGTGTGAATATGTGGAATGCAATTTCTAATTACAATATGCAGTTGATTCCATTAACCAATGATTTTATTTAGCAGCCTTCACTCTAAGTAAGGTGACAGATTCAAGTATTTTGACACCACTAACTGTGTAGCACCATTAGGCATTCAAATAAATCATCATTTTTGGATTATGTCAATTCTCCACTGTTGCTATCACCAACGGAATTTCACAGCAGTTTTAAACCCAAACAGATTGGATGGACGAAGGACACCTTAGTTGCATGTGAATTTTCAGTATATTGTGTTTAAGGAGGTGTTGCTGTACCATCTCATAAATAAAAAGTGTAATATTATGTTATAAAGCATTTGAATAGTTTATATTAAGTTTATATATAATGATTTCCATTACACAAGAGTAGATGTTAAAATTTCATGCTGATTTGATCTCGGCTCTAACCAAGATAAGCACCAACTAAGACGTAGCTTTACAGTAAACTAATGTGATCCATAGGTCTCTCCATCCATTTGCGCTTCCTTCCATATGATGATGTAGATATCCTTCTGTCAGGTGTTGATGGCTGAAGTGTAATGCTGGCTCCAGGGATCAGCTTATCTTGCCTCCCTAGCGCATCAGCACACACAACGGCTGCGATGCTGGTTCCGGGGATCAACCACAGTGCGGTCTCCCCAGCGCATTAGCATGACAACCGTCTGGATTGAGCTAAGTAGGGTACATCTCTGGGGTCTTCAAGTGGGCACCTTCTATCCTCGGTGTTTCGTCGACTAGCCCACGACACCTCAAGAGGGCTCGACGGTGATTCTGACGTCCCAGAATCACCCCACTCCGTCTCCCACTCAACTCAGCCCAGCTTGCTTACCTGTACATCAGCGTTTCTTTCTTTCTATTGTGCTTGAGATCCCCAGCCAGAATCTTTCCGTCTCATCCACAGCCAGTTGCTGCTCCTCTCTGCTGCTTCAGATAAGTTATTCACTGTGTGACGCAACTCTTGGCCACTGAATCCGACGTCTTTGAGAAACCGGGTTGTAGAGTGTGCCACAAATCCTCGACAACCCACCTCCACTGGGTAAACCCGGACTCTCCATCCTCGCTGTTCCGCTTCAGTGGCTAGTTGAGCATACCGCAGTTTCTTCCTCTCATACGCCTCATCTACAGCATCCTCCCATTGCACTGTTAACTCTACCAGGTGAACAAGGCGTGCTGATCCAGACCACAAGACAATATCTGGTCGAAGGTTAGTGGTGGCAATCTCAGGTGGAAAAATAAGCCGTTGACCAACATCTGCCAGCATTTTCCAGTCTCTAGCAGCTTCCAGTTGTCCTGGGCGAGGACTGGTTTTAACACCTTTTCTTGGTGGATGCTCTCCTGGACGGGGGAATGTTGTCTTTTGTGTGTAATGTTTTGATGGAACAGGAGGCAACTTATTGGTCATGTTACGCTTGTCTTCCAATGCAAACATTGCAGCACCTGGTCATGGCGCCAAGTAAACCGTCCTTGGCTAAGAGCCACCTTACATCCTGTCAAAATGTGCCTTAATGTTGCAGGTAATGAACACAAAGGACATGCGAGGATCCTCTCCTACCCAGAGGTTTAGGTTCTGTGGTGATGGGAGAACATCATATGTTGACCTGATGAGGAAACTGATCCTGCTCTGTTCCATTGACCATAGGTCTTGCTAGCCAATCTTGAGTTGTTCCACACTCTCCCATCTCATCCATTCTCCCTGCTTGGCATGGGAAATGGCCTTTATACACCTCATCCTCTCCTCCTGCTTTTGCACCTCGTTGACTGTATATATCAATTCATTGCCAAACCGTGCATTGAATGTGCTTTGCAAAATTGTGGATTACAAAATGTATTGTACAATATACATATATCTATAAAAGATGATATAGTATACTGTTGCAATATGTTAATATATACATTGATAAATGTATTATTATTTATTTCTTAGCAGACACCCTTATCCAGGGCGACTTACAATTGTTACAAGATATCACATTATTTTTACATACAATTACATTTTTTTTTTTTTTTACATATAATTACCCATTTATACAGTTGGGCTTTTACTGGAGCAATCTAGGTAAAGTACCTTGCTCAAGGATACAGCAGCAGTGTCCCCCACTTGGGATTGAACCCACAACCCTCCAGTCAAGAGTCCAGAGCCCTATCCACTACTCCACACTGCTGCCCTATTAAATTTATATTATACCTGTAAGACAACAGCCATTTTGACTCCATAACCCAGCAAATGCAGCTGTTGAATTGTTTTATTTATATTCCAGTTAGGCCTACTGATTATGAAAAGCCTATTGAATTTATACATGCTTGATAAGGTATCCGTTTGAAATAGCAGCTATTGTCTGTGAATTCACTTTTGTTTTCAAATATCCATGACAGTAACGTTTACGTTTATAAGAATGCAGCTTTACAAATTAATACACACTTTGCCACATTGTACCATTTTATATGCGATAGCTGCAAATATGTGCAATAACAAAATTTGAAGGACCCTAATGTGTCAAGGTATCTACTTAACTCATCCATCCTAGGCATTTATCTACCTGTCAAGACTGGACATAGTTACCATATAAAACAACTATACACCCATAAAAATACCGTAACTAAATCTCAGACGTCTCGAAACTGTACGTCACTTGTTGCTTGCTCAACAAACAAGGTGAGATTGGAAGGCGTTAGGACCCGCGTTAGGAGCCGCGTTAGGACCCAGCGTAATTTTGTTCAGTCTCCGGCAACAGCAAGCATCTCGGCGTCTTGCAGTGTGCAGCTCTGAAGTGTTACACAAGGAAGGAAGCATCATGCAGAGGAAACGGAGTGTGTGAGGTATGATTCTGATATAAATATATAAATACTAACTAACAGAATGTGATTAGCAAGGTCAGGGAATACATTCCAGACCATACTATAACCGAAAGAGCTTATTTTCTGTCGTGCTGGTAGAAGTTATTTTGCATTTGTTTTCTCCAGGCTGTTCAAAATTCTTCAGCACAGCAACAGTGAGAATGGGCTAGACAGACACCTGCAAGGAAGAATTCGCAGCCTCTGTTTTTATTGTGTAAGTAAACGGCATGAAGTTTTTTTTTTTAATTTGATAATTTATCTCAGTTGATACCGTTGTTTCCATTACATTTTTTTTTCTGTATGCTTGGATATAAATACATTATGAATGGTTTGAATCTCAATCCCAGCAGTGTACGGTCTACTACACCAACTACCTGTTTCTGCACCGTTACTGCTCGTTTTATCAAGATTTGAGAATATAAGTATACAATGGCAAGACTTAATTTCATGCATAGTCTAACAAAGGGGTAGCCAGCTTCCATATTTAAATACATATAGGTAGTATTTTGTATGGTTAAGTTTTCTTTTCGCAATTATCGTACATCTTAATGCACCCCAGAATAAATAAATAAAATCTTATATATTTGTTGGCTGGACTTGTGTAACGATGAAATATACAAACATCATTCGAATTGCACACATTTCATTCTCGTTTGGTAGTTATTGAGCAGTGAAAGGGTTGCATTGTACTATGCATCGTCTCATAGAAATGGTATCGAACTTTTCACAATCAATAAGCATTCAGTCATGTATTTTATTATTAATATTTTTTCCACCGGTGCTAAATAGTGTTGAATTGAATGTCATGTAAAAATGAACAGCTGTATTAAACTCTAAATTGACATTTAGGAAAAAGGCAGCTGTTGAAGTCTTATTTGTCCAACTCGATTATGTATTGCTTTAAAAATAAAGATTTTTTTAGTATCCAGGGTAAACACTATTTAAGATGCTGTAGTGTGGTGTAGAAACATAAGTTCGTCACTTTTAGTTGCCAAGTGCTAATGTAGTATAGTATGTGTTGCATTGCAAATCATGTGGTTAAATAGCTTATGCTAAAATTGCTTTTCTGTGTGCGAAGCAGTATGCAGGAAGTTTGCAGGGATTTGTGTGGACATATAATATAATATAATATAATTAATGTGTAATTTTATAATTAATATGGTAATTTCTGACCATAGTTCTGCAGATTTTTTTTAAAAATTGATTTGTTTCCCACTCACTGCAGCAGGTTCAGTAATGAATCATTCTTTGCATTGAGCCTGGATCTACTAATTACATTCCTTTTTTTTCAGGATATAGCTCAAGCTTCATATTAGGCTTTTGCTGCATGCAGCAGCATATTTTGGAAATGTAGACAATGCAATTTTATTTGTATTACTTTTGTTTTAATCAATACTATCATTTTCATAAAATGCACTTGCTCCATATTGGAGGGAACTGGTGTAAGCTTTTGCATTAACATGAACAAAGGGTGTGTGGGGGAGTCGTTGTATAGTATGAGTAAGGGTTCTGGGGTCAATCTGTATTCTGTAAATGTTAGGTTTGGTCCTTTTTTTCTTTTGCTAATACAGTAAAATATCTTGTATGCCTGGAAGTTTTATTTAATACTGCCATAGAAAAGACCTCTCTGCGTTTCACTTGTCTCGTAAGCCTGAGGACTGAGTGATGGTGGAGTACATAGAGCTATCAAAATGTTTCCAGTAAATCTTATGCAGGGCCATAGCCAGCCATGAAAAATGACCAAGGCACTTCATCATTGCACACAACAAGGGATGAAATGCATTTTGTTTTGCGGCAAAGCAACATGTAAGAGCCTAAATAAATAATTATTAGAATGATTTTAACAGAGGCCCGTGCCTCCAGTGCCTCATAGCTGGCTATGGCCTTGTTGCCTTATAATATGTTACCATTATTTTGTAGGTTTCCTACTGTACTATATAAAAGACAAACACATTATGGTAAACATACTACTACTGTCAGTATGTGCTTCCCTGTTTAAATATTTGTCCGTCCTAGCCTTTTCCACATCTGCATCAGTTAAGCATCCCAATAGGGAGAGCTTATATGTCGTTGCAAACTGTCGGTACTACTGTAGCTTTGTTCGATTTAAAGGTTTACTCAGTTACCACCTTTCAAATAAATCTCAACTGTAATGATACTGTATTGCAGCTCCTATTAAAGTCATATTGAAAAACAATTAAACAAAAACATTATAAATGAAATGCCAAATCATGCAAGTCCTAAAATGTCTCTTTTGACTTTGAAAAGCAAGGGTAGCGCTCAGTGTTTTGTATTGAGTTGGTTGGTGCATTTTCAATGGAACATTAACAAAAACATGTAAGAAAACCACTGTAATCTAAGTGTTCATATGTTGTGTCAAGTGTATCTTTTTGTAATAGTTCCCAGTATTCATTATGAGCATAATTGCACCAAACTAATAGCTGGCAGTGTGAATGGACAATGAATTAACTATGCTAGGCAGCTCCTGGTCAGGGTTGAGTTTTCTTGCCTGTAGGGTCATGGCGACACGCATTGTTCTCACTCATCTACATTATGTACAACCATCTGGTTAATTGCTTAACACTTACTGGGGAGGGGGATTGTCCTAAGATTCTGAAGACACATGATAGAGGGCTCATTCCACGCCAGCTCAATCAGAAAAGGAGCATTTTGTTGACCGTCTCAGATTTTGCTAGAAAATTTCACCTGGGGGGTTTCAGGCCCGCTGAGTTCACAAATGCTAATGACATTTATTTATTTTATTTATGTATTTATTTATTTATTTATGTAATTTCCACTTCGAGCTGTGACCTGGGAAAGGTCAACCTAAAGTGAAAAAGTGACCCTGACCAGAAAATCAGCCTCGGCTCAGCTTAGACTCTACCATCATGTGTAGCACCTCGTTCTACTCGTAATGAATAGGGCTTTCGAGAAAAAAATACCAGGAGCGCCTAACTCACTTTTGGCAAGTTGCCAGACGAGGGGTACGTTTTATTCGAACTTCAGCCCAATCCTTTACCCTGTAGGGGATGCATGTCCTAAAATGTTAGTATTGCTGTAAGAATCTTAGGGACCACTCTCCCAAATTTTGTGAAACACTTCTGGTTTCAAGTCCTTCCCACTGGTCATTAACCCCCTCTGAAATGTGAATTTGTGGTATTTCTACCGTTTAGCCTGAAATAACACACGTGGGGGGGGGCTCCAATAAATCACCCAAAAGATATTTTTGGATAGATGTTGATAAGATCTACAAGAATCAAGCAAAACATTTTGGTATCTGTGGATTTTTGGCAGATTTAAGTTGCATTTGTCGTGCATTCGAGCATTGCTTATGGCCACTTTGGGGGGCTAAAGTACCACATAGTCCTAACCGAACTGGCGTTATTCTTCAATTTTGCATTGGCTGATGTTAGAGCTAGAGTAAAAAGTGACAGGGTGTGCTTCCAGTAGCCCGAAAACCCCCAGGTGAATTTTTCTAGCAAGTCGGTCAGGCAATGGCTCTGGTTGAGTTGGTATGGAATGACCCAGAGGCAAACACTTAAGATTTCACATTATAAATCCCATATCATAAATCAACCAATCACAGTGAAATATTTGCCAAACTTCCAGTGCACCCAGTGTACAGATGTCATCCCGTACATAGAACACCGCACCTAATTACAATGTTAAAAAAGTTTTACAAAAATATTTTTGTTTTAAAGCTTTTCCTGAGTACATTATTAATATGTATTATTTATAATAAGTTAATACGTCGTGTGTAGGGTGTCTCTTCCTGCCAAACTGCACAAGATCTCTTCTACAATAAAAGACACCCTACATGGCGTATTAACTTATAGTAGCTTCCACTTGCATTCAACCTTTGTATTTCACTTGAAGGGCTTTTGTGCTAAGAACCAAATACTTGCTGTTTTGTTTTGCTGCTGTTATTTGTTGCCTGACAGCAGTACTCATCTTTCACAGTCATTTATCGCTAGTAAAGCCGAATACTGTATTCAGAGTTCTATTTCTACATACACTTCTGCTCCATTTATTCTGCACCTAAAGTGCATGAAGCATTTAAAGAACCCCAGTACTGCATTGTTGGAAGGAAGACCTTTATAATGCAGAACTGGAATATAGAACCGTACAGTCACAGCTCCCATTGTCCCCAGAAAGCCTTTTTACTTGCATACTTGTTATAAAGCAGAACACAAACAGCCCAGTCCCTAATGGAGTTTCCTCTTTCTTGTTTGCTCTCCTGTTTGGCAGCTACAGCTTCTTGGTTCAGTCTCAGTACAGTGAGAAAGGCGCTGGCCAAAATTGTATGTTTGTTATTAGTTTTCAACTTGGTTCAGACACAGTGCCGAGTTTCAATCAGACTAATCCGCCAAGTCAATTTATAAACTTGTACATAATTGAAAAGTTGTTCAATTAGCTTTTTATTTTATTTATTTGATAACAAAGGTATCACCCATCCCCAGCAAATTAGTGGCATCGTAATATTTCCTGTATATGTAAACTAGTTATAAACTTGATACATAGACTACTAATAGACCAAGCATGTCTTTGTCATACATGGCTTTGCAGAAATTTTATTAGAGAAAGACAATCTGATGGCCCATGCTTTTGACATGCTATCTCAGAATGGCGCATGTTTCTTCAGTTTTGGTTACCAGTAACAGTTGACAATAACCTATAGATGTTTTTCTGTCTTAAGCTACTCCCAAATTTAATAGACAGCAATATTCCCTGTTAGATTTAGCTAAAGAATTAGACAACAAATCTAAAGTGTAGCCTAAATGACTGACAAAATGTCAAATTATTCCTTTTAAAATAGGGTGAAAAGAATGTCAAAACATGTTATGTTATTATGTCTGTCATCAATCATATAATATCTATTAATTCCAGCACTTAATCTCTTTATATCAAATACTACATTTTAAAGTCTAAGGAATCCAACCCGTCACTATAAATCACTCAATAGTGGTACATTTTGAAATGGTAAAAGAAACAATTTTAACAACAAATGTTTTAACTGTTTCTTTTTAAAAATTGAATACATTAACAAAGACTTTTAGACAAAACATTTGTCATTGACTGCCTTTTAGTATTTCTAAAGATTTATCCTCTATACTTTTGGTGCAGTCAGGACATTATAAAGTGTAAACTCATGTTTTCTCTAGATTCCTCATTATTGCACATCATGAAAATATCTGTCTTCGTTCATACTGGTAACAAAACTATAAAATAGACATTTTCATGTTATTTATGTTAACTTTGAGAAGACAGTTTCTGTCTGTACAGGTGGCTGTCCTACATTTTGTTAACTTACAGTACTAGATTGATCTGATCATAAAATATGTGCCTGCAGCAGGCCAGTAGGCAGTTAGGAAATTTATTTTTTGTTTTCATAAGGATCAAGAATCACGCCGACCAGAGCATCCAATCCATCCATTCTCATTAGTTAGTTTTAACTGCAGTGAGACATCAGCTCTGGAGGAAACCCATGGAAAGCATCACACACTTAGCAAAATGTTATTAATTAAGGCTTGTTTGCCTGCTCAGCCTGCTGTGACATGCATGCTAGTAAAAGGTCACTGAACCCCACCGGTTGCCAGAGCAGATCAGTGCAAAATGATTTTCACAGATCACCTGGCAGATGTACCTGGCATGGACCCGCAACATGATCACATATCCGTTCATGTGCAGTATAATGTATGTACAGTAATAAACATACTGTACTGCAGTATGATCCCCAGTGTATGTACAGTAATAAACTACAGTGCCTGCAACAAGTAGTTCACATGATCTGTCTGTGTTTAAAGAGACACCCAAGAATGACAGGGTTTTAATGATAGGATGCTGCTGTTAGAAGGATTGGTCTTGCTTGAAAATTGCATTCTTCAGGTCGAGATTTGCTGTTTGTATCCTCATACCATATTTAAAGTATTCAGTTTCCAAATATTTGTTTTAATAGCAAGGTTCTCTAACTGTTGTATTTATTGGCCGCTTCAAGTGCTTCGTTATTTTCTCCACCCTGATTGGTTAACCAAAGTCACCACGTCAGTGTCTTTTTTTGTAAAGCTCCCTAGTTTTCTGTGCACTCATGTAGAATTTACTCGCCTTGCATGTCACATGATATAGATCCAGTGCTCAAACACAACATGATGACATGCTGTACAGAGACAGAAACTTTGTCGACAGTAAGAGGCAGGAGCTGCCATATTACAACAAAACAGAGACAGACACTTTACAGAGGACCTGTAGGAGGATTTGCATTTTTAAACTGTGTCTTTACGAAATATAAGCTAAGGCAACTGTCCTATCCTTTGTTTGGTTTTGTTTTGTTTTTGTTTCTCAAACAAAGAGTTCACAGACTGAGATGTAAAATTATTTTATTTTTCATTCTTAAAATGTATTAATCTGTATGTGTGCAAATGCTGATAAAAATGGACATTACAAGACAGAACCTAGGACAGTTTAATGTTATTTCAGGGATGGAAATAGTTTTATCCATTCCTGGTTTTACTATGAGCTTAATCAGACACACCTAAGCTTGTTACCTTTACACTGGGGCTATTCAAGCTCATAGTAAAACCTGAAATGGGTGAAACTGCTGTGCAATAGGAGTCTTATTTCCATCCCTGTTATTTTCAGGATTGGTGACCGGATAGCTGTTTGCTTTTGGCTTAGACTTTACAGTCCCTTAACAGTATGATTTAAGATAAGTCATGTTACTCTTAAGTAGCATAGTGTACCAAGAATGAAAAAAAATGTTGGAGCTGAGTTGACTGTGAACTGTAGTGTGCCTCTTTTGGGCACTTCCTAAAAGTTGTATTGGAGACACATGATTTATACTTAACCTTAAGTGATGCTGTGAAAAGCCAATGTTTTGAATTACCAACCATTGGTACTATACCTGAACTATAAGCTTTTTCTCATGAAGTCCTGTGAGCAAATTCATCAATTACTCTGTTAGACAAAGTTATGTATTCATTGCCACAATCTTTCCCAGGACTGGCATTTTAGATCTGGCAGGTTTTAAGAGTTTTTTTTAAAAACAATTTTCATATTTCCCAGTAATGCATATTATAGACACTTCCAGTACTGTGAAATCCATAACAGCAATAAAAGCAATAGATTGTTTATGCTTTTTTTTCTTTTCTTTTTGTTTTAGATTTTTATTCCCCAGTTAATAAATTCAGCGGTACCAAAATGGTCCATCAACCATCGTCTGGCATTTAATTGACTTGGAGGATGGATGCATCCTGATAAACTAATGGCAGGTTTTAAATAATTGATGTTGCTGTAAAAACCCAGAAATGCCAAAAATTCCCCTGTAGTACAATCTGAATGCTCTTTCATGCGCCAGTTAATTTATGGTGCTAATTCAAACTAAGCAGCTTGTCTAGCTGTGGTTTTGTTGCCCCATTTGTGACTAGGAAGTGCCACCGGGGAATGGGCTAAAAACAGTTTATGATGATGATTGCAGCGGCTCTATTACAATGCTATAAGAGGCAGAAGTGCTGGATTGTTAACTGGAACCTAAGCCAATCTTGTATTCCGTAAACCTGTATTGATTCAAGAATCTTTCTGCAATACAGGGGTGTAAGTTTGACTTGCTGAGGGATGTATTGAGGAGAATGTATAAAGATTCTGGATTGTGCTAGTTTGGGGTGGAGGTGGGAGTTGCAAAGGGGAGGTGTTTGTGATGACAGTGAGAACAGCTGACCCTCTATTGGGGATGTAGAGTAAACATATAGTACTTGGAGACATTGCACACTGGTTACGCTTATGCACCATGCTGGTCCAGGATCCAAAGTGCTGGATTCCAGAAGCACCCATATAGGGACACATATCTGCTCCAGCACCTGCTGTATATAGGAAATATATTAATAGAAGTAAAATATGTGTTCATATCCTAATATAGTATATGGTACAGTATATGCTTACTGATGCTTTACCAAGCATTCACTCTTCTTGATTACACTTTACTGTGTGTTTACTCGGGTAAACTTTTATAAGGGATGGTCAGACAGTGCACGTTTTTGTTCTAACTGGTTCCTAAAAAAGGATTTTAAATGTGTATTTTGGTCTAAGGTACATGGAATTAATTCCACAGTGTGCACCAAAAACCAGATTGAAACCTAAAACCCAAAACACAACCCAAATCCCCGTAATTCAGAAATTTAGTGTCAGGAGTCTTTTCAGAACAGGATATTAAACATGGTTGAAATAAAATAAAATGTATCCTAGATAGTATAAACTAGGCTGTGAATGTGTCCGTGGTTATTGTAGCAGGGAGGGCAGGACAGCAGTCGATAGTGAAACTGGTTAACTTTTATTTTCTCCAAACAACAAAGACAAGAACAGGTCTTTTAACTTTTGACCAATATAAATAATGGCAGATAAAACACAAAACTACTCCTGAGGACCTGTTTGCTATCCTCCAGCATCTCTATTATCCCCTAGCCTGAGCTTTTCAACCTTCATATGGGTAGCTCCTCCCCTTGACTCAATCATTATTATTATTATTATTTATTTCTTAGCAGACGCCCTTATCCAGGGCGACTTACAATTGTTACAAAGTATCACATTATTTTTTACATACAATTACCCATTTATACAGTTGGGTTTTTACTGGAGCAATTTAGGTAAAGTACCTTGCTCAAGGGTACAGCAGCAGTGTCTCCCACTTGGGATTGAACCCACGACCCTCCGGTCAAGAGTCCAGAGCCCTAGCCACTACTCCACACTGCTGCCCATTACCATAAGAACTGCAAGCAAAATAACAATTACGACCATCCAGTATTGATCCTTTACCCAGAGTTGTAATGACTCGACTCGGAATCAAGTAATGACTCGACTCGAGTCCCTGCTCAAAAGACGTGACTTGACTCGCCATGCAAAAAAAGTCTCCATTTGACTTGAGTCATTGTCTTTTATAATAAAATCAATAACAAACTTATTTCATTTTCAGTACATGCGGCCCCTCTCTAACACACGCACTCATCTTGTCATTTTGCACATAAACAGGTTCCTGCCATGGTTAAGACAGTTGCTAAGGAAATAGAAAACACCTCTCTAGCCTATAGCACCGTTCTGTGATCATAACGTCACAAGCAGCAGGGAGCCCCGGAATCAAAATGTGTAGGCGGGAAGCGAAGACAGATTTTTGATCACTGATCACAGAAAAACCCGAGGAAAATAGCGATTTTTGAGTGTTGTCACAGACACGAAAAAAAACAAAACAACAACATGGAGAGTACACTAAAAGTACCTGCGGTGGTGGAGTTCGCTTTTAATAATTATACAGTCAACCGGGAGAGAAACAAGCAGGCTGCATCCTGCCAGCACTGTAAAACGACAATATGAATAAACTGCATTCAAAACATAGCACCGATAACTGCCACTAATTTATACCAGGTTTTTAGTTTTTTCCAACGGCTAAAATGAGAATCTCAATTAATTAAAAACTCAGGCACAATGCAACTGCGGTATTTTTCCCAAATGAGTAGGTATTCGAGATTTAATAATAATAATAATAATAATAATAATAATAATAATAATAATAATAATAATGCCAGGACAAATTAAACAACATGGCAGAAAAAGCACTGATTAGGAGTTAATTCTCAAGTTTTGCTAGCACACAAATAAAGGTAATGAATGTGGTAATGAATGTAAAAAACGTTTCTAAAGTCAAATTTTGCCTAGTGAAAGCTTCAAAAGTAAATAATTTGGAAGTATTTGGTGCTCACTATTCGCTTTATTTAATGTATATATGGTTGTATGTATTTTATATATTTATTTAACAGCTAATACAAACTAATAAAAACTACAAACATTTGGAAGTTTACCTAAACTAATATTAGGTAGTCCAAGGTCAGTGCTAATCAGGGTCTGTGAAACTAGAGGTTTATGTTTAAAGTCTTAAAGACTTAAAATGTTTTTCTTTTCTTTCTTTCTGGTCACATCACTTTAACTTAGTTTTATGTTTATTAAAGTATAAGATGTGACCAGAGAAAGTTTAAAAGATTCATTTGTTTTTGTACTTTTTCATTACAGTATTATGTTTTGTTAAACCATTAGGACTCCAACACACACCTTTTATGATGTTTTGTGTTTTTGTGAAACAGTATCTGTTACTTAAAAATGTCTAGTTGACATTTAATGGAAAAAGAGATATGTAGTAGAAATTCTATGTTACCTATGTTATTATATAAAACTGAATTATATACAATGTTGCCACAGTTTCTTTATTTTTCTATTTGTCTCCTATGTGTTAAAACCTTGAAGTAATAGCTCAATATTAAATTAAATGCTACCAAATGTCCTTTTCATGTGGTTAATGTATCTGAAAACTATAAGGGAGTGTCAGTATTGAGAAGTAAGAAAATATTTAGATATGTTCTTTGTTTTGTGGTATCATTCATTACTAAACATCCAACCCAATTGAGCACAGAGAAAGGGGTCTTTATACAGTGGCAACATGTGCTTATAAATACATCAAGGAATCATCTTCACTAAAATGGAAAGACGAAAACAAAGCAGAAACCGCAGACTTTTAATGGTGAACGTAAGTGGGGCAAGTTTGACCACATTATTGTGCATCCTAATTTTTGGTATTTTTAACAGCGTTTTTTTTATGTGTAGATTGCTAATCTCCTGTAAAACTAATCTGATTAAATCAAGATATCTTGAACTCTCAGACGTAATGAGTCGAAGTGACTCGAGCCAGATTGGTGACTCGACTCGAGCTTGGCATGTCAAAGACTCGAGTCTCAATTTTGGTGACTTGTTACAACTCTGCCTTTACCATGCGAACATTACTTTTTTATTAGCAATTCAAAATTGATAAAACAACCATTTCCACACCCTTTATGCATTATTTAAACTTCACAAACAGTAATTCTACAAAAAAGGACCCCCCCCCCCCCACACACACATGAAAGTGCACACTCCCACACCCTTAATCAGGACCAGTCTTGCCACGCACACCCCTTTCACATTGAGGACACCACTGCAAGACCAGCTTCTTGGTCTGCAGCATAAATTTACTCCTAAAATAAATGGTAAGTGCCATTTTTATTACTTTTATTACAGTGCACCCAGCTTCTAAAATAACAAATCGCTCCCTCCATTCACATACAAACAATTTAAACCGGCAATAAGTTAAATATGTAGTTCTATTTGTGCCCCGTTCCTCTTTATGAGATTACATCCCCAGATTTACACAGCTCCCGTTACAATAAAACATTTGACACACTTTTTAATCCTGTCCTTTTGTTGGCGTTTTATAAATACAGCAGCATCTTAACTATACATAGATCACCGCTGATTATAGTGATGTGGAAATATGTTTCTTCGTCATATCCACTTTGAATAATAAAGTGATTTGCTAAAGACAAAAAACTAAAACTGAATTGCCATGGGCCAAAGGTGGTGGTGCAGAGAACAAACTCAAGTCCAGTACGGTATTTTGAAACAAAAAGGTTGTGATTTTATTTTGGTGTGTTAATCCAAACAAACAAAATGATAACCAGTTGTGTCCCAAAACAATCCCGTGCTGTGTGAATGATCCCAGACCCCTATGCTTCCCGGCACTCTGTCTATCTCCCTAGTGGTATTCTGTTTTCTGTCGCGCCCCTCAGTGTACCTCCTTCTCTCCCCAAAACTGAGAGCGGCAAGACAGCACAAACCCTTTCGTACACAGAACCCGCCCCTGTATTCCTCCGAACACCAATCGACCTAGCTGTCCGGTGTTCCTAATGCTGGCTGAATGGAGTAGCGGAGACCTTCCGTCACCAAGATGGAGACCGCCATCCAGCTCATCCTGGTAAGAGAAACTCTCAGTTGGCTCAGCGCCCCCTGCTGTCGGAAGGCCGAATTCAGACTAGACCCTTGCTACCCAACCCGAGCCTGACGGGACCCAACAATACAGATTCGGGTCAGGTCGGGTGTAGTTTTTATATTCTGGTTCGGGGTCGGGTCGGGTAGGTTCTTTGAGAAATGACCTCTCTACCAATTGCAACGCCTAATTGACAGCTCTCATCAGTCGACAATTCATGCCTTTTTTAGATAATCACACAAACTGTTTCGTTCCAGTTGATGATACAAAAGGCATTTGGCCTGAAGTAAACTATATGCATTTGTTTAGATGTAAAGAACGATTAAATGTACAGTATTAAAACACTGCTCTTTAATTCACCGTTGTTTTCTTTGTTTTTTTCTCGCACTCGTAATGTGCTGTCATAGAGAAACGTGAAACTCGGTTTGTATCATGACCTGCTTTATATCACGAATTATGCCTCCATGGCACTCATGAAGCGGATTCATCTGTATATAGGCTGATGGAGTAAAAAAAATAAAAAACTAACAGGAGAATGTGTAGCAGTGGAACGTTCACTTGCTGGAAAGAGTATATCTAAATCCACTGTGGAAAAATTAAAAATTAAAATAATAAATGTCCATGTGGCTTTGTACAATGCAAATCTTGCAAAATATTACTGAAATATGACAGAAAAAAGACAGGAAATTAATCTCTGCAGTGGCATGCTGAAAAGTGATGTATTCGACCTGTAGCTGTTTTATAAGCCATAGTTGCGGTGTAATATTTGTTGTTGAAGGTTAATTTAGCGGTTTGATATGTTATAGGCTAGTCCAAAATGAGTATGCAAATTTGCAGGAGCATCTTCTGTGTGGCTATTTATGGTAACAAAGTTTTGAAGAAGCCTGTTGTTGTCGTCTTTTAAATTGTGCACTGTTGGATTATTAGGAAAGTAAGTAAATTAGATGTGATTAATTGACAGTGACTTTTTTTAATCTATTTATTTATGTTTTAACTGGAAACCAGGAATACTCTACACTGAAGGTACCTGGTTGCAATAGTGTATGTTAGGATTTGTGGAGATGGTCAGGTCAGGTCAGGTCGGGTATGCAAATATTTCAAAGGTCTTGGGCTCGGGTCGGGTTCGGATTTTGTTTGGTCGGGTCGGGTTTGGATCGGGTTTTAAATTTAGGCCCGAGCAGACCTCTAATTCAGACCCCCTTCAGCCCATCACAAAAACATTTCAAGAATAGTTACAAATATTCTAGTCCCTACTCCCATGTAATGCCTTCACAAGATCAGACCACACAGGCACACGCTGATTTTAATGAATGATAAAATGTATACTGTATATGTTTGCCAAGTGTAAATTTCGTCTCAATGGAAGTCTTTGCTTCTAATTCTCAGTCTGTCTGTATAAAGTGTGCAGGGAAGCTTCACAGGTACGGACTAGCTCTAAATTGCTTCCCTGCTGCTGCACTTCCATGTGCTGCTAGGTCCCACTATAGGTTATGTTCCTGTCGTGTGAATATATGCAGCATAGATTAGTGCAGCAGTCGGGAACCAAATTATAGCTCTTGTGTGCCTGAGAGCTTCTTGGCAGGCTTTAAAAGGGAGAAAAAGTATGAATTATAAACACAGCCATGCCACAAAGACGGTCTAAAGTTAGTGATATAAAAAATGTAATGCAACAGACAGCGAATAAAAAGCACTATACACAGCAGGCAGCATACTACCTCTGGGACTGAAGGCCGTGTGTTCAGATCCTGCAAGGTAAAGCCTGCAGTACATCTAGCACGCCATGTTTGGGGCACTGTACTGTTAGAGGTGCTGAGTGTGATGCATGAACCAAAGCTCTACCTGCTACTGGCATGTTTTGTTTTATCTACGATGAATGATCTATTGGAAGATATTGGATATTAGTTTATATCAAAGTCAGCAGATCCAGTTCTCAGTAACCTTCATTGAATGCTTACATTTCCACATATATCTTCTTGTTGACTGACTAATCATTCCCAAAAATATCCTGAAATAAACCACCTGTTAAAAGTTTTAACATGTTGTCTGGCATTGACTAACCACATGATGAGATGGGGAGAGATCCTGCAAGCTGAGTCTGACAATTGTGGATAATTGTGTAGAATAATTGTTTGGACGCCTGCAGGAGTCCAAGCTGCATGCTAAACTCAATTATCTTGTGACAGAAACTGGAGGGCCAGTAAATTAAGCTGCCTTCGTTGTAACATGAAACGTGGAATACAGCTTAAATAAATCTGGGGTTGAATTTAGTATTGTATTTTTAATAAATATCCTTTCAAAAGTGATGTTTTGATTGTATAAGTAATCCCCAGGGCTGGAGGCTTCAGTCAGCTTGTGGCAAAGTGGTTAACAGTGTGCAGGTGATCAATAATCAGACAGACAACGATAATCCAGGTGCATTGTTGTTTAATTGTTGTAAGCCAATTGCCTGATGGCGTAACACCAGTAAATAATAAACAATTTTAACAGGCAATACAGCGGTGTGTATTGCTCTGTTTAAATGCACGGTTGGTTCAAGAATAATAAACAGTCCCGTTCTTATTCACCCACACGTAACACAGACACAAACACAAACACAAATCTACAGTGCGTGCTCTAGTGCTCGTTGTGAATATACAGTCCTTGGTGAAACAAAGGGCAGTGATGTTGAGCCGGGTTTAGTGCTGGCCTTTGGCGACAGCTCTGGATTGTGTTAGCCGTCTAAATAACAACAAACAGTATTACGACATAATAAAACAAACATTCACGATTATCGCAGCACAGTTCTCCTTTTAGTTACCAGTTTTTAACCATTCAAAAAGGAACAGATCACATCACTACATCCCTTTAAATACCTTCAACCATGACCTCTTGGTTAAGTAGTGCACCCGCTCCTCAAATCCGTGGATGCCACATTGCTTCCTGTCCGGGTCTATGATTTAGTGTACTGTAGCTCCGTCCCCTTTCTAGATGGCTGACTTCCACCTAACCCTGGGAATTAACTGTCCAGTCCAGGGTACTCTGTTCTGTATACACAGCAACCTTGCAGGTCGGGAGGGAGATTTAACACCAAGAATCATTCAATCTCTGTCAAACAGCTGTAAAGATGATGGGCTTCAAAAAAGATTGGAGCAATGACTTTCTGTAACCCACATGCTATGTGTATCTGTATTTTATTAAAGCTTTTAAGAAAACCAAATAACTAATTATAATGGGAACTGGATTCTTTTCTATTGAATTTTGAAAACTGTTGTGAAATGCAGAACACATTATTACAGTGTACAGTGAAACTCATTTATGTTGTAGGGGCTATTCAGAAGTCTTTTTAAAATGTATTATTTTTCTCTTGGGTCACCTAACACCTACAGTATCTGTTCAAAAGGCATGCACCACTTTTGACACATGCATTACAAGTTAACATGCTGTAAAGGGCTGTTCATGAAAAGAAAAAAATGGCATACAAGTAGGCAGTAAGTTTCTGTTGTAGTTGTGAAACTGTTAATTTGTTGTGATGAGAATGCATTTTTGCATTATTAGAAATTTGCATCTATTGATAGAGTATATTTTTTTCATTGTATCATACTTGCTCTCATTTTAGCAGCCAGAAATATGAGCTACAAATTATATTGTATAAGATCTAAAAGGCCCCCTCTGCTCTGGGCTCTTGGTGAAACCGAAGACTTGTACAGCAGAAACTAGGTGTGGCAGGAGACCAGGCTAACGCCCAGAACCATACGCAGACCCTCCTGATAACCATGTTTGGTTACATTCCCCAAATTTAGTGTTTGCTGTCCCTTGAAAGCTGCTTGCCACTGTCACTCTTCAAGACAATAATTTACAGGTTTACTGAGACAGCATACTGAGAGGATATTTTCTAAATGGGCTTAAATTATGCTTATTTGCCCTGCTAAAAGTAAGATTATGAACACACCAAGCTTTGTATTCAAAAAACATTGGGCCTTGTTTACGAAAGGACACTAAGCATTATGCTGCACCATAATTGCAATTAGTGTGCATGTTCGTGATTTCGGTATTTACTATTGCAATGTTATTAATTATTGTGCAATATAGTGGGCATATTATGGCGCACACTGATTTTATTGTGCCACACTATGGTAATCAGAATGAATATGTGATTTGTATGGTGATGCATGATAATGTATTTAAACACTGTATTTACTAAAGGGCGATAATCTTAGTGTGCACCTTAAAGTGAGTGATAATTCATTCGTTTGGAAACCAACCTTTAACCACGGTAGGCTCACTATTTAAACCTCTTTTTCTGGGCTGAAGTCTGTCTGGCATCATGGAGGCATTACTTGTATACAAAAGCCATATGGGTAGGATCCAAAGAGCTGCAGAAAATGAATCTGAAACAGAAGATTTCGTCTTTACAACTTGAAATTTTGTGTTTGAAAAACTAACAAAATTATTTAGCATCAAACACGTGAAACAAGTCTGTTTGCCTCACAAAATTCAGCATTTACATGCATTAAAGTTTTCATATACAGCAGTGAAAATTACCCGTGAATAGCAGGTTATGTTAAGCGTGAATGAATGTTGTAATTTCTTAGGTTTTATTTTATAGTTCATTACATTGGTACAAATAATAAAACACTTTTAATTCTTAAATCAGATTACAGTTTTACCTTAAGATGTTGTCTTCTGATCATTAAAAGTAGGCTAAAAATGTTCCTTTTCGATTAGGCTTATTCTTGATTGTACAGCGCTTTGTGATAAGTGTTGTGAAAGGCGCTATATAAAAACAATTGTATTGTATTGTATGTTGCATAATTATGAAATACACTTTATAAAAGCAGTTAAGTGGTTTGTGTCCTTACCTGGTTGAGAGTCGTCTTTACGTCTCGTGGTGTCAGTGACGTCCTGCACACCTGGTTGTTCTGTGGAGAAGATGTTCTCAATGTTCTTTTCCAGGCTGGTCAGTGCCGCCTGTCCGGATGGTCTTCCGAACAATCTTCTCTTTAGTTTTTCTTCAGCTCATTCCATTTTTTGAACATGTCTATGGCTCTTTGGCTGTGACCCAGGACATTGACCAAACAAGGTATTCATTCAAAACCACCTCCTCCACTAGAATTTCTAACTCCTCTGGGTGCAGTTTTAGGTTGCTTTGCCTCTGCCTGTCCCCTGCTGTGTCTTGTTGATCGCTCATCGCTCATTTTCGGTGGATGTAAGCCACCTCCACCTTTCACAATAAGCCTCTGACCAAAAGATACACTTGGACTGCTGGGGCTTTTTATATCACGGTGGTAACAAGTAAGTCTGTGACATTATCATGCACGTTAAGTTATCGCTCACAATACATGTAGTGTGCATGCTATGGTATGTAAATTAGACAAATAGTGTGCACGTAAATGGTTCAGTAAATTTAGATTTATGGTGCACTTTAGGCTCACTACTTAATGTGCACGTTGCAGCTACATTTAGTGCCCTTTCGTAAATGAGGCCCATAATATAGAATACAGTACCTCAAAACTGAACATTACATTTTAACTAAATGTACCCATATGAAAACTGACTGCAGTTAAGTAACCTAATTCCAGGATACTGCCCTTATGTAATTTAATATATTTTCTTTCATTGGTACTGTATGTGTATGACTTGTTTCTGTTTTTTAGCTGATTTATTTGTAGTCCATAATCATTTTGTCCCTGATACTGTACAAGTGACAAGGCTCCAGAGAAAGACAATCCCTACAGTCAGTGACACATGATGCCTGCTTCTGGCTAGTAGCTACCCTTATAAAAGTCTCCCATAGTAAAAGCATAGCAATGTGCAATAAAACATAGTTAAAACATAGGTAAGCTTGGTAAAGCCCTGAGAGGTATGGTAAAGTATATTAAAACAGTGGTAAATGTATAGTATAACCATGGGAAAAACAGCAACACTTATAAGGGTAGTCAAAGTGGACAAGGTGTTGTTTCTGCTTCCAGCAAATCTGCAGTAATTATCATTGCCTGACAGTATGTCCATTTAAAACAGGATTGTACTACTGTGTCCTCAAACCTGAGGCAACTCCCTGGTCCTTAAGCCTGACTCTTATGAATGTTCAGAGAGATTGAGACTTAAGGAAAAATACCTAATAAACAATGTGTTTTTATTATTATTATTTTCTTTGCAACATGTTAGTGTGTAGATGGAGTAATTACTGTGTGTGTTTATTTATTATATGCCTTTTAATTAAACCGCATTTTAAACAGAAAAAGGAAACTATATTGTTTTTGTGGAAGGGAAAAATAGACAAAAATCCACCTGCTGTAATTTCAGACCTACTTAAAAAAAAAAAAAAAAAGTGCAGAGAGTGCAGTGAAAATGTTCAGTAATATGCTGGAAAATCTCTTATTGATTAAAATTGATACGTATTTATAGAGGTCAGAATAAATTTAGTTAAGAGTTATACATGAACGCAAAAATGTATGAAAACATTTATTTATAGAGCTTAAAATTAATTAAACCAACACTTATTTCTAGAGCTCAAAGTGAAATCTTTGTAATGGGAATGACATTAGCTTGACAAGGTAATAACTGCATGCTGATTAGCAGGGATCCTACTTTTCCGCAATAAAAAAAAAAAATTAAAATTCTCTCATGATAAAAATAAAAATCAGAGTTATTGCACAAGTAAAATAAAAGGCTAAAATTGAGTCCCCTGTCACACAAAGTACTACTGAATAACACTTAACACAGGAAGTATTTAGTGGTACACTTTCAAATATGAAGGAAGTTACAGGCTCACCAGTGCCATCCATCAATAATGTAAACAAACTTACCGTTTGACTATAAAAATTTACAAAAATGTCTGTGTAGTAGTAATACAAAACTAAAAATAGTATTCATATTAGTTTATCTCGAGTTAGTCTTGGTCACCTGGATGGCTATTGCTTTTGAGGCATTTCTGGAACAAATGTACTTAACTTTACTGGGAGGATAAGAGGATGGAATAGAGAGAAAAACATCAAAAGGGCTGATTTAATCCACTCCTGTGGGTAAAGAGTTTAAAGATAAATAACTCTCCCCAACTCCCCAGTCCAATCAGACAGCCTAATTCCGAAAAGGTACCGGTAACATGAATTCAAAGAACCTAGTCCAGTAAATCAATGGGTCAGTCCCTTAAGCAACAGTATATCTGTAAATTCATTCTCCATGATAATAAGCAGGAATACGGGTGGGTCAATAGACTTGCAGATAGAAGTTCACAGGCTAAAAAGCCTGCTAAGGGGACCTGCTGTTTACACAGAAAGCAAAGCAAGATGCAAGCAAAATCATTTGAGTGGGTGTGCATTCTTTTTTTTTAATGAAATTGTCGATGATAGTGACGCAGCAGTATATAACAGATGGTTATGAGTTTATTACGCTATTGGCAACCTATCTTTGGAAGCAAAGGGCTATAAGGACATCCCGGTTAATTAAGAAAGAAACTGAAAGCTGTTGTTGCTGTTGAAAGTTGTTTATGTGGCAGATGCCTTTATCCATGATGATAAATTACTCTGATTGAAAATGGGTGATGGCTACATCCTGTAATTTACATTTTGGTTCAGTAATAATAATGATGGGTCATGTTGTAAACCACAGATGTCCAGAGGGATTACGTCAGTGATCTGCTCAGTTAGGCTGCAGAGATTGCTACCCAGTAATCGGGACCAATAATTAAGGCAGACGCCATGTATTAGCGAAAGCTAAGATAACAGTGGTGTTTTTAGACCAGTGGAACAGAAGAGCACAGCTCACATGATATTTACAATATCTGTCTCATACAGCATGTGGCTTTTTTTTCTAGTGCATCTATTCTACTAAAATCATTGCAGCATTTTAGCTCTATGGCTTTCACACGTCTCATTGAAAGTTGCAAACATTCTGTTTCTGATTTGGAATAGTGTGAAAGAATATCTATACAGTCGATCGGTTTTTACAAAAAAAACATGTAGATGGATGTTCTATCTTCAGACAATGACTAGGGGATTAATGAAGCATTAAGGCGCGACAGGGGGTGGTTGACATGGTACAGCCGCACACTTAAGGCATTATAAGGCACGACGCAAAACAGGAATATAAAGTTTGATATGCTGTATTGCACTCCATCTTTATTCTTCTTTACGGAAGCAACATCAAATTTCCAGAGGGGTCTGTTCAACTCGTTTTTAGAAACTAAATTAAATGTAAGTCTACCTTTTTTTCTTGGAGAGTTTTGTAGGATATTCACAGCCCATTTAGAAGCCTTTTTTGTGTGTGTGTGTGTGTGTGTGTGTGTGTTTTTCTGTTTCGATCAAGTTCGAGTTGATTTAGTTCTGGTTCGGTTATTTCTGTGCTGTTTTTCTTTTTTAAAAAAATTAATAAATAATGGAATTACTGTGTTTTTGTTTGTTTGTTTTGTCCGGATGAGGAAATTAAGCTTCATACCATTCTTCTTTGACAGTTTTTCAATTAAAAAGATTACAATTTGATTTTGGGTCTGACGTTTTTTTAGTGGTTACTTATAGATATTAAATGGTATATAATTAGGACAGGTAAGTGGCAGAGGAATTTGAACTAAAGGTGATGTGTCTGTTGAAAGGTTGTGTGGGATTAACGTATGGCTTAGCTAACCAATCAGAGAGCAGGATTTTCCCAAGCAGGTTTATAATGAGGAATTAGATTTTTTTTTTTAAACTTTTTTTATAATGCTGTGGTGCTAATTATGATATACTGTACAGCACAGAAATATGCCCTTTCAACTTTGTACTGGCTATATTATTGATGTTGTTCTAGTGTCTGGTACTGTAGCCTTGAGGAAAGTCACATGAATGATTACAGTGTTTGCACTGATGCACATTATTCTGTCTATCTGTCAATAAATGTATACATTTCTCCAATCCAATAATGAGTACATAGGGATGGAACTCAGACCCCTGTTGCATAACAGTGTCTGGGTTATAAAATTTGCCTGATTAGCCACAGTGTATAGGTACTGTAACAAGGTCAGGTGTATCTTGTTAAACTCCAAGTAAAATCATTTGTAGATCTCTGACCAATCTTCATATGCACTACAAAAATAAATCTAGGATTCAATCTTGGATTAGTCAATCCTGGATTTGATTGAATCTTGATCTCGATGTGTGAAATCCACCCATAGTAAAACCAGGAATGGATCAAACTGCTATGCAATGGGAGTCTTATTTCTATCCCTGATTTTTATCTTGGATCCGACTCTTTACCTATTAGTGTGCATGTCTGTTGAGACTGTAGGGTTAAACCAATATTATGAACCACACTGTGCCAGCACAGCTGCATGACGAGCATGGAACAGAGTGGATTGTAGGAACACTACTGATACAAAGAGAAATCAAGATGGGAAAAACACGTTTTAGCTTCACACACATGTTTAGGCAAGATATATGTGCCGTGCATTTGAGCAGCATTCAAGATCCCCTATGAACACACCCAGCACTGTGTCCAACACTCTCCCGGAGACTAGGTAACTAATTACTGCTAATAACTAGTGGCCTACTAACTAACTATTGTGTCTGATAATGGTTAAGCTGGAAAACAACTGACTTTTTTGATTATTGGAATCAATAAAGGAAACTTAAATTTAAATGTAAGTTAAATTCTGCTTAAATCTCTGTTGTGTGCACTCCTTCACACAGGAATACATACATAATTGAGTTTCCTTGCAAGACTTTTGTATGGCATTTTGTGGAACTCTTGCATCTATTGAGGATTGTTCATCAGATTTGAATTAAGGGAGCTGTAATTTTGTGACATTAGATAGTAATAAAAAAAATAGGAATGAAAGGCAGGCAAAACAGGACAAAACAGTTCTGTTTTGGCGGATCTTCTATGTATGCCTTAAATAGAGATCCCTGAATGTTTATATCTTTAGTACCATAAGTACTGTAAAAGAACAAAGAGAAGGAAAGATAGAGGTGATGCACAATGATTCAGAGTGGATTAGTATTTTAGAAATGAAGAAAAACAAATGACTCATGAGGGATATAAAATCATAAATGTATTAACACAACTGCAAATTGTGTGGTTTGTGAAATGACTCATTGGCTTTACACAACAGAAAGTCTGCCAGAATGATAAATGCAAGGGGTACTTGATGAGTGCCCCTCAGTAGTTGCTTCAAGATTTGTTATACAGTAAACCTTGTACAATCCGAGGATTCCTAGGAAGTGTTGACCCAATCAAGTGTGGAAATAAAGCAAGTCAGGTAAAGCGGAGGATTAAAGACTCAAGAATACATTTCTATGTATAACATTCTCCTGTGTTTTTAAAAATGTCCCCATGTATTGCTGTCTTTATCCATTTTTGTTAAACAGTTAGTGTAGAGAATTGCTTCCACAATGCTGCAAACACAAATGTTAATAGTTAAACTTTTTTATTAAGAGACATTTGAAACAGTACTGTTAATACTAACCATTTTACATACAATTATAACAGTATGAAAATCCTCATGCTTAGACATTTGCCCTTTCCTCGGAACAGGGATCTAACAATGTTTGCTTGGCTTCGATTTCCAATCTCTCATCAGGATGGCCAGAGTTGGGCAGGCTACTGAAAAAAAGTAACTTACTACTAATTATTTGTTTCTTCAGAAAAAAGTAATATAAATGTCCTTACTTATTACTTAATAAAAAATAGAGCGTTATATTACTCACTATGCTTCTTTCTCTTGTCTTGTTCTGCGAAAGTTGTTGTGGCTATGTAACAAGGTGATAGTCCGAGCTTACCCCCACCCACAATCACATTTTTCAAATCGGAGCACAGAGGCTTTTGGAACGTAGGAAACTTGACAGTGTTCACAGACATACATATTTATTATGGCACTGGAAGAATACTTCACACAAACTACAACTGATGCTCACAGACTAACATTGAACACAAAATGACTGACTGAACACATTGACAAGATCACGAATAACCAAATGCACAGGAAAGACATGGCGTTAAATAAGCCCCAGCCCCGCCTACTCCTAACAGGATGAATTATTCAATAAACAGTTACACCTGGAATGATTTTATACAAAAATAAACTATATTATTTAACATTCATTCCATTCATACTTTTTACAATAAACTTACATATATTTGATATTAAACATGTTTCTTCTCCCTTTACACATCTTTGTTTAACCTGCATGAATACCGTCTTTGTTTAGAAACAGACGATCGATAAACTATTCCATTATCCTATGCCCCAATCTAAATAAAGCAATATACTGTCATATATCATCAAATACACTTGCTCAACAGCATGCAAGATACATAAACCGCGGCCTTGCCAGTAGAATAACAATAACAATAAACACAGTGTGACAAAGTGGGGGTGCCTTGCCACAATTCAGGACCTTTCCACCTTCCAAAAATACTGACCCAGACACAGGAATTGGAGTTTTTAAAGCACGGATGCGCTATTTTAATTCACAAAAACACAAAATCAAAATAAACAAAACAAACACCTAGTTCTACTGAGCACTAACTAAACACGCAGGAACCTAAACTAATCCGCAGGACGGCTAAGCCGTTTACCTACCCAACAGCAAAACACTCTGTTCTGTAAACTTACTTTTTCTGTTCTTTTTACGACTGCTTGGAAGCAGAGCACTCCTTCTCCTAAGCAGCCCTGAGCAAACTAACTGCTCTCCTTTAATACTCTGCACCTGGCTCTAATTTAATAAGCACCAGGTGCAGGGGATAATTAATAATGAAACAATTAGCAAATCAAAGTAACAATAAAAGGAAACTAACAAAAAGGTGCCTGCGCACATATCCTACACAGGGAGGATTTTAACCCCCCTCCCTGCTGTCTTACAACAGTAATAGGAGGCAGTGTGGTCCAGTGGTTAAAGGAAAGGGCTTGTAATCAGGAGACCCTGGTTCAAATCCCACCTCAGCCACTGACTCTTTGTGTGACCCTGAGCAAGTCACTTAACCTCCTTGTGTTCCGTCTTTCGGGTGAGATGTAATTGTAAGTGACTCTGCAGCTGATGCATAGTTCACACACCCTAGTCTCTGTAAGTCGCCTTGGATAAAGGCGTCTGCTAAATAAACAAATAATAATAATAACAGGCAATTAAATATTACAGTGAGGGTCTCGCCCTCACAGACTATTGTTTGCTTTTTAACTATATGTCTGGTAATTCACTTATTAACTGTGTCTAACAGGTTTTTAAAATGTTTGTAGTATAAATACATTTTTGGCATATAAACAATGTACTGTATATTTCCTGACTTTCAATAATTTTGCCGTATGAGGAGAAAAATCATACAAACGTTAGAATTCAAAAAAACAACAAATAGCAAATAAAGAAAAAAATAAGGTCTACAGAAAAACTAAGTACATGATGACAAAGCAGTACATGTGAAAATAATGGAGAGATGCAATAAATGAGGCCACCACTGTAAGCAGGCAAGCAAACAAACAAATAAATAGAAAAAAGTGGTATGTTCAGTCAAGTAGGAGACTCCACTCAGTCTTGTCCTATTAACATCAAAATATGCAGCGGTAGATAGTGCCCATCGATGAAGGCTCCACCATGTCAGGGCACTAACGAAAGGCAAGGTCAACTACCACACGGTAGAGCCTTCTTCGAGAGGACACTTGCTATTAGAAAATGGTTTTTTTTTCTCATTATTTTCTTTAAAACAACACTTTAAAGCATACATTGACCTTGGAAAGTTTTAGGAAAATAGTCATGTTCCTAAAGGATCACATACATAACGACAGAAAAAACAAATACCTTTATTAAACACGTAACTTTTTTACTTGTCAGAGTTGCTTATAGTTTATCTGTACAGAGCCAGATATCTGAACGAAGCAATATTCTCTGTTTGTTGTTGTTGAAAGGTGCTGAGCTCCAGTTGAGCTGACAGGCCGTAATTGGCTGATTCAGCAGTTGAGTGTACATGATGCTGGTTGCTTTTGTTGGTTGGTTGGTTTTGGTGGATAATAAAATACATTTGGACCAGTTGTGTCTTTGTTTAGTGTTTGCTGTCCGATTAGATGTGAACTGAGCTTTCATTACAGCAAGTCAAAATGAAAAAGCCAGTACTTCTGCAGAGTGATTTTAAATTTGATTCACAGGTGATAATGTGATGTAGAACACTGCTGGAGCTGGAAGCTGATTGTTTCAAAATATAGTTTGTGTGTAGCTACTGACATGAAATAGTTAATTCATGCTAGGGCTATCCCTGGACACAGACTGAAATGAACGAAAAGCAAGCAGGTTTTCTGTGTTAAAGTCATTGGGCCATATTTAGCAAAGCTGTTCTGATACACAAATGCTTGGGCAAAATTGTTCTTTTGAACAAACAGCACCCAACCTAAGAATGGAGGAACATGCTTTATATATATTTTGTATGGGAAGTATGGAAAAAATTGTATTGGAAACACATCTAGTTAACTATTGAGATGTAAACTTACAAATACTTATCAATATTCAACACAAACCTTACGTTTATTCAATGCAGACCATTTATAAAATGCACATTTGTGTTTTCTTTAAACTCAAACATTGTAAATGAGGGTAATACTCTATACAGAGTCAGTTTTATTACCTGTCATTTTACAAAAACACTTTTTACTCTCCATTGAAAACTGTAACTTGACAGTGCTGAAACATATCATTGATATTATGTAATATTGTATTTTGATAATTTTTAATGAAAAGTATACATCTAAACAAAGAAAGAGGGAACTGCAATTGAAACCGTTTTTCAGGTGTGAGTACTGTAGAGAAATAAGAAAAAAAAAGATATCCACAGTATCTTTGAACCAACAACTTTTGTAAACCGCTGTAAAGCATGTAAAGCCTTTCCTTAGACATAAGCCTGTGTCTAGTGTTCTGAAGTGTGTTTGTTTATATATATATATATATATATATATATATATATATATATATATATATATATATATATATATATATATATGCGAATTAGCTTTGAATTTTATGTCATTTCGCTTCTGCCCTGTCTGGTCAAATGCCCACAACCCATGGACTTTTAAACTCCTACGTAGGACTTTGTATCGCCTAATTAGGATTTTTTAACTCCTACGTGGGACTAAAAAAGTTATACGTAGGAGTTTAAAAAATTAGGAGATAAAAAGTCCTAATTAGGATATTTTACTTTTTTCATTGGTACTAGGACACTTCTGTAGGGAAAAATCATGTTGAAAGTAAAGAAAATGAAATAGACCCCACTACTTGTAGGACTTGCTTTGGGAGAGCTGTTCTTTCAGCACCACGTGCAGAGAATTCGGGCTGCCTTGCGTCAGTCTTGCAAGTTTACCTTGTTTCTATGTAAGCTGTGGGGAAGGAAGAGTCGATTTGGTGCCGGTTTTAGACCCCTTTTAAATGCTTGGTGCAGAAGGATTTGTCTTAGTGCGGGTGCACTTTAATGAATAAAACAAACTGTAAGTGCTTTCTTAGCCATCAGCCGGGTTGCTGTGGGCAGTTGATGAACTGCCCGGCAGATGCCGAAATGACATAAAATTCGAAGGTAATTCGGCATCTGCCCGCTGCAGCTGGGCACTTCACCAACTGCCTGGGCATTACGACAACTGCCTTGTTTTGGCAACGGTCCATAACATATAATGTGTTTGTGTGTGTAATTATATATTATATTATATAATTGTGTGTGTGTATATGTGTGTATATATATATATATATATATATATATATATATATATATATATATATATATATATATATATATATATATATATTATACACACTGAGTGTACAAAACATTAGGAACACCTACCTAATATTGAGTTGCACCCCCTTTTGCCCTCAGAACAGCCTCAGTTCGTCGGGGCATGGACTCTACAAGGTGTCGAAAGCGTTCCACAGGGATGCTGGCCCATGTTGACTCCAATGCTTCCCACAGTTGTGTCAAATTGGCTGGTAGTGGATCTCTACTCCGAATAGCGCGTTCCATCTCATCCCACAGATGCTCAATTGGATTGAGATCTGGTGACTGGGCAGGCCACTCCAGCAAGCTGAATTCACTGTCATGTTCGTGGAACCATTCCTGGACAATCCTAGCCTTGTGGCATGGGGCTTTATCCTGCTGAAAAAATCCATTAGCAGATGGATACACTGCTGCCATGAAGGGATGCACCTGATTGGCAATGATGTTCAGATATCCTGTGGCATTCAAACGTTGCTCCACTTTTATCAAGGGGCCCAATGTGTGCCATGAAAACACACCCCACACCATCACACCACCACCACCAGCCTGCACTGTTGACACGCGGCATGATGGATGCATGTACTCATGTGGTTTTCTCCATACCCTAGTCCTCCCATCAGCGTGAAACAGCATGAACCGGGATTCATCAGACCAGGCAATGTTTTTCCAATCCTCCAGTGTCCAGTGTTTTCGTTCCTTAGCCCACTGCAACCGCAGTTTCTTGTGTTTTGCTGAAAGAAGTGGAACACTGTTAGGTCGTTGGCTGCCATACCCCATTCATGTCAAGGTACGACGAGTTGTGCATTCTTTTATTTCGGCACCAATGTTGTACTGGACTGTCATTTGCCCGTCTGTTGCTCTGCACAATTCGTGTCAGCCTCCTTTGGCCTCTTTCATCAATGAGCCATTTCGACCACTGGCCTGCCGTTGGCTGGATGTCCTTTGGGTGGTGGACCATCCTTGATACACACAGGAAACTGTTGCAGTTCTTGACACACTTAAACCGGCGCGCCTGGCACTTACTACCATACCCTGTTCAAAGGCACTTACTGTAAATCTTTTGTCTTGCCCATTTTGCTCTCTGAATGGCACACATACACAATCCATGTCTCAATTGTGTCAAGGCTTAAAAATCCTTCTTTTACCTGTCTCCCCTTCATCTACACTGATTGAAGTGGATTTAACAGGTTACATCAATAAGGGATCATAGCTTTCACCTGGATTCACCTTGTCAGTCTATTTCATGGAAAGAGCAGGTGTTCCTCATGTTTTGTATACTCAGTATATATATATATATATATATATATATATATATATATATATATATATATATATATATATATGTGTATGTATGTATGTATGTATGGTGATGGAGTGAACTCTCTTATCACAAACTTAGAGGCTTTAGGACCCTGGAGATTAGGAGAGGACACTCCATCTTGGTAAAACTGAAGTTACCAGGAGGCAAATCTTGCTAAAGGTCTCCTATATTGGTTAATTTATTAATTAATTAATGAGAAAATACTAATCAGCTGCGACTGGTTGGGGGTTGGCGACAGAGTTTGTGTGTGGACTGGGAACAAAGGGAAAAAGGTATGGTGTTATAGTTATACTTGTGTATAAGTGTTAGTGACGGGTAAGCCGTCCAGTCTGGTAGTGACGGATTGTGGCTAGTTTAGTTAGCACTCCAAACTGGAGTTTTTGTTTTGTTTATTTTTTTTGTGTGAAAATAAATAAATATACAAGCATCACCCTAGTTAAAACCTACACTTGTTTGGGGAGCGCTGTTCTTTACAAAAGACAAGGGAAGACAGACCTGCATGTGGCAAACATACCCTGCATGTGGCAAAAATACACGTTATCACAATATATATATTGAGTTGGATTTAGGTCGGGGCTCTGACTGGGCCACTCAAGGACATTTACCTTTTTGTTCCTTAGCCACTCCAGTGTAGCTTTGGCTGTGTGCTTTGGGTCGTTGTCATGCTGAAAGGTGAACTTCCGTCCCAGTTTCAGCTTTCTTGCAGAGGGCAGCAGGTTTTCCTCAAGGACTTCTCTGTACTTTGCTCCATTCATTTTCCCTTCTATCCTGACAAGTGCCCCAGTCCCTGCCGATGAGAAACATCCCCATAACATGATGCTGCCAACACCATGCTTCAAAGTAGGGATGGTGTTCTTTGGTGGGTGATGCACTGTGTTGGGTTTGTGCTAAACATAACACTTTGCATTTAGGCCAAAAGTTCCATTTTAGTTTTGTCAGACCACAAAACTTTTGCCACATGGCTACAGAATTTCCTGAGTGTTTTTTGCATACTTCAAACGGGATTCAAGGTGGGCTTTCTTGAGTAATGTCTTCCTTCTTGCCACCCTACCATACAGGCCAGATTTGTGGAGTGCTTGGGATATTGTTGTCACATGCACACTTTGACCAGTCTTGGCCATAAAAGCCTTTAGCTCTTGCAAAGTTGCCATTGGCCTCTTGGTAGCCTTTCTGATCATCCTTCTTGCTTGGTCATCCAGTTTGGAGGGACGGCCTGATCTAGGCAGGGTCTTGATGGTGCCATACACCTTCCACTTAATAACCGTCTTGACCATGCTCCAAGGGATATTCAAGGCCTATGATATTATTTTATACCCATCCCCTGATCTGTGCCTTTCAACAACTTTGTCCCGGAGTTCTTTTGAAAGCGCCTTGGTGCTCCTGGTTGAGTCTTTGCTTTGAAATGCACTACCCAGCAGAGTGAACCTACAGGAACTGCTGAATTTATCCTGAAATTATATGAATCACTACAATTTAATACAGGTGGAGGCCACTTAACTTGGTGAGTGATTTTGAAGACGATTGGTTACACCTGAGCTAATTTAGGATTGCAGTTACAAGGGGTCTGGACACTTATCCAACCAAGCTATTTCAGTTTTTATTTTTAATTAATTTTCTAAAAATTTTTAGAATATTTTTTCACTTGGAAATTGTGGGGTAGGATGTGTAGATAAATGAAAAAAAACTGTTTTAACCCTTTATGGTCTTATGTCGGACCTGGTCCAACATTGCAATTTTCCCTTTCGGTCCAATGTCGGACCCTGTCCAACATCATCAAAAGACAGGTCTCTAGTCGTTTTTCTCCGGAAAAAGCTGAGAAAACCATTCAATGGCCGAGTGAGACCGATAGGAGCCGAGAGAAGCCGAAAAATAAAAAAAAGGGGGCGGATCTGAGCAATACACTTACACCAGCACCACAGAGATAACACAGACATAAACAAACAAGATAGCTGCTTCTGCATCCAGTGCTCAAAGAATATCACAGACATTTGCAGAGCTTTTTGAGCTGTTATAGTAATAAAATAATGACTTGGATCGCATTATTGAGGAGTTGATGAAACGAGTGATCAGGAGATGATTTATCGGTATGCACTACTATGAAGAGGTATGTGAAAGACACAGCGAACAAGGGGTGATGCGGGATGGAGATGCAGTACTGAGTGTCCTGTTGATATGCAGTGCCTTTTAAACCTATTTTAATGTGAAAAAAATACTTTTAAACAGCGTCTAAAATAAACTGCGTGTGAAAATAATTGGACCTGACGCGCCTGAGACGCGCTGAATAAATGGACCGCAAAGGGTTAATGCATTTTAATTCCAGGCTATAAGGCAACAAAAGGTGAACATTTTGAAAGGGAGTGTAGACTTTCTATAGGCACTGTATACACACACAGTATACCCTCGCTATAACGCCCTTCATCATAAGGAACCTTTGGCTATAACGAACCTGGCCGCTGGACCCCCAAAAAAAAAAAAAAAAAAAAAAAAAAAGATAATATTGTAACTTATGTGAGGTCTGTGAAGTGCAGGAACGTTTGGAGTAGGAGGGCTGTGTTTCACATTGATCGAACAGCGATGGGCGACAGGCATGGACCACAGGAGCTGCTGGTGATTGGCTGTGGAGTGGGACAAGGTGGGTCTAACTGAGGCTAAAGACCAGTGACAGTGGGAGTGTTTGTTGTTATTGTTGTGAAGTGGAGAGAGAAGCGGATAAACAGCGACAGAATAGTTCCATCCCGAGATTCCTTTAAAAATGTATTCGTTTTAGTGGCCTAGGCCGTGGTCCACAGCGACCTGTTAATTGTTTGTTAACAATTGGCAGATTATCTTTGATCATTTACTAGTGTAATAAGATCAAGTTTGGCCCTGAATCGACTGAAGGCTCATTCTTATAGCGTTACATTTTTGTTACACTATACACCACTATACACCACATACTGGTCTGTAAGCACAGGATGCCACCTCCACAGTGAAGTCAACTATTTTGTCTATAGTTGCAACAAAGCTGGACACTATATTGATTGTTTGATAAAAGTAGTAACGCAGACATATCTCTGTCGAGAATATAGGTTGTCAAAAAGCACTCATTTTTTCGCTTGTTAAGCAACCGTGAGGCAAAGCAAAATTGATTTAAAAAAAAAAAAAAAGAAAAAAATATTGAGTTGATTTGGATTAAAAACTCCAGTTTGTGATTCTTGAATGTTGGATTAAGCTTTTGTGCACTCTGAAACAATTCATGCCAGAGTGATTTTGAAAAAAAGTTTTTTTTTGTACTGTGTTTAAATTCTTTAACAAATTGGATTAAGCAAAGGCAGAATACTGCATACATGAAATGAACAGATACATGTAATTCTACTTTTATTCACAATCTCATCTCATTAACTTACTCCAACGGTTTATCATTCATTTTGATTGTCCTTTCGCTATAACGAACCCCTCGATATAACGAACAAAAGACTTGGGCCCCAACAGGTTCCTTATAGTGTGTGTGTGTGTGTGTGTGTGTGTGTGTGTGTGTGTGTGTGTGTGTGTGTGTGTGTGTGTGTGTGTGTGTGTGTGTGTGTGTGTGTGTGTGTGTGTGTGTGTGTGTGTGTGTGTGTGTGTGTGTGTGTGTGTGTGTGTGTGTGTGTGTGTGTGTGTGTGTGTGTGTGTGTGTGGCTACAGTAAGTATTCAACCCACTTGGATGTTTTCACAGTTTGTTGTGTTACAACCTGAAATCTTGATACATTTCAATGGGATTTTTTTTTCATTTGATTTACACAACCTACTCAACACTTTGAAAAGGCAAGAGAATTTTTATTGTGAAACAACAGTTAATAAAAAAAAAAAAAAAAACTGAAATGTCTCGGTTAGATAAGTATTCACCCCCCTGAGTCAATACTTGGTAGAACCACCTTTGGCAGCAAATACAGCTGTGAGTCTTTTGGGGTAAGTCTCTACCAGGTTTACACATCTGGATCATGCAATATTCGCCCATTCTTCTTGGCAACATTTTTCAAGCTCTGTCAAGTTGAATGGGGATTGTTGGTGGATAGCAATCTTCAAGTCTTGCGACAGATTCTCAATCGGATTCAAGTCCGGGCTTTGACTAGGCAACTCTAGGACATTCACTTTCTTGTTTTTAAGCCACTCCAGTGTCGCGTTGGCTTTGTGCTTGGAGTCATTGTCCTGCTGAAAGGTGAATCTCCGTCCCAGTCTTAGGTCTTTTGCAGACTGAAGCAGGTTTTCCTGAAGGATTTGCCTGTATTTAGCTCCATCCATTTTGCCCTCTACCCTGACAAGCTTCTCGGTCCCTGCTGATGAAAAGCATCCCCATATATAGCTCTGTGGCAAAGTGGCTAGGGAAGGGGAACAGGTGTAGCGGTGATGTGATGCAGGAGTGATAGACAGACAACGGTATCCAGTGATAAAGTGCTTTATTTATAATCCCGGTCTGGCGACCGTAAAATAATAAATCCCCGGCTATACACAACAATGTGTAAAGCGCGGGGATAACGCACAGGGCACAGTCCTGAACAAAAACAAATACACGGTCACCAGTCCGGGGTGAGTGCAGTCGTGCTGGTGCGGAGTGAAACACAGGTAAGTGGTGACGGTAGTGCAGTGGTGCTCCGGATTTGTGCTGACCCTCTGCGACAGCTCCGGAGGTGTGCTTTAACTGTCTGGTGATTCAAAAACACGGACAGTTAGACAGACAGATAAACAAAACACGTAACACGTCTCCTTTTCTTTCTAATTGAGAGCTCCACTCTCAGTCCTTCTCTCCACCGAGCTTTACCCAAACGAAGGAAAAGATCAGCGTTACCCTGCCCCCTATATGTAATCCTGCATGATATCTAGGTAAACGGTTGCAGCTGCCTTATTACTTGCAGCTGTCCCTCGTTTACCTTTCAAGTCAAAACGGTCTTACAACAGAGTCTCGCTTCTTTCCAGGCTGACCCACTTCCCGGTCCCGGAAACAAACTGTCAGGCCAGCCCTTCCAGATACTTCTCCTCCCGTTCTTTAGCGCCTCACAGGTCGGGAGGAAGATTTATCACCAGAACTCATTATATTTCTGTCACAAGTTCTCATTATGATTTCTTTATATATATCTTATTTGATTTAACTAATTGCACCTCTGTTATTATCTAAAAATCTAAACAGTGTTTTAAAATGAGGTTCAGTAGCCCAGTGGAGGTCTCAATATGGTTTCTTTTGAAAATGTTGATTTACCAAAGTTGTCATCATCTAAAATAAAAACATTTAAGAAGGTTTTTTTAGTTGTCAAAAACTTCATTCCACAGGCGCTGCACTGTAGAGTGCTGATCGGGTCTGCAAAGCCTGTTTTCTAAAAAGAGGTAGTTGAGCATACTTTTCTTTTGTCCTTCTTTTTTTTGTCTCAATCCTAAAATTCTAGGTGATGCAAAACCTTTGGCCACAGCTGTATCATTGGTTTACTGTCTCCCTCCCTCATTTCTCATTTGTACATGTTGGAAAAGGCATCAACTTAGTCCACAATTAGATCTCTTTTTTAGCAAACAGTACCAAACACATTGATGTACTTTTGTCTGAATTTTACATGTTTGCAGATTGTGTTAAGGACTAGGTAGGGCCATGTATTATTTACTCTCCTTTCAATTCAAATGACCTGAGGGGGAAAATAAAATAAAGGCCTGCATTTAAATAGGTTTGGAGACAGAAATATTGGGTGTTTGCTGTCCCTGCCTTGTAGATAAATTGTGATAACGTCAGTATCTTTAACACCCTTGTGTAAATATGTGGCAGGGCAGAGCCCTGCTTGTAAATAATGTTTGGTTTGTGTGTTTGTGGTGGTTGGCAAAAACATGTGAGAATGTGGCTGGAGCCTTTATTGAATAATTGATGATTAATTAGACTCTAGCCACATGTGATATAAGGGGAGAAAATGTTTTGTTTGGGAGAGTGTGTTGGGGAAAGGAGGAGGTGAGTCTTGTTGGGTGCTGTGAAAGTGTGTTTGTGGTCTGTGAAGGCGAATGTCCGCCTGGGCATAAGTGTTGTTTTGTTTAGTGTATGAGACTTGTTTTTGTTTAAGTGTTTTATTTTGCTTAATAAATGTGTGCCCCAGTGCTTAAACCCACAGCTACAAGTCTCAATAACCCTCAGCCATCCTGTCTAGGGTTGCCAGCTGGCCCGATAATTCCGGAACACTTTGGGACGGGACGGGGTTTTTAAGTTGCCCTTAAACTGAAAGAAATAAACACTTGAATTGAGCACTGAACACTTGCTTAATTTATACTGCTTCTTAATTATCCGAAGCATTGTGATTTAATACAAATCTTACAAAATAAAAAAAGCATCTTGAATTTGTGTGTAGTTTTATTCAAGATACTTTTTTATTTTGTAAAATTAGTATTTCAGTTACCAACATTGAAAAGTTGCTATTTATATCCTGTTAGTAATATATAGCCCTAATTTACACTGAATCTCCCAATTAAATAATAGCACTGATCAGGTGTTCACGCTGTCTGGTGTCAGGAATAGTGAACAGCTGGCCAGTATTAATAATTTGAGCAGGAGAAGACGATATACTATTAGAAACTATAAAGAAACTCTAAAATATATATTTTTAAAACTATTAATAAAATAAATATTGATGATGGTACTTATTTAATTTGTTAAAAGCTATTGTATTGTCATGCTGCCTCGAGATAATTAATTAATAGAATCAATTTAGCAAAGGTTTAGCTCTCAATTCATGTGTTGATTTCCTTCAGTTTAAAGGCAACTTCAAAATCCTGTTCTGTCTCGCAGTGTTCCGGAATTATGGGACCAGGTGGCAACCCTAATCCTGTCACACACCCTTTCATGAGTACATTTATTTTTGTTGGTTTGTTACCGGTATCCCATTTTTGGGAAGAGCATTTTCAGCAGATTTCCCTAATGTTTGTTAAACCTGTTTGACAGTAGCTGACTCACATCCTATTACCTCATCTCCGCATATAAGGTTTTCTCATTCAGAATTTTTTTTATGTTGCCATAGTAATACTAAAACTGTCACCACTGAATACTGCAATGCAACGACAACATGTATTGACTTAAATTGTGCACTGTGTCAAAGCACCAAGAGAGACCAGGGCTACGTTAGTTTTTTACAGTGCTGTATCCCAGGTGACTCAGCCTTTCAGTAATATGCTCTGAATGCTTACCTATGGTAATCGTTCTGTTTTTTGTCCTTAATGTATTCTTAAACTGTACCTACAGTGACATACAAAATCAAGCACCCTTTTTCATAACAACATACATTTATTTAGACAATTGCAGAGAGCTTAAGCCCAATGTCTTGGTCAAAATGACTTTAATGAGTTTAATACCTCTACCCTAAACTTTTAAATTCCCATAAACTTGTACCTGTTTAGTGAATACATTTCGAATTAAGTTAAAGACTCAATTTCAGCAAGCTGAAAGTCAGGATACACAAGTTGTTTCATTATTTACTCTACTATAGCTTAGCACTTAGCAAGATACCCAGATATTTCTATCATGTCTAAACCAAAGTGCTGCATCAGTGCCGGTTCTGAGCCGTCATAACTTGTCTGTGTGAAAGGGGTACTAGAGCTTCTTTTTTTTTTTTTTTTTTTTTTTTAAATGTGCCTCTCTACACTGGCAGTTAGTCCTTCAGTCTGCCACCCACTGTTTAACAAAGTTAGGTGCCTATGATTGAGACACAAATTTCTTGGACTATTGCTTCTGACATGGATTAAAACACTGAATTGTTATACTGCTTTTAGAAATGAAACACTCACCTATAGGAACCAAAACTGACTCGGTGTTATTGAATAAGAAAGTTTACTGGTCCAGAGCTTATCTGTACTCAAAGGAAGTATAATTTACTAGTTTATTTTAATGCCGCCAGCCGACCGCTTTTCACTCTGCAGGCCCGCCATGCAGCCAACCCAGAGCTACAGCGCCGGAGGACAACGCAGCTCTGGGCAGCTTACAGGCAAGCCGCAGGCGCCGGCCAGTCCACAGGGGTCGCTGGTGCGCAGTGAGCTGAGGACACTCTGGCCGACCCTAAGCTCCTGGGAACGCCTGTCCACGGTCGGCAGTGGAATAGCCTGCACTCAAACCGGCGAGCTTTACAGGATGCCACTCGGGAGCCCCCAAAGGAATTATAATTTAGATTTTTGTTATTATACAGTTAAACTGTTAATGTAAAAGCTTTGTTTTACAGTTGGTTATTAGTTATCAACATTGAAAATTGTGTCAAACTCCTTAAATTAGGTATTTGAAAATTGTCAAAATGGTCACTGAAGGTCCTTAAAGTCCTTGAAATTTGTATAAAAAAATCTGCATGAACCTTGTATTTACAACATCTAATTGAGTTAGGCAGACACTGCATATGATTTTTGCAGCTGAGGTTTTATAAAATTAATAAGTGAATTGGGCATACATGTAAAAGATTTGATCAGTAACATTTCAAAAACGGTGTTAACTAGGCTCATGTGTGATTTATCAGGTTGGTCCATCTGGTAAAATAAGTTGTAAGTGAAGTAATATCTGAATTTGTTTTTTTACAAAGTCAAGTTCAAATCTGCTTCTGAAAGTGGTCCAAGATGGCTCAGAATGCATCTGAGAACATGTACTTCTCTTTGTATGACAGACCCAACTCACTTCGCTCACAGGCATGATACAGCAAAGTGTGTGAGAAATACATCAACTTGATATGAGGGAGCCACTGAACACTTATAAACATACAATAAAATCCACTTCCTGAGGAAGAGTTGCCCAGAGACAGATAGAGCCACTTGTTGAAAAGCCGTATTGTTTAATTGACTTAAAATACAGGGACCTTTCTATTTAGTACACAATCTTATTTATAGACCTGGACACCAGCTGTTTGGACTACAACTTTGTATTGCTTTTTATCATAACAAGGAATGCAAAGTTACTACATCTTTTAATGTAGGCGTTTTTTTTGTTTTGTTTTTGTTCAATGATCACTGTTGAGTCAAAATAATCTCTAAAGCCCTGCGTGATTCCAACTTCTACTTAGGCTAGATGTTTAAACGTGTATTCTCAATTCCCATTCATCAGTTAATCTAATAATTAGTTATCCAATAAAGCAGAACATCTTTAAGTCTGGAGGTTCTTTGCCTGAAAAACTGTTCTCTTTCACCTCAGCACAGCACAGGGGGCATTTAAGTGGTGTTGCACACTGTCTGTGTTGTTGGCTGGCAGTGTCCTTCTCGCAGTGCACAACACAGACACACATTGTTTTTCTGTGTAGCGAAACACCAGCTGACAGCAGCTTTGCTTAGAACGAGAGGGATTTGCCTGAGGTGAGTTCAGAACAGCTGCATTTTGGTTTGCTCTGCTATAGACACGCCTTCATTTCATGCAACAAAAAAAAAGACCTCCCTCCCTCAGATCTGTATCCAGGGGCAGAGCTAACACTTTGTCTCGGAGTTGTTCACCTACGCTTACTGCAGATAAGCAGCTGTTTGTAAAGGAATAAAAACTAAACTGGTAAGAACAACCTTTTTTTCTTAACTTACCTTTATATACCTCAATATGTATATTGATTACTTTTTAGGTTTTCTGTTTCATTGTTAGAAGTTCCACTTTGCTGTCAAAAGGGGGCTGTATAATTTACCTTGCTTCTAAAGATCTGATGTGATCAGAGAAAATATTCCAATGAGTCTGGTATGTGTACACACCCAGTCCTGCAAGTTGGTAATTGCTGCCTAGATGCGAAACAGGAGAAAATGTTTAGAAGTGTTGCGAAAGATTTTGTTGTAACCTACACATTGTTTAATGGATGAAGTTATGCTACTGTATTCAATGCAGAGAACTTTTGCAGTAGTTATTGCTCTGCTGCATACTGCCTAAACAAATACTTTGTCCTGCAACAACATATCTGGTGCCTTAAAGTGCTATAAATAGTCCATAATAGTTGTGTTGGTGTATGTTGTTAATTTACATTGCAAATTGCATTAGTTTGATGTACTTTTTTTTTAACTGCTCTTTACAATATTTTTTTGCATAAGTTTTGTCCGTGTTTTTTTGTTTTTTAATACAGTGCTCGAGGCAGACTAGTATTATGAAGCTTCATTAAAAGTACTTTAGTAAGACTTATTTGAACTGTGCCTTTTGATATAGAAATGTTTTGCAAATGCTAGATTTTATACAAGCTTAAAGTTTATTGGACTAATTCATTAGAATGACATATTGTCTAGAAGTCTAAACATATATATTTGTAAGCAAATCACAGCATTTCATTATAAAAACTGCTATGTTGTATGAAGCAATAGAAAGGGACCTGTGTATACTGTAGTGCTAGGATAGGTTGCTCGGCCCATGATAAGTTATATAGAACAAAAGCTTGTGTTTTAGCTGATGGTTAAATAACCTAAAATGGGTCTGCTTCTTGCTCAGCAAACACCTGTTTGTAGTCATCATGCAAAGTTACTGATGTATTTTCAGTGTTCGGAGGTACAATAGCCCTTAATGGATCCCATAGGCTTTACAAAGAAATGACCATATGGCTTACTTGAGTCTTATTAATTATTAACACTATAGGGCGTTCTGTGCTGCTGCCTCCAGGAAGTACTTGCCAATGAGATGCTGCATCTCTGTGTACAGTCTAATACAAATATTCTGGCACAGTGTGCTTGGGGTGTGAATTCATTGCAAGATTTGAAGCTATTCATTATTGGCAATAAGGACAGATATTCAGAAGCTTATACCAGTCATGTTAATACATTGACTGAACAGCCCCTTCTTACCTGTCAACTTTAAAAGCCACTTTAATGCATTGACTAAACAGTCTCTTCTCCTTCACACACTAAACATGTGCACACTTATTATATGTAAGAACATATAAGTGTGTGCTCATTCTCAACCACTGGACATGCTTTCTGTATATCAGCTTCTTACACTTCAACACTACACCATATACAATATGTATGTATATATTTACATTTGACATAACTCAACACATGAATAATAGGGGTGTGGACTGTGGTATTAATACAATGGGACTGTTTTATCAGGCTCACTACTAATATTCATTCTGATTCGGTTGCTTATCCATATAAAAAGTGTGTGCTGTAGTTCTTTCAAAAGGTGTGGTATCTTTTGGTACAGAAGTGCAGATAAATTGCTGTTTTTTCAGTACCTTAGATCAGACAATATCGTCCGTCGATGTGCGTTTCTTTTTATTCTTAACTAAAATATGTAAACCTTTTATTCACCATTTAAAACCATTAAAACTATACATTTTCAATTAATAGAACCCAGTACAACCCCCTGCCAATTTGCTGCTAGTATCTCCTAAACCATATGGGATGCTAATTTAATATTTTCAGTGTTACTTCTTGGGGTTGAATGTAACAGTAACCATCACTGTAACATGTGACCTACAGTAAGATGGGTGCCATATTGGGGTCATCAAACCTACTCATGCCCGGGGATAAATACTTAACTCTTTGAGATAGTGGCTTCCTACCGTTACACAACTGTATTCTGTGATTCGCTAGGTTTGATTGTGGGTCTCATACAAGCACAAAAGAAAACATTTTAAAAAAGGAGACTGCATGTGTAAAAGTGTGATTTCTGTTGACATTTTCAGTCATGTTAATTAACATGCCCTCGCAACAAATACAATTCAGACCATCACTGAGTAGATTAAGTTACAACATTCCATGCGCTGCCAGTGCTATAATCTTTGTTTTGCCAGTTAAACAATAGCCTTTATAATTGGAGACTTTTACAGTGAAACCCAATAATCTTTTTGTCAAGCTGTCACAATCCCATACACCCTTTCATGGTGCACAACTCTGATCATTGTAAAAAGCCCCAGCATAGTTTTGCAGAAAATAACAATAATCAAATAGTTTTACTGTACAGGTGCAAACATGGGTAATATACAATCATTTTGTGTTGAGGATTGCATGACAAGACCATATGTGTTGCTTCACTGTGGCTCTGGGCCCTCTAGCAGCGCTGCACTTGCCTTTGGAGTCTAGCGATTTGCCATCTACAGTAAATGTATTTCCAAGACTATGTTAACGCCTCTTTACTAACTTCACATTCCTATGTAGGGGAGCTTGTCTGAGATTGTCAACTCTCCACAGCCACAACTACTCTGCTAAAATCAGTGTTGTGGGCAAAACTCTAATGGCTACCTGTGACCGCCATGTTGGGGTCATGTGCCTTTTTGGTTTCTGGATGGTAAAGATCCAACGCTTTGAAATATTGCCTTCATGCTCAATACTCGGATGTATACTCCGATTCTCTAAGTCAGGTTTGGCCGTGGGTGTTTTTCCAAGATAAAGTAACCCTTTTAATGAGTTTATTTGCAAATCTGCTGCTGTCAGTGTCAAAGCCTTGTTTCTATACCAGTGTTGTCCAGTAAAAACTAATCTTTCCACTGCTGCATTTCTTTAAACTAGTTGGTAGACATTTATATTCCATGATTCTCCTTTAATAATTGTTTTCAACCTCTGGATATATTAATGATAGTCTTTTTCACATTTTAATTTTACTTCATGTTTACAAACCATTCGATCCGATATGACATGCCAGATAAGATTATGTTCACGAAAATTCACATTTGTCGTTCTTGTTAGTTTAACAAAGCTTACAAAATGTTCTGACATTCTTTTTCCCTCCCACTTCCACTTTTGCAGCTGTATCTGTCTTCATTAGTTGTGCTAATTGTAATAAATAGTTAACTGTTGTATTCATTAATTCTTGCTTATTTACCATTTAAAAATCTTTGCTTGTTTGTTTGCTATTTGGTTATATTTACTTCCTGTTTTTCCAACTTCATGTAATATTGATCAGGCACACAGTTTCACAGCATTCTTAACCTTTCCACCTAGGAGATACAGATGTAGGGCACCCTCCTGCTATGTGATTGAAAGCACCCTGGCAGAAAGTTCTCCATGGTGAAGTGATACATAAACCGTCAAGGCCTCACATTTTTATTTCCCATTGCTTCGTCAATCATGTAATGTACAACTGAAACAGCAGTATTTTTGTTTAAATAATTAAGCAGTGCCATGCCTGCTAGAACATAAAAATAAAGCAATTAAACATTACCTTTTTTCCACACGTAGTTAGAGACAACAAATTTGTCTGGAAACATAAACCAAACTAGCGGTGTGGTAGCTATGTAAAGGCATAATGTGATGCTCTGTCACTAGGTCAGTGTCTGTTATAAAAGCTGTATTTGTACAATGTATTGCAGTATGTTGATACAGTCACTTTGTAATACTGTATTGCTGCAGTACAATGAAGTAATACTACAAAAGGAATCCCATTATTACTCTATACTGTACACATTCCAATAGTTCCTGCATACAAAGTAATTGACAGATGTAAAGCCTGCTGTCCTTTTAAATCTGTACCAGTGATAAGCTCTCAGGCTAGCTGACACACAGTTAGACACTATTGTGACCTTTTGTGCAAAAAGCATTTCATAATGTAAGCATTGAAGAACAGGCCAGCACAGACTGTGTACTGTACTCTATGAATATAATCTTGAGATTCTCCATGTCTGGTGCCATACCAAACGGTAAACTAATACCTACTGGTATACTAAACTTGTCAAAAGTGAGAATTTCAATCACTTGGCTCTACAGTCCAAACTGAGCAAGTCTGTAGTTTACACTTCACATGCTTGTGTTTTAACAGTGATAAGTGAAAAATTAAATTGGCTGAATGAGTTGACCTAGCCTACATCATTAGGACTGTCACAGGCAAGAAAAAATACCCTTGTTGTATAGTAAAATAAGTGCTGCCCCCTTCAGTGCAAATCTGATCAGTCAAACAGGCTATCAGGTATGTGGATCATTCCACGCCAACTCAACCAGAAAAGGGACATTTCGTTGCCCGTCAGTCTCAAATTTTTCTAAAAAAATTCCCCTGGGGGTTTTCAGACACACAGAGTTCAGAAATGATAACCATTTTTTTTTTTAAAATGTCCCCTTTGACCTATGGCCTTACAAAAGTCAACCTAAAGTGGGAAAGGGACCTTGACCAGAAAAATCACCCTGGGGGCAATTTAGATGCTACCATCATGTGTAGGACCTCGTTCTACTTGTACTGAATAGGGCTTTTCAGAAGAAAAAAAAATACTAGGAGCATCCTACTCGCTTCTGGCAAATTGTCAGACGAGGTGTAACTGACAAGTTTTATTCGAACTTCAGCCTAACCCTTTACCCTGTAGGGGATGTGGGTCCTAAAATGTAAGTATTGCTGTAAGAACCTTAGGAACCAGTCTTCCAAATTCTGTGAAAAACATTTGGTTTCAAGTCCCACCACTGATCATTAACCCCCCCAATTAATTTTTGCTATTTGTACCAAGTTTACGCCATAATAACTTGCGTGGGGGGACTCCAAAAAATCACCCATATGTTTGGATAGATGTTGATGAGATCTACAAGCATCAAGCAAAATATTATGGTATCTGGGGATTTTGGATTTTTGGCAGATCTTTTGAAGTTGCATTTGTCATGCATTCAAGCATTGCTTATGGCCACTTTTGTGAGGCTAAAGTTCCACATAGTTCTATCCAAACTGGCTATTTCTTCAACGTTGGTCACCTGCATATAAACCTGCAGCTCTCTGCATTCCGTGTGGGTGTTCAGAGGAAGAACGGGAGAGCGAGCAGAAAACGAAACTAAAAAGATTCTGGGAACAGTGACAGCAACTGCCCAGCCTGTCCTGGGATCATAATATTATTTGTGTTTGTGGTTTTGTTTGTTTGAGCACTGTTTTTCTGTTTAAATATGATGCGAGAGAATAAGACGATGCGAGAGAATAAGCTTGTACATGTGGTTCATGCAAGAAAGGGAAAAGGGCACTCCGATTTCAGGACTAATACTGAAAGAGAAAGCATTGTTCTTCCATAGTCGACTACATCCAGAGGACAACAGTTTTAACGCTAGTGTTGGATGGTTGTACAGATTTATTTATTTTTAAATTTTTTTTAAAGACATCATCGGGCAGCTTCGCTTACCAGTTCGGATACAACAGGGTTAGAACCGTTTCGTCAGAAAATGCTTCAATGTAACACTTAAGGAAACAGTTTGGGGCTATGAGAAGAATGCTAATGTTTAAATAAACTTTTAGAGTACAATATATGTATTGCTGTTTTTTGTAAACTGTGCGTGATATAATACAGAAAAATACAATTAAAACACTGGCTGAAAAGATAACACAGTTGATTATTGAGATGATCGCAACTGGCATGCAACCAATTTCAATTGTGGAGGATACTGGATTCAACAAGTGAATGTCTTTTGTTGAGCCAGATTACAGAATGCTGTGTTGATGGGTTTTTTGGTTTTGTTTGCACCCTATACTGAGGAAGATGCAAAGTTTAGTTTGCAGCTGCTATTCTGGGACTGAGACTCAAGCGATGTTTAATATTTTTTTTTTAGAAAGAGAGAAGATTACTTCCATTTTATGTTTTTTTATTTTTTATTTTGGTCTTCCTTTTCCCCCACTGCTATTAGTAAATTACTTTCTTTCTTTTTTTTTTTTTTTAAAGGAATATTAATCCTGCGAATGTCACAGTCCTTTGAGTTAACGTGATACTATACTGGAAGTCAGTTTGGTGTGAACAGAACTAGTTATTGTCTCTTTTATATACAGTAAGTAGGATAGATTAGCGATTTTGGATTTTAACACTGTTCGAATAATTAGACAGCATAAAATGTCTGTAATAATGCAATTAATGCTCGTCCTCTTATCAAAACAGACCATTATCGTTCACCCAATGCTATTATTTTTTCATATTTATTCACTGTTTTTATACATTTTATTTTTATATATAGGGCTTAATTTAGTAACGTATTTAATTTATTTTTTTTTTTCTGTCAAACAACTTAATGGGCTTTTAAATAGGCCAAGCCTTCATTTTACATTTACAAGCAGAACGCATAAACAAGATCTCAACGTGTTAATAACCACTAATCTTTATTAAAGCTATAATGAAAAATAAAGTATTTTGCTGGACACATTATTACACTCGTTATGAGTAACTGTATTTACATTAATAAAGATGAGTCAGTTCTGCATTTAAATAAATAAGACTTACGATAAGCGCATTTAGTTTCACAGAAAAAAGCGTTAATTAAATCAATTTTAATATTAACGTGATTCTCAGTTGTGATTGAGATACATGAATGGCTTAACAGGGATCAATTGCATTTTTAGGAGATCTATTTATAGACATATATGTGGTCATTTTATAGAAGACTTTATTTAAAAATAAGTAATAGCGCTATCTTACTATTTTTATTTTAACGTTTTAAGCTATATATTTAAATGTTAAATAAATTAAATGGAGTCTAGCACCCCTAAAAGAAATTCCTAAATATATTTACAAAATATAGCGATGCAAGATACAGCTGTACTGTTGGTCTGTTAATTTTTGAACACCATTTGTTTGCGCATCTTTTGGCAAACTGAGTTAATAACAACTGTCTTTCGTTGTGTGTGACGTCAGTAGCACAGCTCGGCTCTGCAGTGGAAAAACAACCCAGTCTCCCTTAACCGCACTGTGAGGTCTCGCTACGCCCCAGCGCGGCTTGGTTGTACAGTGGAAAAGAGGCATTACTGTAGCTGTGGGATTAGAGTGTGAAAAATCTGGTTAATATGCACCAGCAGGCTTACTAATGCAGACCATGGGCTTGTTTACGTGCAGTAATATCTATATGATAATAAAGTACAGTGCTTTAAATGACTTTATGGTCACCTTCATTCTGATAAATGGTTAATTATGATGAAATCCTCAAATTAGATTGCTTAATTTCTTAACAGTTTAAACTTCAAGACCAAACCATTTAAAACTTACACATACAGTATTTCAAATATTTGTAACAACCATAAAAACCTACATAGTACTTTTTAATATAAATATTTATGTGGTGGGAAAAAAACAATACAAATAGATATTTAAATGTAAGTAATAAATTACCCCTAACATCGTACACATACTGCTGTACAAATTCTACAGGAAACCTCTGTAGTTGATGCCTTTTGTCAACTGTTAACGTGTAGGCAGAGTTCTAAGTGGTTAACACTTGGTCTTGGGATAGGGTCTTATTGTACAATGTAACATATGCACTTGCTATAAATATGTATTTATTTATTTTAATTTTTAAAGGACTGGCTTTTGGCTTCTCATCACCATACTGTGTATTTAAAAAACTTCTTCAAACGTTCGATTCACACATCACGCTGAAATTTATCATTGATCCAAGACCAAGGGGAATATATTGGGCCACATTTAGTAAGGTATTTACTTCACAATTGGCACCATTTTATTTAATAAAACTAGAAACGTTCCCTGCATCTGCCCAGAGACAGGGATGTATAGTAGCAGAGGCACTCGGTTTGTACTTACAGCAGTGACAGTGTATCTGTATTTAACATCCATACAGACAGATTCTCTGAGCTGTTTACTCCAAATCAGCATTAGCATGTTTTTTTCTGACAGCAGAAGCACATCCTATAAGGTCACCAAACCAGTAACAAACAACTTGAGTATTTCACTTAGGGGCTTGGGAGTAGTCTAAAGCGGTTTTATTATTTTCTTTTCGGACAAAAATTGTGCAAATGACAATTGAGTAAATAGCTTTGAGAATCCAGCCCACATTTTATTTTTTTATTTATTTATTTATTTATTTATTTATTTTATATAAAGCAAACAGAATATGATAAAATGTGCCTTATTTTCAAGCAACATTACATCTTACATTGCTTAATGCACCTAAATGTAAAGTATAGTTTAAAAGAGTCCGTGGCATTTTAGCTGGGCAAGATCTAATTATGCACATTCAAATGTATGTTGTATTTGCAACAAAGCTGGTCATTTTCTAACCATATACATCACACTGAAAACCACAATACATCTCAAATTCTAGCTACTGCTTTGTGTAATGGCAGATACGTGTTTTGAAGGGCGTTTCCTCATAAGTTGAATTTCATATACTGTATATGTTAACATGTACTCATTATTATTATTATTATAGAGCATTCCCTGGCATAAATATGACATTTTTGCCTGCGTGTGTGTTCAAGTTGACTCTCCACACTGTGGGGTCGATGTAAGGATGCGTGCAAAGTGAACCCCCATAAAGCCGTAAATCATGTTTAGCAACCGTAAAGTGTGATTTTACCGGTTGCTAAAAATGTGGCACATGTAAAGAATGTGCTGCATCCGCTATCAAATTTGCACTTTGCCATCATTAATGAGAGGCTTTTGCCTTGCACTTAGGCAATTGCTGACCCTCCAAAAACTTTACAACTCTTACAAGGTGCAAACCATTGTAGAAGCAAGTAACTAAGAGCTTTATAAAAGCACACACCTGCAGAGACCTGTCATTGACTTCAGGATGGCTGCTGTGGTACACTTCCTGATCGGCAACACTTGTTGAGGAGAGGCCGGAACACGTTTGGAGGAGAAGGGCAATCCCAGGGTCACTTTGTTTGGGATGCTGGTGGATGTGGTGCTAACACATTATCGTCTCACTCCGCAGATCATCCTAGAGCTAATAGCTGAATTGAGGGATGAGCTAGACCCCAACGTCAATCTAGGGACTTCTATCCCTGCACATGTGAAAGTGGTGTTTTCTCTGCACTACTTAGCCGCTGGTTCCTTTCAGACCACAATTGTAATGCCTGGAGGGATAGCCCAATCCACCTTTTCCAGAGTGCTAGGTAAATTTCTGGATGTCATACTGAAAAGGGCAGGCCAATACATATGATTTCCTCAGGATACTAGCATAACTGATGTTGGCTGAGGCTTTTCCAAACAACTCAGTTTTCATGCTGAGTGACCTCAGCTTTAAGGACTTTCAGCTCCTACTCAGAAAACGCTTCTTTTCTTTTCTGTACTCCAAGAGGACATTGCTGCCCTTCCTCTGACATATATATATTTTTTGGTTTGTATTTTCATGCTCCACAGATGTCTTACAATGCCTACTGCTCTCTGTACTACTAACTCCGTCACCTCTGGGCTGCAAGTGCGGCCGCTAAATTGAGGCCCTCTACCATAATTGCGGATCATTATTTAAGCTTACATAGGGCGCAGTGCAATATAATTGCCTGGCCGCAATGCAATTAGAATTGTGCATCTGCAATTATTTGCACTGCGCCTATACTTACATCTAACCCTGTGTGCCAATTGTGAGTTTATTGACAATCCTTTAATCCCCTTATCTTATTCTGTAATTTGTGGTATTATTGATTGCATGGAAAATCATGAAAGGGTGAATAACAGGTAAATTACATTATGCCTTGTTATTCACTACAGGTAATTACACATTGACGTAATTATCATTTACACCACCAGTTAGTCTTAATTACTTTTATCAGGATGTGCTAAATGAGAACTACTGTAGGTGAATTTTTGTGCTGGAGGTAAATCACTGTACATAATAATTGTTGTTTTACCCAAAGGAGCGTTAAAGATTTTTCTGTAGCAGAAAGCATTTTAGTTAATTGTACATACCGGAAGTCATATTTGAATGAATGGGAAAAGCATTGTATTTAAAAGTTTAGATTTTAAAATAAAAGGTGTGTGGGTGGATGGGGGGGTGAGTTCAGGGGTCCTAAAAACGACACGCTTTTCCTTTGTGAATGAAACATAAAACAATAAAGTGCTCTGAACAATCTCCCAGCAGGCTAAAGGTTATAGAGGAATATCACAGCCAATTTAGTTTAGCAAGAGTGTATCAAGAAATACTAAAAGACTAAAATTCAATGACTAACATTTCGACTAGAAGTATTTTTCAGTGTCTTAAACTTCTAGTCGAAACGTTTGTCATTGAACTTGAGTTTATTTTACTATTAATTGAGCATGATTGAGTGTTTAATAGTTGAGTGATACCTATCTGATTAAAATGCCTTAAGCCTTGTATGAACTGTGGGTCCTTACAGCTAAAGTACACGTTTAAGGAAATCCTGGTTCAGATTCTTTAAGCCAGCGTCTTAACGTTTTTGGTTTCACCCAATGGAATGCCTTTAAGAATGCTGTTCAGCAGGTAAACCTTGTGGAGTATCTTGCAATACTGTCAGTCTGGGTTCTGAGCAGGATTTCTGAAGAGTTGGGTTACAGTTTTTCTGCAGAGTAGTGTTTAATAATAAAATGTAATAGTAAATACGCAAAACTTGACAGGTGGTTATGAGTGAAATTACTTTTGATTTATTGTTTTCTAATACATGCAAATAGCACCACCGGCTGTATGAATTGTATTAGTGTAAATGCTTCAGATGGTGTTGAAGTGGTTTTCTTATTTCAGATTATTTTGACAAATTAAAATAATGAACAAGCCATCCAATTTTTGTTTCAAACATAACCTCAGTCACCCAACAGCCTAGCAATCTCACACAGACCAAAGTTAAAGTAAAAAAAAAGGTTCCATTAGAAAATGTAAAAGGAGGCTACAGTACATAAATATGAACACTATAGGGAGTCATAACAGAGGAATGAGAGTATTGGCCTATCTGCTTTCAGACATCAGGCTGCTATATTGAAAATAAGTTTCCTCAACAGTAGGCTGCTACGTAAGTGGTGTTTATGGAAACATGGTAAAGTAAGACTTTCTTTTAAAATAGCTGTGAAGGTACTATACAACGAAAAGAAGAAAATATCAAAATAAACTAGACTTTCAATACATAATACGCAGCTTTCACAAGTGAGGACCACAAACTTCCTGCATTGCCTTATACTCTTGTCATGTGAAAGATTGAGGTAGTCTCATTTGCGTGGCACTGTACAGACTTGCCACTTAATAGGAATTTAGTTCTGCTTGATACAACTCCCATTCCTTCAGTATTTATTATTTATATTACAGAAGTGCAGGCATGGCAGTCAGCCAATCAAGGGTCCTTGTTGGAATGTAAACAGTGTACGCAGGATTAGACTGAAGCTGAAAAGATAACTCTCGACAGAAGAGAGATAGATTGCCAGTAAGATATCGGGGGCTAGGCATAGACCAGCCTGCGTCACACGCAAGATAAGGTACTGTAACTGTCGGTTGTGTGTGTGGAGCTTCATTTCAGTGTTTTAACTAGTGAATGTTATGCTGTAGTTTATACTAGATGAAGCCAGATAAAAGAAAATGTTTGGTGTTTGAGGAGAAGCTGCTGAAAACTGCATTGTGAAGTAAGAATTGTTGTATTGCACAGGGTTTACATTTTTTAAGTTAATGACAAAAGTGCTGCATGGAATTAGTGCAGGTTGTCCTGACATACTTTAATTGTACCATGTTATTATTCATCTTTAAAAGTACAATTAATAGGGTGTACACAATTAAATAATTCTCTCACCTACATATCATTAATGTTATTTGGTTTCCAGTTTTTTTTTGTTTTTTTCCCCCATTTTTACATCCTTGAAACTTTTTTTTCCTTTATAAATGGAGCTCAGCATGGTCATAGCAATATTTTGTTTATCAAAGACAACTGAAACATGCTTCTAGTTTGTTTCCCCTCTAGGACATTTTGCATCATCAGTGTGAGACTAATTTAATAACCAAATTAGTCCCGGTCTCTTACCCTTAATCTTTCATTGATGATGCATTTATGTTGTTGGCAGCTATTTATATACTACCTGAGGTATGTGTGTGTATATGTATGTATATGTGTATGTGTGTATGTGTGTGTGTGTGTGTGTGTGTGTGTGTATATATATATATATATATATATATATATATATATATATATATATATATATATATATATATATATATATATATATATATATATATATATATATATATATATATATATATATATATATATATATATATACAGTACTGTGCAAAAGTTTTAGGCAGGTGTGAAAAATGCTGTAAAGTAAGAATGCTTTCAAAAATAGACATGTAGTTTATATAGTTTAGATTTATCAATTAACAAAATGCAAAGTGAGTGAACAGAAGAAAAATCTACATCAAATCAATATTTGGTGTGACCACTCTTTGCCTTCAAAACAGCATCAATTCTTCTAGGTACACTTGCACACAGTTTTGAAGGAACTCGGCAGGTAGGTTGGCCCAAACATCTTGGAGAACTAACCACAGTTCTTCTGTGGATTTAGGCAGCCTCAGTTGCTTCTCTCTCTTCATGTAATCCCAGACAGACTCGATGATGTTGAGATCAGGCTCTGTGGGGCCATACCATCACTTCCAGGACTCCTTGTTCTTCTTTACGCTGAAGATAGTTCTTAATGACTTTTGCTGTATGTTTGGGGTCGTTGTCATGCTGCAGAATAAATTTAGCCAATCAGATGCCTCCCTGATGGTATTGCATGATGGATAAGTATCTGTCTGTACTTCTCAGCATTGAGGAGACCATTAATTCTGACAAAATCCCCAACTCCATTTGCAGAAATGCAGCCCCAAAATTGCAAGGAACCTCCACCATGCTTCACTGTTGCCTGCAGACACTCATTCTGTACCGCCTCCAGCCCTTCGCTAACAAACTGCCTTCTGCTACAGCCAAATATTTCAAATTTTGACTCATCAGTCCAGAGCACCTGCTGCCATTTTTCTGCACCCCAGTTCCTGTGTTTTCGTGCATAGTTGAGTCGCTTGGCCTTGTTTCCACGCCGGAGGTATGGCTTTTGGCCGCAAGTCTTCCATGAAGGCCACTTCTGACCAGACTTCTCCGACAGTAGATGGGTGTACCAGGGTCCCACTGTTTTCTGCCAATTCTGAGCTGATGGCACTGCTGGACATCTTCCGATTGCGAAGGGAAGTAAGCATGATGTGTCTTTCATCTGCTGCAGTAAGTTTCCTTGGTCGACCACTGCGCTCACGGTCCTCAACGCTGTCTCGCTTCTTTGTGCTTCTTCAAAAGAGCTTGGACAGCACATCTGGAAACCCCTGTCTGCCTTGAAATTTCTGCCTGGGAGAGACCTTGCTAATGCAGTATAACTACCTTGTGTCTTGTTGCTGTGCTCAGTCTTGCCATGGTGTATGACTTTGACAGTAAACTGTCAGCAACCTCACCTTGTTAGCTGAGTTTGGCTGTTCCTCACCCAGTTTTATTCCTCCTACACAGCTGTTTCTGTTTCAGTTAATGATTGTGTTTCAACCTACATATTGAATTGATGATCATTAGCACCTGTTTGGTATAATTGCTTAATCATACACCTGACTATATGCCTACAAAATCCCTGACTTTGTGCCAGTGTACCTAGAAGAATTGATGCTGTTTTGAAGGCAAAGGGTGGTCACACCAAATATGGATTTGATTTAGATTTTTCTTCTGTTCACTCACTTTGCATTTAGTTAATTGATAAATATAATCTATTAACATGTCTATTTTTGAAAGCATTGTTACTTTTACAGCATTTTTTCACACCTGCCTAAAACTTTTGCACAGTACTGTATATATGTGTATATATATATATATATATGTATGTATATATGTGTGTGTGTGTGTGTGTATATATATATATATATATATATATATATATATATATATATATATATATATATATATATATAAATTTTTAACATGTTCATATTACTATACTGTACATTTAAAATGTAGCATTTGTATAGTTGTATTATGCATATGATAATTAATAAATCCAGTATATTACCAGACACTCAAACAGCTTGTATCATAACACAGCCAAGTGAATATGTTTTCTTCATGAGCTTCACATCTTACTGTGTTTAAGCAGAGGCACCCTTCTTAAACTTTTACCATAGAAAAACATTGAAAAAGTCTAATAATTAAGCATTAAGACACGGCAGGGTGTGTGATTTACATGAGTGACTCACACCCCAAAAGCATTCTGACACTAACTGTGTTTGATAGTTTTACATTTTGGAGTTTCCTGTTTTTTATATATATATTAAAAAATTAAAAAGGATGACTTGTGTCTCTGTAGTGAGAGTACCATTGACTTATACATGTATAAACTTTTTTTTTTTTTTTGTGAGGACTCACATAGAGTATAAAAATAAATTTGAATGAAGTTTTGTATTTGGCAGCCAAGACATGAACCCTTTATGGGTCCATTGTCGGACCTGGTCCGACATTGCAATTATTCCTATCCGTCCATTGTCGACCCTGTCTGACATCATCAAAAACGCGAAAAACAGGTTTCTAGTCGTTTTTCTCCGGAAAAGCCGAGAAAACCATTCAATGGCCGAAAGTGAGAGCGACAGGAGCGAGACAAGCCGATTTAAAAAAAAAAAAAAGGCGATCTCATGAATAGTCATACTTGCCCCTGGCATCACATAGGGCGGTCATAAGGAAACAAGCTGTATCAGCGCACAGAGATCACAGACATTTGCAGAGCTTTTTGAGATGTTATAGTAATAAAATAATGACTTGGATTGCATTATTGAGGATTTTGGTGATAAAACGAGTGATCAGGAGATGATTGATCGGTATGTACCACTATTATTATTATTATTATTTATTTTAGCATATGTGAAAGTTTATAGCGAACGAAAGGGTGGGGCGGGCTGAGATGTCTAGTGAGTGCTTTGTTGATATGCAGGGCCTTTAAACCCGCTTGACTGTGGAAAAAATACTTTTAAACAGCACGCCTAAAATTAACTGCGCTGCGGTGAAAATAAATTGGACCTGACGCCGCACTTAAATGGACTGCAAAGGGTTAAAGGAATGGGACTTGATTCAAAATGATCAATCCCTCATGATCAGTTCTAGCCTACTGAATTTCTTTGCAATGCTATTACCAACCCGGTGTTAAATGCACCAAACCCACCTTATACCTTCCCGTGCAGAGGTAACTGGTCCAGTACCAGAACCTACCACCTCTCCCATAATCCCCCAGTTCACCTGGATTTCTCCATGAAATCCAATCCTCCTGGGACCATTCGGCAACAGCTCCTGCTGTTTCCTCGCTCAATGGACACCCTATACATGGTGCATGACGGGGAAAATCTGGGCCTGGCCAATTTTCTATTGGTTGAGGCGCCCATTGCTGCCCTGGTCCAGACATCTAACGCCCTGCTGTCCAAGGATGCTGCCTGCCCTAACAAGCAGTGCCGGTTTCTGAGGTGATCCTCAAGGCCTACTCAGCTGGGCGCTTGCCGCAAAGTTAGGGAACTACAACAGTATCCTGATCGCTACCAGTCACACCTGCTGCTGTACCATTCCCTAAGCCTCGCCAAGCAGAGACAGAAGGCGAGGCTGCCACAGCCAAAGCAGTGGCCCTATGAATTTGCTGCCACAGGCCCAGGGCCCTTCTAAGGAGCCATCTGACTATTAGCATCAGTGCACCACAGACATCTGGGTGCTTACTACCATTCAGACCGCTATTTGCTTCAGTTCAAGCACAGTCCCCATCCTTTTCGGAGCCTGACAACGCCAGGTGGCAGCTGTCCCACAAAAACAGATATTCGCATGATAGACCCCTCGAAGGAAGGATTCTACCCAGGTACTTCCTAGTGCCAAAGCGGGATGGTGGGCTTGGACCAATCCTCGACATCAGACAGGTCAACCTGTATCTGAGCCAAAGGAGGTTCAAAATGTTGACAATGCAACAGCATTTGCAGTCAATCAGGCAAGGCGACTGGTTTACCATGGTGGAACTCACAGACCTCTGTTTCCACATCAGCATAAGGAAGTACCTGCATTCGCCTTTTCAGGGAACAGCGATGAGTTCCGTGCTCTGCCATTTGGCTTCTCCCTAACTCCCTTTGTTTTTGGCCCCATTGACTCATCGGAGTGCTCAATTATCTGGACGACTGGCTAGTCTCCAGCACAGGCAGAGGCCCACATGGAATTTGTCACTGGCCACCTCCATCGGTTGGGCCCTATGGTGAATAATGTGAAGAGCTAGCTGACACCTTTCCAGACAGTCTCCTATCTGGGAGTGTGCTTGGACTCCATGCTGGCCACTCTGTCGGATGGCAGAGTGCAAAGAACAGCCGCATGCTTGAGCTCTTTCAGGTCAACAGCGCACTAACGGTAGTGATGTACCATAAACTTCTGGGCTTGATGGCAGCAGCTTCCCAGACCGGCCCCATTGTGTCTCCTTCACATGCCTCTGCAGGCCTGGTTTAACACGCCACGCTGAACCACGGCCGCCTATTGACTGTCCCACATGCATAAGGGCACTCTCTTGGTGGAAACAGCTGGCCCATCTACGCTTAGGTGTAGTGCTTGGCAGTGTCACCAGATGGGAGGTTGACCATTGTGTGCGGAGGCCCCCCCATTGTGTGACCCGCAAGCTTTTGCTGTGGGCGGACGAGAACCTCCTCTCACTGAGGGCAGTTCCATCTGCCCAGAGTGATAAACTGGGCGCCGGACCTCCTCTCAAGAGGAGTCCCCAGTGTAGACTTCACCCCGAGGTGGTAAGCCTCATATGGGAGAAATTTGGGAGAGCAGAAATAGACCTCACAGAAATCAACCCACTGTCCCCTTTGGTTCTCCATAATAGAAGGCGGGTATCAGCTGGGAATTATTATTATTATTATTATTTGTTTATTTAGCAGACACCTTTATCCAAGGCGACTTACAGAGACTAGGGTGTGTGAACTATGCATCAGCTGCAGAGTCCCTTACAATTATGTCTCACCTGAAAGACGGAGCACAAGGAGGTTAAGTGACTTGCTCAGGGTCACACCATGCGTCAGTGGCTGAGGTGGGATTTGAACAGGGGACCTCCTGGTTACAAGCCCTTCCTCCGTTCAAGCCCTTTAACCACTGGACCACACAGCCTCCTATTGCCAAAGTTAAACATTTTTCTCTCTCACTGATGCTGAGATTTTGATCCATGCATTTGTAACCTCTGTGCTTGACTATTGTAACTCCCTATTTGCAGGCATTCCATCTAAAACAATTGATAGATTACAAATAGTTCAACTGCCTGAATCTTGACTGGTATGAAAAAGTACCATCACATTACACCAGTTCTGGCTGAACTTCATTGGCTTCCCATCAAGTATCGAATCTCTTTTAAATTACTTCTCCTGACTTATCGTTCACTCAATGGTACTGGTCCTGCTTACCTTACTAAGTTACTTTGTCCTTATCAGCCGGTTTGTACCCTTAGATTCTCCCAGGCTGGCCTGCTGGTTGTTCCTGATGTGAAACGGGTTGGTCTCGGTTGTAGTTCCTTTAGCCACTTGGCTCCTGTGCTATAGAATGATCTCCCCGCTGACATCTGGAACTGCCAGTCAGTTGGTCGGTTTAACCCTTTGCGGTCCATTTATTCAGCGATAGTGAGGCGCATCAGGTCCAATTTATTTTCACACAAGCTGTTTATTTTACACGTGCTATTTTAAAAGTAATTTTATTCACAGTAAAACAGGTTTAAAAGGCACTGCATATCAACAGGACACTCGGTACTGCATCTCCAGCCCCACCCCACTCCTTGTTCACTGTATTTATCACATATCTCTTCATAGTAGTTCGTACTGTGCTTGACGTCTTTTTGAAGATGTCGGACAGTGTCCGACATCGGACCAAAAAGGAAAAATTGTAATGTCAGACCTGGTCCGACATAGGGCCGCAAAGGGTTAAAAAATGTCTTTGTGACTTATATGTTCGGCCTCACATTTGGTTAAGGCCCTTGAGAAGAGCGTCTCTCGTTGTCCTCTGCTATCTGTTTGCTTTAATAGCCAAATTTGCTTTTCATGTTTTATGTCCTGATTTTATGATTGGTTTGTTTTATTTCTCTTTTAGATATTTTTTTTTTTTTGTGTAAAGCACCTTGATGTGCAGGTCTGCACATAAGGTGCTAAATAAATCAAAGTTGAAGTTGTTGTTGTTGTTTATTATCATAACCCTGGTTCCCTGAAATAGAAATGTAACCATTAACCTTCAAGGTTGCTGAGACCATGATTGCAGCAGGCTTGAAGGAAAAATGACGCTGAAATCTATGAGCGCAGTCCTTTTGGGGTGGGATCACGACTGTGTCACAGGCTCAAAGGAGCAGCTTTGGTATACAGTTTTCAGGATTTGGGTCTTTAGGTGGTAAATACCCATTCAGTAATGGTTACATTTCTATTTCAGGGAACCAGGTTTGATAATAACCTAACGTTACACTAGATTTAGAATTATCTCTGCTCAGTTGTATTTCGTGTTTTAGCATAACAACGTCTCAACTATTTTATGCTCCCGATATTTTTATATTGGTCCTGATTGATGTGGATAATGCGCAAGAAAGATTGAAAGTTATTGGTAGAATGTTTGTTTGTTTATTTTCAGTAGTAGTTTCTCCACCACAGCACTAGCAACAAAAGGTAAACAGTATTGATGCCATTCTTTTAAAATAACAACTTTCTCAGTGGCATTATGGAGCATTCACACATTGAGAGAATTCATTAAACAAAACAATAAAATAATATATTTTTAGATTTAAAACATTACCGGAAAGCATAAAGAACACTCCAGGAGTGTGATTAATATGAGAGAATCGCACCCCTAAAGGGTTAAAGTCCTACAGTGTGGCAGGGGAGTGTGCTGCTAATGTACTGAGGTATTCTATATCTCACAGCACCATTTGCAAAACCAACTATGCTAATGTTAAACAAAGCATGAAGTCCAAAGTTAAACATCAACTTCAGGAGCGCAGTGAGGGTGTTTCAGACAAAGTATAATTCTGCTTTTGTTTTACAAGTTTTGGTGATTTTAGTTCCAATTTGAATGACTCAAGAGGGGGAAAATGCAATTTGTAAGATTTTAAATAAATAGCAACCAACTCAGAAGTGTGAAGTATCCCAATGCTAGCCCGTAATTCGATCTCTTTTGTAAAGGGAAACTGACATGGACTACATCCCTTCTAAATCCCTGTCCGCTGGTTTATGTGCATCATGCTTTCCAGGTGCTTGCCACAGGTTGCCTTTTGTGTAATGTCAATTCGAATAGATTACTGTTCATACTGAACCAAAATGAATATACTTCCCTTGAACAGTCTTTTTTGGAATGTAAACCAACATGGAAGTAAAGGTTTTGTTCAGCCTTACACTACGCTCTGCAAGTCAACATTTCAGTAGGCAGCTTTGTAGCTGCTGTATTAAATTAACTTTGACAGTACTAGCAGTGATAACGGATGTACCTACAGTATTCAGCATGTAAATACTTTATTATGTAATCATGTATTTATAGCCATACCAACTTTTGCTTTCTTCACAGCATCAAAAGTCAAGTATTCAATCAAGTTTCTATGCTTGTGTGTCCATTATAGTGGAGAGGCTAAGCTAAAATGAATACAGCCTTCAGAATGTTCTTGTAAAAAGACAATGCCTCTAAAAGGAATTTTTATCACCAATCTTAGCTTGACTGCATTTATCTTGCATAGCAAGTTACCCATCCTCTATTTAATACATAATGGTACTGTGCAAAAGTTTTAGGCAGGTGTGAAAAAATGCTGTAAAGTAAGAATGCTTTCAAAATAGACATGTTAATAGATTATATTTATCAATTAACTAAATGCAAAGTGAGTGAACAGAAGAAAAATCTAAATCAAATCCATATTTGGTGTGACAACCCTTGCCTTCAAAACAGCATCAATTCTTCTAGGTACACTTGCACAAAGTCAGGGATTTTGTAGGCATATAGTCAGGTGTATGATTAAACAATTATACCAAACAGGTGCTAATGATCATCAATTCAATATGTAGGTTGAAACACAATCATTAACTGAAACAGAAACAGCTGTATAGGAGGAATAAAACTGGGTGAGGAACAGCCAAACTCAGCTAACAAGGTGAGGTTGCTGAAGACAGTTTACTGTCAAAGGTCATACACCATGGCAAGACTGAGCACAGCAACAAGACACAAGGTAGTTATACTGCATCAGCAAGGTCTCTCCCAGGCAGAAATTTCAAGGCAGACAGGGGTTTCCAGATGTGCTGTCCAAGCTCTTTGAAGAAGCACAAAGAAACGGGCAACGTTGAGGACGGTAGACGAGTGGTCGGCCAAGGAAACTTACTGCAGCAGATGAAAGACACATCATGCTTACTTCCCTTCGCAATCGGAAGATGTCCAGCAGTGCCATCAGCTCAGAACTGGCAGAAAACAGTGGGACCCTGGTACACCCATCTACTGTCCGGAGAAGTCTGGTCAGAAGTGGCCTTCATGGAAGACTTGCGCCAAAAGCCATACCTCCGACGCGGGAAACAAGGCCAAGCGACTCAACTATTCACGAAAACACAGGAACTGGGGTGCAGAAAATGGCAGCAGGTGCTCTGGACTGATGAGTCAAAATTTGAAATATTTGGCTGTAGCAGAAGGCAGTTTGTTCAGCCAAGGGCTGGAGAGCCGCATACCTAATGAGTGTCTGCAGGCAACAGTGAAGCATGGTGGAGGTTCCTTGCAAGTTTGGGGCTGCATTTCTGCAAATGGAGTTGGGGATTTGGTCAGAATTAATGGTCTCCTCAATGCTTAGAAGTACAGGCAGATACTTATCCATCATGCAATACCATCAGGGAGGCACATCTGATTGACCCCAAATTTATTCTGCAGCATGACAACGACCCCAAACATACAGCGAAAGTCATTAAGAACTATCTTCAGCGGAAAGAAGAACAAGGAGTCCTGAAGTGATGATATGGCCCCCACAGAGCCCTGATCTCAACATCATCGAGTCTGTCTGGGATTACATGAAGAGAGAGAAGCAACTGAGGCTGCCTAAATCCACAGAAGAACTGTGGTTAGTTCTCCAAGATGTTTGGGCCAACCTACCTGCCGAGTTCCTTCTAAAACTGTGTGCAAGTGTACCTAGAAGAATTGATGCTTGATGCTGTTTTGAAGGCAAAGGGTGGTCACATCAAATATGGATTTGATTTAGATTTTTCTTCTGTTCACTCACTTTGCATTTAGTTAATTGATAAATATAATCTATTAACATGTCTATTTTTGAAAGCATTCTTACTTTACAGCATTTTTTCACACCTGCCTAAAACCTTTGCACAGTACTGTATGTTGGCTCAGACATTCTGAACCAAGGCTTGAAGTCAGTCACACTGGACATTGCAGCTCCTCTTTATACGCTGATAGCCATACAGTACTGAAGACCCCTTTATGGATTGTTTTTATGATGATTTTTAATAATAATTTAATAAGCCAAGTCTGCCTCTCCCCGCTGCACATTTTGAATATAATCTCGTTTCCCTGACAGATTTCACTTGGGAGTGGATTTGTTAATGGATTACAGTGATAAATGCCTTAAATACCTGACGCCCAGGGGTTTTGTTTTGTGTGTTTGTTGTGCAGGTTCTGCACAGTCCTCAATATGACTGATGGGGACTATGATTATCTGATCAAGCTCCTAGCCCTGGGGGACTCTGGAGTTGGGAAGACCACCTTCCTCTACAGATACACGGATAACAAGTTTAACCCCAAATTCATCACCACAGTGGGAATTGACTTCAGGGAAAAGAGAGTGGTGAGTAGTCCTGCTCCTCAAGTGCAGTGTTTTAACTCTTTCTTTTATAATGTACTTTTTAGCGGTTGTAGTGCTTCAGTAAAATATGTACTGAATACCTAGTGTAAAAGACAGCGTAAGAGAAGTGCTATGGTAGAATATGTTTGCAACATACGAAATATATACACTAACACTAATTTTAATTTCAAAAACTAAGCACCGTCCACCCCTCCCCCCTCCAACTTGGGTTATTATTATTTATTTCTTAGTAGACACTCTTATCTAGGGTGACTTACAATTGTTACAAGATATCACATTATTTCACATTATACATTATTTCACATTATTCTTTACATACATATTTTTTACATACAATTACCCATTTATACAGTTGGGTTTTTACTGGAGCAATCTAGGTAAAGTACCTTGCTCAATGGTACAGCAGCAGTGTCCCCCACCTGGGATTGAACCCACAACCTTCCGGTCAAGAGTCCAGAGCCCTAACCACTACTACACACTGCACTGGGTTATCCAGCGACAAACCTTTAATTTCTACATTTGCCATCTCTGCCTGCAAAGCGTTGTATAATGTAAGCTGTATTGAAAGAAATGGATCGAAATGGATCGAAACCTCTGCTGTTTTGGGATATTTTTGTTAAATGCCCAGACAACCAAAAAAAAAAGTTGAATGCAAGCTGCATTAGTTACGTGTAAAAAAAGTGTATTTTTATTTAAATTATAAAAACATGATCACTGTTCTATATAACGTATGTTTAAACTACAGCCTAGTGTTTTATTCTATTTATATGGATTTTTAATCAAATATATAGCTATAGTGACGTCACCAGTAAATTATGCAAATTGGTACCCTCGAAGTTTCGAACCTTCCTTCGGTAATGTGTTCCGAACCATTGAAGGTCAAAATGTACCCTTCGTTGCAGCCCTAAATGTTACTGATTTAGTTCTGTTTTTCAGTTAGTTTAGCATTTATTTTAACTAACTTTCCAGTGTACTTTTTTGATGAGTTCCCTTAATGAAATGTATGTCCAGCGTTTTTCTTTTTGTGTTCATCTGTATTAAATACAATGAGTATTTCAATTCCACAAAATACATATTTGTTAATTCTTTGTGTAACCAGCTCTACTCCAGCTAGCATTTTGTTTAAGCCATTATTGAGCTTCAGTTATATTTTTACTTGGGGCTTACGTCAAATTTCCCTTTGGGCAAAGATAGCTGAAGCAAAAGATATGTTATCCGAAATGTAACAGTGACTTTGTGGAATATTGGTGTTCCAAGCAAATTAAACCAGACATGTTGCTAGTTGCAAACCATGCATCATTTACCTGTACAATTGACAAATAATAATCGTTGTTAAACACCAGTAGCCGGTAACTGGTTTGTCAAGATCAGTTCTCTTCTGTAAGCTCTGAAATTGCCATGAAAATATGCTCCGCTACACATTTCCATTGTCGATACTAAATGAAACATATTAGTGCCATAGCAACTGTACTTAAGACATACCTGTTACTCTTGTGTAAGGCTGCCACATTTTACATTTTTTTGTAAACGTGTAAATGACACCTATTATACAAAGGACAGGGCTTGCTTAATTTATATTATAATCAGTGGCGCTGGAACTATTTTTATTGTTGGGGTGCTGAAAGCCATTGAACAAAACTGTAACCCCTGTATATGATGGAAGCCAATTTAAGCAGTACTATTGGAGTTGGTAAAGTCTGTGGGCTATTTATTAATGTTTAAGTTTTGAAAGCAAAATATATTGAAATCAAATTGAAATGGTTACCTTGCCAGGGAAATACAAAATCCTGCAAAAAGCTTTAAGGTGCTTTAATGCACAAAATACAAAATGTATATTTATTGAAACATAAATATTAAAACAGGCCTTTTGGATTTTCAGATGAATACATTTAAATTCTTAATCATTTCTTCATAACTGTGCAATATTTTTTAATCTGTCCTTAGCAGTGGTACAGACTACACACTTTAAGGTACTGTCTTTGCAGTTGGTACACAGCAGCTTACTGTGATTCAGTCAAATTTTGTTTAAGCACTTGCCATATTCTTGATTAACTATATATACTGCATATAGTCTCTGACTAATACAGACACCTTTATGGCGTACATATGGATATGTCAGACACAGTGTATGTACTCCAATAATAAGCAATTATGTGTGACCCTAGATCACTATGAATGGTGTGACCCTAAAAATACACACCTAAAAAAAAAGCTTGTTCTACTGAAACCAAAAACAGAACGAAAATAAACAGAAGACCAGCCTATTAAAACTCTGAGAGTAAGACATCAGATCTATAATTTCCCCAGGAATGCTAGACTTTTTGTTCAAAAACATTTCAAGTTCTTATTAATTTTTTTTTTAATAAACTTCAGGAATAATGGAAACTTACTGTCCTGATACCTTTTAAAGGACAACAACATTGACATCTATGTAGCAGAAACATGTTTTTGTTTTGGTCGGTGCTCTTAAAATTGTTAAATTGATTAACTTAATTGCATTAGTTGTGCTCATTTAAACCAATTATATGAATTTGATTTTGTTTTATACACTAACATGACAAGAGGTCTGACATGGGCACTAAAAAAAAAAAATACTACAAAAATCTGCTGAAAAATAGTTAAACAAAAAAGAAAATCAGCTTATCAGAATTTTAAAAATAGTTAAGTATATGATTATCCTAATAAAATATAATATATTGCGTAATATAGCTTTGTCTTTATCCATTGCATAAAGTGTGTATGTCTGATCTGAAAAAAGTGTCTCGCTGCATATATTTTATAATTACCTACATTGTTTATTTTTTTTATTAAATTCTCCTTTCGTAAGGAACTGTGACAAAATTACTGTGTCCCTCTTCAGCAAACAAGCCAGCAGACATGAGTGATGCTCTTTTAATGCTTCATTACCCGTTCTTAAATAGCATCTGGAACATTGAAATCAAACTAATAGATTTTAAGAGTGAAACTGTGACATGTTTTTGTGACAGCAGTGCGTGATAGAGAGCTGGAGCTGGCCATTTTTACTATACAAATTCACTAGTCCTTTTTCATTTCTTTGGTAAATTGGTTTTTGCTGGATATGAAAGCCTGTTCTGATGATGTATAAGGTGCAGGAGCTTGATACACATTATATTCCAGCTGGATTTCTACTGTTCATACTTTCCATTGTGAAATGCATCATCTTCGCATTCAGTGCTAGCACGTTTGCTAGCACTGAATGATAAGATAATGAGCTTTGAGATGCTATGCCAGGAAGATAGCCTGGTTAAATAAAGGTTGTATTATCTTGCAGCATTCAATATTTCAGTAGTTTTTATGTATTCAAATATGATTCCTGACTATTTGCTGTCTTCTGTTTTTGTATTCTTAGAAGCAATGAATACACCATTTACCTTTTGGTAAATTTTATAATATTCCTTCTTCTATAATGCATTTCATAACCCACAACGCATACCAGTGCAACAAAATGTAAGGACCTTTTTAGGTAATACATTTTTTGGGTAATTAGATATATTTTATGGCAGAATGTTCACATGTTGGCTACCTTACAGGGGAGTGACAATCTTATTGGAATACATAAAACTACTTAAATATTGAATAATGCAAGATAAATATCAAAATATAAAAAGTGACCCAAATAAAAGACCTTGCACATTATCAGTTAAAACTTGAACTACATCTCATTTGGAAGAGGAGTGGAAAAGATAATAAAACAAATGGTACTAAAAGTATGAAAATGGTAATTAAAACACTTGTAAGTACAGTCAACTCCTGTACGAATTAAGAGCCCAGCAACAGCATTAAATGTATTTGTAATTCTTATTATCAGGTGTCAATGCCTGATAGACATGCTTAGTACTGTGATAACTTATTGTACATTGAAATAACTGAGCATGCACTATCCACTGATGCCAATACTTACTGACAGTATCTTCTGTACATAAAACACAAAAACTGTGGGATGTAATTAAAGCAACAAACAAACAGGATTGTATTACATGTAAAGTATTTTAAGCCATTGGAGTAAACATATAAAGGCAAGGATTTATTCCATTCAGAATGTATACAAATTAGTAGGGAAACAATACACTACACTGGATGCATCACTCCATGTCCTCAAGATAAACCTTCACAATTCACTTTTGCATTGCAAAGTAGCTCATGTTATTAATATAACATCAGACAAGGATAAAAATTGTCCCTTTTGTTGGTTAGCAAAGCAAACCTCTATGAACTTATAGTTGCAGGGGCATATTTTTTAAGCAGCTGGATGCATATGCTGCACACTACCAAATAAGGTTGTGTTTAGGAATTTGTGTAATCCAAGTTTTGACTAACATTTTTTTTTTTAAAAAAAGGAAGGGTGCAAACCTGTTTGTTTGTGTTGTAAACTGTTTGAAAGTACTTTTTTTATTATTATTTTGTAAATGGGGAACGGCTTAGCTGTCCAGTGTTTAGTTAAGGAATCTGCTCCAAAACAGAGTTAGATTTTGTTTTTGTTTTGCCTGGGGTTTTTTTGTAAATAAAAAAATTTGCACAAAAAAAACAAACACCACCATTGTTGTCTCTGGGTCTGCTTCAAAAGGGCTGTTGAGCCTTTTATGAAGTGAAATTTTATATAATAGAACTAGCTTTATGTACCACTGTGGCGAGGTAGCATCACAGCCCAGATGGTATTGACTGGGAGAGAGACTCAGACACAGAAAGATGCAAGGTTAAATGTGCCAATGTGCAGTTTTAATAAACAAAAATAACACGGACAAAACATTTAACAAAACACACTTGGCAAAATAAATGACATAAGCCAAAATAAAAGGGTTCAGAAAAATTCAGACAGTAGGGAACATGCAACACAGACCTCCACCTCTGTCACCAACATTAATACCACTAACTCTAAACGAACACCCATGAATACCTGTTTTATACACCCGTGACAGGAGCCTAATTAAATCATTTATTCAATTGTCGGCTCCAGCCACATTCCCCCTGCCAACCCAGTATTCCCCACACAAACACACTGGCAGGGCTTCCACACTGACACAGCCACATATCATCTTTGTTTACAACACTCCATCAATGAGAACTCAGTTCATTTTTATATTAATAAAGACTACATTTAGATATTTTAACATCATGTAATCAAAGAAACTACAAAATGATATCACAAAAGTCTACCAAAAGCCATAATAGTAGTACAGTATTTTTTTAAGTATATGGGAAAACTACAAAGCAATATGTAATTCAATATGTTAACATAACATTATTCAGCAGGTTTAATTTGACTTAATGAAGAAAAACGTGTTAATTCTTTAGGGTAATGCAAAGCTTTTGGCCATAGCTGTATATCGAAGTTGAGTTAAATACAGTATTTGAGTAATTGCACTCTGAATGATTGGAAACAAGCAGCTCACACTTTAATAAAAGTAGAAACCACTGCTTGGAGCAAACTACGTCAAATAAAAATAAAAAAGCACTCTCATCCATTGTGAGGTACTGTAGAACCATAAGAAATTAGATTGAGAACACACACACACATACATTATATATTGCACCTCAGGAAAGTTTGATTGGATTTTAAGAACTTTGAAAACCTTGTGCTTTACCTCTGTGGACCAAATACAAGAAGAAAAAAAAGGGCATGAGAGTCCAACTCTCATAACTAACAACGGTTCCTCCTCTGAATAAAAATAAAATGGCTTGTTTTATCATTTATTATTATTATTATTATTATTATTATTATTATTATTATTTATTTCTTAGCAGACGCCCTTATCCAGGGCGACTTACAATCGTAAGCAAATACATTTCAAGTATCATAGTACAAGTAATAATACAATTAAGAGCAAGATAAATACAATGACTTTACTGTATTTGTACAGGTATACAGTAATTCAGGACCAAATGGCACTGCCGGAAAAAATTTTAAAGTTCACCTACAGCTCTGGGACACTGCCGGACAAGAAAGGTAAGGTTTTATGAATATATCTTTTGCATAGGAAAGAAAATACACTTTACCATAAAGTAAAAATAGCATGTAAATGACCACAAAATGTGCATCTCTGACACAACCTCATATATTGTATTGTAAAAATCCAGTAGATTAAGAGAGATTAACAAACCTTAACAGATTGTATACACTGCACATTAGTCAGGATATACAGAACGTTTGAACAAAGACAATGCAATAGAAAACCACATTTAAAAAGGAGCAATGCACATTTGGACCAGTTCAGCCTGTTTTGTACTCCACAGAATGGAATCCTTAGCATAATATAATAAAGTGCTTTTAATCAGAAGCAGCCAGATGGACTTTTTTTTAATTTTTTAATAAGATAATGACGAACACGTAATAATACTGATGTTGAATACATAAGAACTTAAAGGGCACATAAGGACCTTTTTATTTTACTGTGTTACATGTTCCCATGTGTTGTACAACTGTTTACGTAAGGTGTATATGTATTGTTTTATTTATTTACATTTTAAATTTTGACCAGTTTTTAAACGTTTAAATTGCATTCCCTGCCTCAAGATGGCTTCCCATCTGTAACTGAGATGGATTTACCAGTGAGCAGGAGGATGATGGGAAATGTAGTTCTGAGAGGTCCATGCAGGTACATGGGAAGCCATCTTGAGGCAGGGAATGCAATTTAAAAGTTTAAAAAAGTGGTCAAAATGTAAAACAATACACACACCTTATGTAAATAGTTGTACAACACATGGGAACATGTAACACAATTAAATAAAAAGGTCCTTATGTGCCCTTTAAGGAAATGTATGAAAGAAAGGGGACCATTTGGCCCATCAATGCTTGGTTCCTAGTAGCTGATTGATTCTAAAACTTTGTTGCTTGGTAACTGACATCTAAACTGTAAATTATGACTTTGTAACATCAGAACAATAGGTTATGAAAGTATTGTGTTTTACAATCTGCAACAGAAAAAAAAACATGTGTTACTTGTTATTGTCTGTCAGGTCTTATCACACCATCTGAAGCTGTTATTTCCTTCAGTGCCTGACTCTACTGCTGTGCCCTGCAGCGCTCATTTAAGTGGCAAGGCAGCTGAAAAATATATTAATGGTGTTTGCAATTTTTAAAATAGCCTTGATTTAAGTAGGTATAAATAACACAGCTGTTCCTGCAGAATTGTCTTCACTTTGGAATGTAATAATTTAACTGTGGTAGCAACTGTCCCTTCTTCCCAGCAGAAGCTGCTGTGTGGGAACAAGCAGCTAACTTTGGGTTCCATGGAAATTTGCTACTAACTTCCAAACGATTAACCTCTTTGGATATTTTTAGGCTTCAGTTTTTCCAGAAGTGCTATTTAAGTTTTTATTTCTTTTCTTGTGTAGAAGTAGCTTAGCTGATTTGAGTGAAATGTAGCTATTATTATTATTATTATTATTATTATTATTATTATTATTATGTTTTTATGTTTGCAGAGAAAATTAACTGGGTGGTTGATTGGTTACTTTTTAAGTAACTTAAAATAAGGCATTGATCATAATGCAAGAGATAATGCAGGTCATGAGGCAGCGTTCTGTAAAGGAACCGTGTGACAGGGACCATCTGAAAGACATCAATCAGTAGACACACTTACCCCAGACGTAAAAAGCAGGTATTGAGCAGGCTGTATCGATCACATGAAGTGTGTCGTGCAGGAAGGATTGTTATCAAGTTATGAGGCTGTGTCCACTTCAGCAGGGGCACACCATTTTGAATGAAGTTGCTACTCCATATAGAAATTAAAGTACAAATAGTAACATATTGCAATGCCTATCACAACGAATGATTTCAATAAATCTCATGGTGTGCTGGAGTTATTGATCATGCTAGCTGAAACAAGGACTTCAATCTATGCTGGACCAAGGCACTGCATTCTGAGCCTTCAGTGAATTAGTTTGATTTAGTATATTCCTTTGTGCCAGCACAGGTACATCTCTTACACACTTGCTGTTTTATGAACCGTAAACATTTTGAGTGGCTATTTTATGTGGCGTGTCACTGTACAGGAAGGATAAGACGAACCTCTCCTCCTGAACTTGCAGACCAAACCTGCTGACTGTTAAATGAACCCCTGCATTGCTGTTTACAGGTTCCGGAGCCTCACCACGGCCTTCTTCCGAGACGCCATGGGCTTTTTATTAATGTTCGACCTCACGAGCCAGCAAAGCTTCTTAAACGTCAGAAACTGGATGAGTAAGTATCAGATGGCATGCTGTAAAGCTAAAGTAATGCGAGGGCTTGATGTGTCCTAGGAAACGGATGGCATATGCTTCCTCCCTCACTCGCTGGACACTTGTGGGAGTTCTTGTTAATGAACATACAATAGCTGTTGTCATAGGCAGCGCGTGAGTCTTTCATTTGGGTAGGCTATTCCACACTTTACCCCCTGCATTTAGTAAACCAAACAATGTACAGTAAGATACACACATTTTATATATATACAGTACTGTGCAAAAGTTTTAGGCAGGTGTGAAAAAATGCTGTAAAGTAAGAATGCTTTCAAAAATAGACATGTCAATAGATTATATTTATCAATTAACTAAATGCAAAGTGAGTGAACAGAAGAAAAATCTGAATCAAATCCATATTTGATGTGACCACCCTTTGCCTTCAAAACACCATCAATTCTTCTAGGTACACTTGCACAAAGTCAGGGATTTTGTAGGCATATAGTCAGGTGTATGATTAAACAATTATACCAAACAGGTGCTAATGATCATCAATTCAATATGTAGGTTGAAACACAATCATTAACTGAAACAGAAACAGCTGTGTAGGAGGAATAAAACTGGGTGAGGAACAGCCAAACTCAGCTAACAAGGTGAGGTTGCTGAAGACAGTTTACTGTCAAAAGTCATACACCATGGCATGTTTGGAGTCGTTGTCATGCAAGACAGAAGGTAAATTATGGGGCATCAGCAAGGTCTCTCCCAGGCAGAAATTGCATGATGGATAAGTATCTGCCTGTACTTCCAGCATTGAGGAGACCATTAATTCTGACCAAATCCCAACTCCATTTGCAGAAATGCAGCCCCAAACTTGCAAGGAACCTCCACCATGCTTCACTGTTGCCTGCAGACACTCATTCGTGCCAGCCCTTCGCAATCGGAAACTGCCTTCTGCTACAGCCAAATATTTCAAATTTTGAATCATCAGTCCAGAGCACCTGCTGCCATTTTCTGCACCCCAGTTCCTGTGTTTTCGTGCATAGTTGAGTTGCTTGGCCTTGTTTCCACGCCGGAGGTATGGCTTTTGACCACAAGTCTTCCATGAAGGCCACTTCTGACCAGACTTCTCCTGACAGTAGATGGGTGTACCAGGGTCCCACTGTTTCTGCCAGTTCTGAGCTGATGGCACTGCTGGACATCTTCCGATTGCTGAGAGAAGTAAGCATGATGTGTCTTTCATCTGCTGCAGTAAGTTTCCTTGGCCGACCACTGCGTCTACGGTCCTCAACGTTGCCTGTTTCTTTGTGCTTAATCAAAGAGCTTGAGACAGCACATCTGGAAACCTGTCTGCCTTGAAATTTCTGCCTGGGAGAGACCTTGCTGATGCAGTATAATTTACCTTGTGTCTTGACAACTGTGCTCAGTCTTGCCATGGTGTATGACATTGACAGTAAACTGTCTTCAGCATAAACCTCACCTTGTTAGTCCTGAGGCTGCCTAAATCCACAGAAGAACTGTGGTTAGTTCTCCAAGATGTTTGGGCCAACCTACCTGCCGAGTTCCTTCAAAAACTGTGTGCAAGTGTACCTAGAAGAATTGATGCTTGATGCTGTTTTGAAGGCAAACGGTGGTCACACCAAATATGGATTTGATTTAGATTTTTCTTCTGTTCACTCACTTTGCATTTAGTTAATTGATAAATATAATCTATTAACATGTCTATTTTTGAAAGCATTCTTACATTATAGCATTTTTTCACACCTGCCTAAAACTTTTGCACAGTACTGTATATATTTGACGTTGTTTTTTTTCCCAACATAAGGCAGTCAAATAAATTAAGTTTAATGCAGCACTAGCTTGTACTTTAAAACATGTTATGGCTATTTAAGCAAATTAGAAAAACAGTAAGGATAACAAACTGCTCTGTTTTTTAAAAACCTTTCAACCCATTAACCTGTTCTGCAGTCCTACAGTACCTACACCAATTTCGAACACCATTTCCACCACCAATTTAAATCAATTATTAATACTGACTATTAAGCTTCTAAACACGCACAGTTTGTATAGATAACAGCAATTCGAATAAATATAGAAATTGTGAAGAGGATTTTCCAGGCAAGGGAATGAGCGAAAAGGATTCTGGCGGTTGTGCAGTAGGAAAACGAGAAATATGTTAGTTTAGACGTGCTTTGCGCACTTGCGGGGGGAAAGTAAAATCGATCTTCTCTCACAAATATGTTTTGTGTTGGTGAGAACAGTTTCTTGTGAGAGTTTGGACAATTTATTTTGGGGAGGCTTAGCCTCCCCAAGTCTCTTATACGCGCTGCCTATGGCTGTTGTGGTTTTTCCTTTTAATGGTGAAATGCGTTTAATAAAGGTTATTAAAGGGCATCCTATTGTTTGAAACTTTACAGTACAGTTTTGAACAGTTTTTTATATTCGTGTTAATTCATGTAGCTGTTTGTACTGTATTTGTCAACATCTGGGTTCTTCCACCATGGCTTGTCCGAACTTGAAAATATTAAATCGTAGATAGTGTCAGCATTGCATAATCATTAAATAAGATTTAGAAGATGTTCCTAGGCATTGATTAGGAAGCAAAAATCCTGCCAATATTGAAACGGGCAGGAAACAAGCAACATATCCACACTATACTTTGGTTGCTGAGAGGTGTGTGTGCTGAGATAGATAGATAGATAGATAGATAGATAGATAGATAGATAGATAGATAGATAGATAGATAGATAGATAGATATAAATGGGTTGTAGGGAGATATGCAAATAAAGCATTACAAGAGCCAATCAAATCACGTGAAAGTTGCCTAACGGCTGCTACATTCACAGCGTTTTAAAAGTCAAAATATAGTAGCTGCATGTCAGCCGCAGTTGACATTAAGTACAGGTGAGTATAGGTAAAGATGCAAGTTACTTTTACTACAACTGGGGGCAGAGAACAAAAACAGAGGTACGACATGAACATTACTTCAGGTACTAAATTCTAATATGAAATGTATAAATATCTTGGGGTACTAGGCAAAACGTTTGTCTACTTGAGTGTATTTGATAAACCAATACCTGAGCCTGGTATTGCACCTTGGATTTCATCAATCACAGGTCTGTGGTTTGCCAAAGGGTCAATGTAAGGTAAAAGCATGTTAGGCCTAGAGTTTCTATTCAGTTTTACACATGACATGAACATTAGATAAACAAATAGCTTTACACTCTTCTTTTAAGGTAAATTGTATTTGTTTTTCCTTCTTTTCTAGGCCAACTCCAAGCTAATGCATATTGTGAGAATCCAGATATAGTATTAATAGGGAACAAAGCAGATTTGTCTGATCAGAGAGAGGTTCAGGAAAAACAAGCAAAAGAGCTGGCTGATAAATATGGGTGAGTACTGTACCTTATAATATTGACAACCCTGGTCTCACGTACCTGACAGTGTTTTTTTTTTGTTTTAACCAGGAATTAAGTGTTTGTTTTAAACATGCATTCTTTTTGACATACACAATAGCACATGAAATCAGCCACTGAGTCTTTGAACAGCGTGTAGGAACAGTGATGGCTCTAGGGCCTGTGTTCATCACCAGACTGCCATGCAAATAAATTAAAAAAAAAAATAGAACTGGGTGAAACAAAAACCTGAGTCATTGGGAGTACTTGAAGACCAGAGAAGAAAAACACTTCATGAGCCAATGATGGCGTTGTAAAGATCTTCTGAAGTTTTAAAGAGATCACAGATTCATAATGTTGTAGTGTGTACATTAGGAGTGGTGTTGGTGTTCAGAACTAATGCCTTGTCCTGACTAGCTGAATTCTAACACCGGTCAGCAACTATATATAGCCTGGCTGAATCCCTCCAGCACTGACATATGTAATTAAAAAAAAAAAAAAAAAAAAAAAAAAATTCTCATAGAAGGCATTGTAAAAGCATGGTAAATTACTAAACATGGTTAACCACAGTAAATCAGGACAAAAGCATAATAACGTGCTTAAGCATTGTGCAAATGTACTTTTATAAGTGGTAATTCATCGTAAAAGGACTTCTTCGTGAAGATTATGGATGGCATTGTGTATTAGTGTTAAAGAACCCCCTGCAGTGTTTACAAGAAGCACATCACTTTACCTTTGCTGTATTCCGTGTTGTCCATATCTCAGCAATTTATTTTTTCAACATATTCCTGATAGTTTTGATATTTTCTTTAACTTTAACTTTAACTTGATAACGTAAGCCAAGAGAGGGAGGTTTTTTCTTCTAAGCAACACATTGTATCCAGTTCAAGCTTCCCTCTGAAACAATGCTGGTTGTCTGATTAAAATGAGTGCCGTATTGTGGGAAGTGAAAACCAGCATTGTTGCTGGAGTGACCATGATCTGGATACGCTGCAGTCCTTAGAATCAGAGATGAAAAATCTCCGCTGATTGGCGGTTTTCCGCTTTTACTCGGTCCCCCGGGGGCTATTGATGTGATCAATGCAGATCCGGGGAGAAGAATTTGTTCCAATGTTTGTTTGTTTGTTTGTTTGTTTGTTTGTTTTTCTTTTTTTATTTTTCAGCTGTTAATTTGTGAAATGGTGAAGTTCGTATTTTTTTATTATTTATTTATTTATTTATTTATTTTACATAAAACCGAAAAAAAACCCTGAAAAATGAAGGCACAATTTCATTAAGGCAGTTGTTTTTACATTACGTACCCCATTGCATTGGTGCTTGCAGACGGCTGTCTTGGCAAGTTGCTGTTTCATTGGTCCACAAGCAAGTACTGCAAATTAAACAGTTAGGGTGCAGTGCTACAGTTCACATTGCAGAAAATGGCAAACATAATCTCTTTCACTTGTGGAGCGAAGCGGCGACCGGGGGGCAGGGGGTTGATCGCGGACATTGTTGATAAAGTTAGGCATGCATAGCTCACCTTCAAACCATGAGCACCGTCTCTGCCTTTATTATAAATGCTTTCCTGTTAAATATACTGACGGTGCGCTTGCATCCTATACAACAATAACTAAGCCTGCTTTAAAAAAAAAAAAAATGTAATCTGCATGTGTACTTGCTTACCAGTTATGTGAAGCCTGATTGTGGATCAAGAGGATACAAGGCGTTGGAAATCCATATTCTCTGCAGAAAACATGTAGACAGAATAACTACAGCCTGTCATCTGCATTTTCTTTGTGACCTGATGTTGATGGAGACAAACATGGTGATCCAGCCAATTATAAAATACACCCCATGTTTAAACAAGCATCTTTTGAAAAACAAGAAGTTGCCAAACATTTGATTCCCATAGAAGACACAGTGAAAAATCAAGAGGTCATTTTAAACTTCATTAACAGAACGTTAAGATTTTTTTAAAGTTGTACACAGACCCTTTTTAAGTTTAAAAATAAATAAATAAATAAAAAATAAAAAACTTACATCGCATAAGCAATTACTGTTTTTTTATTAGTACTATATTGTCTTACTTTTTTCCCATGGTAACAGAACATGAAGCAGAATATGTCAACTTTGTGCTTAAAATAAACATTTACAATATTAAAAGCTTAGTATTGCAAATAGGCCCAAACGAGTGGATGATTAGCTCGAGTTCAAGAGCGCTTGCCTTGTGTGTGTCCTGTAATAAAGCCGCTGGCCAAGGTAGGTTTGTACCCTTCAATTCATGACCCAGACACAGAAACTGCAATTTTAGCGCTTTCCTGCGCACTTTTATTATTTCTGGCTGAGGCTTAATTGATAGGAAATTACCCATTTATGCCTCAGCCACATTCCAGGCAAGGACTCATTAAGGCAGGATCCCTTTTTCCCTGTCAACCAAAACTCACACCTGTGCACCCACACACCCACACACCCACCCACACTTCTCTCCATTCCCCCACCTTGCCACAGCCTGCACTGAAAGTATTTTGTAGATTTAATGTTTAGGATTATTATTATTATTATTATTTATTAAAGCTAAAAAACAGGGTAAAGGAAGGTGCCACAAATATAGAAATTATCAAGAACAATTGAACGTGTTCTTTTTTTACCTTAACAATTAAAAGGGATTGACTTTCTGATATAAACAAGTTGCATTTGAAATCCAAAGGAACAAGAACATTAAAATAAGACATGCTGTACAACATTTTTCAGCCCTTGTGCACAGGTAAGAACAAATAGATTCCACTTGAAACTAAATGTATATTTTACCTCAACTTTATTTGACTGAATATTTGCACCAAGTTTCACAGACCATATTTTACCGTCCTGAAAAAAAAAAAAAAAAATTCACCTAATTTTGCTTGGCCGGTGCTGTTTTGTTCGCTCTCATTCTAATTTCAGGTGTAATCTGAATCTTAACTTCATTCAATTTGGGTTCCTGAGCAAAACATCCAACCCAGATTCCTGACACTTTAAAGCTTTTTTTTTTTTTTACTTCTCCTCACTTTCATCTCTGTAGAATATCATTTATTTTCTCCTGCAAACGATAGTAAATGTTGAGAAATGTATTGCCCAGTTGATTTATGAATGTCAAAAGAGTTGGCAATATGTTTATAAAATATAACAAAGCAATAACACAGCACACATCAAATGTAATGTGTTTCTTGGAAACGCTGCAGGGTGTTCGATATTGTAATGGGATGCTTTTCATTTATTATTGCTTTTTTATTTAAGCTTAACCCTAAGGACTGTCATCCTTGAATTTATTGAAAATAAAAAGCAATTGTAACATAAACATGTACTGGCTATAATACCTTCACACTTAATTTAGCAATATTATCTTAAATGATATTTGACAACAGTCGAATTCTCCTATAACAGAGTTGCATTTCCAAATGACGTGCTCTCTTTTTCTTCTCAATGACAGGATACCATATTTTGAGACTAGTGCGGCTACAGGATCAGACGTTGATAAAGCAGTAGTCACGCTCTTAGATTTAATAATGAAGCGCATGGAACAGTGTGTGCAGAAGACAGCACCCGAGTCTGCCAATGGAGGGGGCTCAGGAAAGCTAGAGGCTGTGCAACCCCAGGAGAAGAAGTGTGCCTGTTAGACTGCAAGTTAAATGATCCCCCTTTAAAGAAAATCCTAACAATGGACAAAAAAAGAAAAGTTATGTTATTTAAGCATGGAACATGTTGGTTGGAAGCTGTAAGACAGACTTGTCAGGCCACATTTGGCTGTAACCTAAGATTTGCTTGAGCATCCGATTCTCAATACTGTATTATTATATAAAGTAGATATTGAACATAACACTGTCCTGGCAGTGAGCACCCTTCTTGTGGATATCATTAGTGGCAAGATTGGCCAGTCTATGACATGGTATCCAGATATCAAAGATTCATAATCCAAAGTCTCACAGTCTGAAGTGTTCGGTCATGCTTGCTTTTCTTTTTCATTCAAAGATCGCCAAAGATGTTTGTTTGAACCTATTAAATCTCCATCCAGGACCAGAATTGAACTAATATAGTCTTAACTAGATTGAGATGTGGTAATTGGGCAAAGGTTAGGTATTGTACGTGTGGCAGTCATAATTGAATTGTATAGTTGACTGGCATGGGTGCATTCACGATAACAACGTCTATTAAAAAATGTAAAATAAAAAAAAAGACTATTTTAAAGAGCGCAGTGGTCTGCTTCCTCTCCTTGTTTAAATCCTGATCAGGCTGACCAACATCTGCTTTCAAGGCGATTCCAGTTTATTTCTGGCAGGACAGTGTACTGTATACTGTACTATAAACACAAATGTAAGATGCTTCAGTAAATCTGCTCTTTATATACTGTACATTTATGAAGGTAAAATCTCTGGTATTAAATAGTGAAAAATGGAGTCTCTTATACATTCATATTTAAGATTGATTTAATTAAATGCTGTATTAATATTAATTAATCATCACCTGTATAGCTATTGCTATATTTGTGCCAAACCTGTTTTTCCCTTTTTAGTACTCACATGTGCCTGGTGCGTTTTTGACAAGTCTGCCTTAACGATCATAGGGCAAAGGTGGTGGTTTGAGAAATTTTTTTTACCCTAAAGTGTAAATTAGATTTAAAAAAGAAAACATGTTAAAGCTACTAAAAATGAACAGGTTATAATTAAAGGTTGTTCAAAGTGATTATAACTAACAAACTATTTCAATAAACCATACCTACTGTGCACTTCTGTTTGTTATATACTGTAAGTATCAAATATCACAAATTTTAAATCGTGCCATCTGGTTCTACACTGTGATAAACTGCAAGTCTTGTGTTCAGGTTATCTTGCACTTCCTTTGGTCAGTTCAATTGGAGAGTGAAATTACCCCACCCCTAGAACACCTTATTTCCTGTCACTAACCAACTAATGGTAAAATGAGCTAGAAAATGAAGTGGTAACATACTTCCTGAAAGAAAAGACAAGCAAACATTCTTTAACCTAGTGTAGCACCAGGCCTTTATAGCAAGAGTAAGTGCACGACAGGTAAGCTTTACAGTGTGAAAGTATTTTGTTAGACAGAATCATCAAGTTCGTATGGTTGTTTATTTTTCATTTTATAAGTCGAAAGGGTGTTCACCTTAAACAATCCAAGTACTTTGCTCTTGAAGTAAAAAGCTTTGACATTTTTCACTACACGTCAATTATAATGAAGAGGAGCGCTTAATAGATACAGCTAAATCCAACGCTGCTTCCCATCATGGTTGCAATTCGTTTTTTTGTTTATAATTTAACCTTTTTTGAGACACTTGCCAAACTATTCATACCTTGTTTTACTGCTTTATTTGGGGATTTCTTGTTATCCTATTATGTGGTAATGCGAAAGAAATGTGAATGGCAAGCTATTCACCTCCGCTTGTACATAATAGTTACACTGTAGTATTGATCATGAACATTTTCCGACTGGAACATGACACGGGTTCACTGAACTTAACAAGTACAGTTTGTTATAAAATGGTAACAGTATTTCTTTGCTTAAAACATACCAATCTGGGTGTGTAAATCATTACCAAATCAGACTTTAGTTTAGGTAAACAATCGTTTTGATAAAGTGAACAAGACGCTTATTAAAATGTATTCATTTTAAAATGCCTGACTAAGTTGAGGAGAAACAAATGTTGCAACAAAACTGCCGCCTTCAGTGTTTTGTCGACACGCTTGTGTACAATGAAACTACCCTGTGTTGAGTAGGTAGATATAGTTCTCTTATGTTCACCCAACAACTGAACCACACACTTCTACATATATATCAAGATAAGTAGAATATCAACCTAGAAGAAACTGGTGTGACTCGTGAAATATGTGTACAATCCCTTTGTTTTTATGTCAGCGTTTGGATTTAATAGCCGTTCTCAAAAGTTTACATTGTCTGGAGGGTTTCTCTGTAGTGGTGCTCGTGATGCTGTGTGACCAATAATATCTTGTGAAACCTTATTTGTAAAAGTTGTGAATTACTGAATATTTTTAATGCATCGAAATATGAAGTGAAGCAAAAAAAAAAAAAAAATATATATATATGTAACAATATTGCAGATTTGAATTCATTTAATTGTTTTAAAAAAAACAATGTTTTGCAGAATTTGGAATGTTCTTCTATGTATTTGAAAACAAACAAAAAAAAATCAATGTGCTTATGCTTTTAAATATCAATATGCCTGAAATTACCTGAAGCATACACCGAGTTGTACCGAGAATATTTGAATGCACTCGTAGCATGGACCACATACTGTATGCGAGTGGCTTGGTAAGTGTTCTATCTGTTTACCAGTGTATCTCATCACATCTTTAGTGTAGTCCTGCTGTCTTCTGCTGTTTCATTGCCTAAAGTGACCACATGAGACATGGAACTTATTTAGCTAATGGTGGTTATTGATCATGTTTCTCAATTCATTGTGTGTTTTCAGGTATAATTACTGCAGGGTTAAAAAAAAGAAGAAAACTTTCAATAAAAATAATGCATTATGTAACTGTGCATAAGAGGTATTGGCAAACCTTTTGAAAAACGTGCTAGTGCATTAATAAAAGTGTTTAAAAAATGTGAGCTTAGCAAATTGCTATCAGTTTGATAATGAATAACTGCAGGTGTTTTTTAGCAAGAGTCAAAACAATATAGCTCGTTGCCAAAAAACACGTTTTGTTTTTTAAAGATCTTCCTTTTGCATAAAGTAAAAAAAGACAACATTTTCCAAAATGGGGGAATCTTACTATAAATGAGTAAGACTGTTCATATATCAGCAGCACTGAAGTATAAAGTTGAACCATTATGGAATCAAAGTAAGTACATTTTTACCCATACTGGCAATAAACTATATTAAACCATACTGCCATTTGCCTAGTATTAGAACATACCTAATCCCAGCATTTACTGTAATAGTATAAGGGGGATGGGGGTAAAACTGTTGGAGGGTTTGTAGTCTTCTTTCCCACACTGGGGCCTATTTTTAAAACCTTTTTCCATTTACTAGTTGGCTGTTCTAGGAAAGGGCGTGTAAAACACAGGCAGAGCCTCAGTAGGTTAGCCAGTCATATGAGAAACATCATCTGACTCCAGGGCATTGATAAAGACTTCAAGAGAGCACTGCTGCCTCTTTGAGACGGTTACAGATCTGTTTGAATCGGTAGCTTGCTAAAATGCTGTCCAACCAACAGTCTTCTATTTTTGCAGCTTTACTTTGAAGTGTTTCCAAACCTTGATGCTGTGGTGTGACTCAGAGCATATGGCATCTATTCATCTTTCAGTCACTGATTTCTAACATTTCTACAAGAATAACAGTCACAGTGTGTGCCATAGAGCGAGAGAGAGAGAGATATTAGCAGTCTGATCTCTAATCTGTTGCTATTATTCGTGTCGTCAACAATGATTATCAGTCACTTTAGGATGAATGGAGTATGGACCTTTCTTGTACCCTTTAAGAATGTATACTATCAGAAGCCTTTTCCTTTTAAGATTTAAAGGATAATGTCTACTTGCTTTTATAGATTACCTACATAGTATGAAACAAAACAAAGAGTAGCATTGAATCCTACAGGGAAGCTGTATTAACTTAAATGTATGAGGGGGAGGTCATAATGGCTGCTTGAAAAGCAAAACCAAGTTTCAAAATTACCTTTAATATTAGATTGCTTGATAATGAAATGGTTAATTTATGCGGATCCCCTCTGATGTTGTCTGACGGAAGGGATACAGCAATGCAGTCTCCCTAGATTTGCCCCACAGGTATGTTTGTATATTCATTTGAAGCCCTCCAGATACGGATGGTAACTCATACGTTGTTTTTTTTTACCACTTTTTGATACAACATGAAAATAGCTTGCTAACCACAACTTCCCATAACTTACACATTTTTTTTGGTAGACCGGTTTTTAGTTATTACTATATTTTCAATCCTCTGTCTCCTTAATACTGTCACTGTATAGTATGTGTACTCACTGTGCCTCCTATAGGACCTAGGCATTAAATCTACAGGAAAAATGAGCTTCACCCACCTGTGTGCAAAAAAAGTTTACGTTAAGAACTGTTTTTTAAAGTATTGATCATCACGCCTTTAGTTGTCTGAAGACTTGCTAGTAGGGCTGCCGTAGGTAAAATACAATAGCATCTCTGGCTTGTCACAAAATGGGAGTTAAACTTTGCACTGGATATGAGTGGAATATGGAAGGACCAGGACAGACTGCCGGATTGATCTCACTTCTACCTACTCCTATATCCTGTACGCACTTCTAGTGTTTGGCAAAATGCATTACATTACAGAACACTGTATGGGGGGGAACAATGTACTGAAGCAACAGATATGGAATGGAAATTGCCTTATTACATTTTCAAGGCTATTCAAGCTCATCTGTTCATATAGTGATAAACTTTATTGTGAACCAATAAAATCCTTTCAAGAAGTTGATACCACTGCAATGACTTACAAAAAAAAAAAAAAATCCCTTCTCTAAATGGCTGGCATTGTTACAAACATGCTATTTTTCATTTGATCTTTATCAAATTCATTGTGATTACTAGTTATATCAATGTGCCTTTTTTTGGTTGATGGTATGTCATTTTATCTATTTGTTTTTTCATTATTAGTGTGGTGCCTGTTTATAAATGCTGTGCCATTACTTATACCAAAGTATGTGTGATGAATGCAAAAGGATGGTGTCAGTATTGTATATAGTAATGTGGTGTCTGGTTTTGTAAAACATTGTCTTGTGTCCACAGTATCTAGTCTTTCCAATAAAATGCATTTTCATTATAGTAGTTGTATTTGGATATATATGGAATTGTGGAGTTGAACCGAAATTGGCAGCTTATCTTTATGCCGGTACTATGAATAAAAAGTAATTATCAGGATTAATAAATACAAAACACCTGGAGAAGGGCATGTGTTGACCTCTCGGTATCCCTGAAACAATAATCAGTCCAAAACAAAAAAGTGGGGGGATTATCTGTTGCCCATTTGAAAACACAAGCCATGACCCGTGGGATTGCTCTATAAAATCAAGATTATCTGATTATCTGTTTGCGGAGCTCTATGGTATATATGTGTAAGTAAGGCATCTGACTGGGGTAAAATAGGGAACACATGCCCCCAATCCATTTACAGTATGCGTTTGTCCCAGATCTTGTTTGAGGGTAGTGTGCTATGGACAAAATTGTTTCAATATTGTTGCACTTTCAATATTGTTGCAATTATGTATTGTTGCACATACATCTATACACACACAGAGAGAGGCATGAACAGTATTGGGTATTGAATCAATGTTTTATTTATCATAATTTAAACCAGGATACACCTTTTTTATATATATCTATTGAATATACTTTGTGAATTATAGTGAATCCATTGCAGTTTGGACTGTTTCTAGAACCAAGGAGAAAATATCATCTTAGCTTTAAGAACATACTCACTGTGTTCATTTTAACAATTTTAAAGCTTGAACATCTGAGTCAACAGCACTGCCTGAAACATTAAATGAAGTTATGGCTCAGCACAACATTGTTTCATTTTCATTTTCATTTCTGCACCTACCACCTGTTTGACTTGATTTTCTTAGCATCAGCACAACATGCATATGTGAATATTTATTTAAAACACAAATAAACTTCAGCACCCTGGCTTTTGCAGTAGGTTGCAACTACTGGTATATTTATTATACAGACTGGGCCAAAAGTCACACAATATAGGGATTTGTTACTAAAGCAGCAAATTCTCAAATTTTCATTCTTGTACAATGAATGTACTGATCCAATATTGAACAGGATTAGAGATCTCTTAAAGGGCAGTTCTTATGACTGGACTGAAGAATTGTGTTTTCTCTCCTGGAAATCAGCCCAGATGTTCAGATGATATATTTCTCTTTCTTCCACGTTGTAAATGAAAATTCAACCAGCTGGAAATGACTATTCCTTTACCAAGCAGCTACTGTTTTTGCATTTGCAGGTAGTGCCACTGGACTGAAGTCCATATGAAGTTCTTGAGTGTGAGACATTTGTGAGCTTCGGCAGGGGAAACTTCCTTTTCAGTGGAAGTGCGCTGAAATAAACATTAAAAACATTGTAATGATATGTATATACCCTTATATAGAGGAGTAAGACATAAACAGAAAGCCAAGACTTTGATAGACAGGTGGGTCATTCCACGAATAGAGGACATTTTAGATTTTTAGAAGTTGATTTTCTTTTACGTTATTTTCCAAATTTTTAACATTCTGTCAGAAAAGGGACATGTTAAACTTACTGAAAAAGGTATAGTGCCATCTCAGGATGTTAAATTCTCTTAATTAAGAGCAATTTATCTATTCGTGTTCTGTATGTAATGTCAACCCTGTTACAGACATTTACATAATAGTTTGAAATTGATTTCAATACATATTTATGACAAGTCCAGCATTTTGTTCTACATAAACCGTCCCTTGTTACACTGAGTTTATTTGCAAAATATGAATATTTAAAAAAAAAAAAACATTTTTTTCTAATGATTAAGCCATAGAATTAAATTTTGCACATCAAAGCACTCAAAAAAGTTATAAATGGCAGGAGAATTACACCCCAATTTTCAGGTTGGATCATTGCTCTCTACTTTATTCACAAATACAAACAAGTACATGTATTATCATTTGTCAAAATCCTACAATTTCAATAAAATCTTTACAAGTAACAGGGTTGATACTGGTAACAGTGTTGACGGACAAAATAGGTTAGTTCTCTTATAGTTTGGTTCTAATTTAATATTTTCAACTTTTTATAGGCAGGGACCTAAGGTAACAGACACAAGGAGAACAAGATATCAAGTGAAAAAAAATTATTAAAAAACATTGCTTAAACATAACACCAAAGGCATACTATTCATAAGTCCTAAGTTCTAAAACCCCTTAAAACTTAATTCATAAAAATCATTAAACTCTTTAACAACTTCAAATTGTTATTTGATATTTGATATATATATATATATATATATATATATATATATATATATATATATATATATATATATATATATATATATATATATACACATTAGAAAAACTTTCTTAAAACTTAGTCTGTTGCTTTCAATTTCTTAGTTTATACATTCTTTTAATAGTTTTGGCAAATGATCATAAAAACAAAATCATAAAGTTACCTGAGTCACATTTAAGCTCATAAAGTCACCAGTCAGTCTTTAAGTCACCACATGGCCTAATATATTCAGATGAACTACTCTGGACAAAAATCTACCCAACAAGCTCAGACCATATGTCTCTCTGAATTTCGACATGGCGCGCAGTGACCGGCAGGGGAGGTGGAATTAAGCGAATGATCTCATCAAACATGTACCATATCATATCCTCTCGAACTGGCCAGATTGTATACAGTATACACTAACTATTTTGTGTAATTTGCATTTACATGTATTTATGTCAGCCCTGTTACTCTGACGGTAACAGGGTTGACATTTAAGGCTAAGGTCGGCCATTACTCACCATGTGGTGAAGGTAATGGGAGCACATGTTGTGCATTAAGAAAGGGATCAAATAATTCTATTGATCATATTTTAAATGTAAAAAAATGTCATGGTTTTCTACATAAATTGAGGGTAACAGGGATGACGTGGTATGTTCGCCCTCTTGTGTCAAACAATATAAAACATTTTTAAAAATTGTCTAAAAGAGGAGCAACATACTTGTTTGTGCACCATGGTCTTCCTGGTGGTCAAATGATGTTACTTCCTTAGAATCACATGACTTGAGGAACAGTACCATTTTCTTATAGGGGAGTTTCATCATAGTAACAGGGTTGACAGTGGATTGAGGGACACGAATAAATTGCATTTTTTTATTACAGATTAATTAATATAAAAAGATATGTATCTGAACAGTAAGAAGACAATGTGGACTTTATAATATTGGTGAGATTTTGAGAACATGTTTGGATTTTATGGGTTATATGCTTAATAGAAGTTGAAAGATCATGATTGGGGACATAGCAGAACGCTGATCTTCTTAGACATAAAAGTGTTTTTAATACATAAAAAAAAAAGCCTTGGATGACTGACATTGTGCTTTTATTATTAGAAAAACACACATATAATCACATATAAACAGCAGATAAGTTTAGTTTAATGTTAATTCAAAACTTTTCAAAAATATGTTAGAGGGACACAAAATGTCCTCTATTGGTGGACCCAGATGCTGGCAGGTGCTATTGTATTCAAGACTGGAATTGGAGGCAGTAATCAACGAGGACTGGTCAAGCATCACTCCAGAACAATCTAAATACCTTGCAGAATTGTAACATTGAATCTGTACTGAACAAGCTGCCCATGGTAACAGTGGTAGGTATTAAGTTCAACCCCTGTACTTTATGTTGTATGTGTTCTGCATCCATAAAACAATTAACTACAAAAACACACAATACAGTATCGATGAGTAGTTTCATTTTGTGGCGGAGATTGAGTAAATACTGCTGTATTTTGACAACCTGAAAAGAAAAGAATTAAACTTACTTGACTGATACTGTAGTTGAAGCTATCTCAGGGTGCTGGCTGGACCAGAAATCCACCTTGTACTTCAGTTCTTTATTCTGGAAAATAAAACATTCATGCCATCAAACGTGTGCATCTTTCTTTCTTTTTTTGTGGAATTCTTTCTCCATGTTGCTTTTGCTTATTATTGAGTGTTGGGAATATGTAACTGTGCCATGATCCCAGCCATTAAGAAACCCTGTGTGTGGCCTATTAGGGATGATTAGAGTTCTGTGGGAGTACTGGGACTGAATAGCGTTTGGTCTGCTTTTGTCTCTTCCCTTGCGCTTCCCTTTTTTATTTTGAAGTATGTTTGCAAGTACCCAATATTATCTTGCAAAAAATGCTTAGTTTCTAAAAAAAAAGAATGGAACACAATTGGCAAAACATATTAATGAGACTTTTTTGAAGGAGACTTATGGACAAAAATCTTTTTTTTTTTTTTTTTTTTTTAAAACAACTCTGCATTGTACTTGTATTACTTTTGGTAGCCACTGAAGCAAAACCAGGTCATGTCAGCCTGCTTACTAAGCAAAGGACATGCTAGATTGTACAAGGCAGCTTTGACATGAGGGAAAAAAACAATGAACAAAAACACTGAAGCGATCACAACTGACCCACTAGGCATCATTTGGATTTCAGAATCACCGCAATCTACAGTGAGGTCAGCAGAGTTATGTGCAGTGGGGAAGGTCAGGTGTTCACATGAATCTCTTATGCATTCGCTGAGGCTCCCAGTCTTTACTAGAAGATTGTCAGATATGCTAAAGATATGCTATTAGGTGCTCATATCTGTAAGTATCTGCTCACAATAACAACAACTTCCTTAATGGTAATGAATCAGCGGGGTTATCATCAACTCAAAAAGCTACTTTTTTTTTTTCTCTAATTATGTACAGACGCAGACAAAAGTATTGGAAACCTACACTTATTATACCATAATTCAAGGCAACAGATTAAGGACAAGCATTTATAGTAGAACACTTTAATGACAAAACTTTTAACTTTAATGACAAAAAGCAGAATACACAATTTCTGGTAGTTTACCATCAATCTTAATAAAAATTTTAAAAAAAAGCACTCCTTTTGCTTTTATTCCAACTTTCAGACGTTTGATCATTTTTAATCAGTATGTTACTTGTTGGTGAAATCTGGGCCCATTTTGTTTCTTCAGCTCAAATGGATACACAATGTTTGACTACAGTTGTTTTCAGATCAATCCAAAGCATTTCTATTGAATTGAGATCTGATGATTGCGAAGGCCATTCCAGAACTTTTATCTTCGTTTTCTTCAAGAATTCCAGAGCTGACAATTCTTCTGCCTGCTGTACCTGTAACTTTCTTTGGACGTCCACTTCTTTCAAACGTTTCAGTTGATATGTTCTGTGGTACTTCTTGATTATTGCTCTGATTGATTGTGGATTTTGGTATTCCATATTTCTTTGATACTGTTCTGCAGCCATTTCCTTTGTTGTAGTTTGCTACGAGTGCTTTTCTCAAACGGGAATCCAACAGCTTTCTCCTGACCCTCATCTAGTGTGTTGCCAAAACATTGTTCTTCAACAGATGTTGAAAACAATTCTCTTTTTCTGGCTATAGTGCAGCTTAATTATTGTGTAATGGTTTTCAATCAATTAATATATATATATACAATATATATTTTTTAAAAATATTTTTAATATAATATTTATTTTTAGTTCTATAACATTTTTTACACTGTTAATGTAAAGTATTTTTTTTACACTGTTAATGTAATGTATACTTTTGTCATCCACAAATATTTGAAATTGAAAGTGATTTTTTAAAAAAAAAATTTATAAAGATTGTTTGTTATACTACCAGAAATTGTGTATTTTGCTTTTTGCTTTATTAAAACGTGTTTAAAGTTTACTAAATGCTTGTCCTTAATCTGTTACCTTGATTCATGGCATAATAAAACGTAGGGCACCAATACTTTTGTCTGCAACTGTAGGTGAACCTTTATGAATATTTTCTGGACTATTTTCCTAAAACTTTTCTCAGCGGAAGGGTACCTGGCAAAATCATTCCAATAATGAGAAAATCGTTTTCTAATATTCATAGTGTCCTTTCAATGAAGGCTGTACCGTGTGGTAGTTGACCTTGATTTTCGTTCACACCCTCACCATTGGCTTGGGACGCATAACTCCCGTTTCAGTCAACTACCACACCACAGCAGAGCCTTCATTGATGGGCACTGTCACTTACGTATATGCCTTAAACCTTGTCTTGGATTTTATATTCTGATTGGGTGCCCAGTAATAGGCCAATGCATGTTTATTCCAATTCCCAACTCTTAGGTGGTCAACAGCAGCTTATGGAATTTTCAGCAGGGTGGGTTTGGAGAATTCTAGCACTGTTAACACTGGCCTCAACTTTATTCTGCTGGAATCTGAATTGAATCATGACAGGGCTGTGGTAAATACAGCCCCGACTGGAACCTGTCGGTACTTCTGTACAATGTTAATTTTTACTTTCATCTGCTGTAGAGAAGAAGTGTTGTACATAAATGGGCCAGATTTCAGTATTCCTGTATTAACTTGCTGTTTTTAAGGGGCTTCGTTTTCTGTGTCACAGCTGTCCTGAGTTTGTCACAGATACCAAGACAGATTGAAGAATCTTTCAAAAGGGATACAAGAAGGCAGAACTGTTGTTATTTACAGAACCAACTCATAAGGCATGAAGTAGGGCATGAAAAAAAATCAGAAAATGAAGCAGAGTTGGCTGACAAAATACATTTGGTAAGAAAAATGTAAGTGCAGATTTTGTTTTTTTTAGTTTGCAGTGTGAAAAATATTTCAGAGTGATAATTATTCTGCCAATAAAAACATGTCCTTGTATCACATATGCAATACAGCTATTTCATTTGACCTGGAACTTGCTTTTCTGACTCAAGGTTAATGTTTTTAGATTAGTAACATGGTAAACATTTTAGATCCACCGCTAACCCTACAACATATTTACACAGAATTACTTTCAGAAACATCAACAGTTAAGTATTTTTAGAAAATAAGAAATGTACAATTCATCTTAAAGTGAAGTTCAGTCAATATGGGCCAGATGCATTCGCTTCTAGTTTCTCTAACTTCATTTTCAGTACATGATTTGAGGATGGCAGTTGTTGTACAGTTAAACCTGAGGTGAAAGGAATTTAGGTGGCACAAAGGATCATTATAGACATTGCAGGTTTTAAATCCACCTCATAAGTAAAATGGGTTTGGTGGACTGGACTCCTATCTCCTAGTCAGCATTAGCAATCACAAAGCCATCACGCAATTTTGTCACAATTGACGTTCCCTTTCGAGAGAGATATGAGAAAGCAGAAGCTAAGTTTCCTCAGTTTACACACCTCCAGAAATGTTTGTATTTCTCCCAGTGCTGCTGATATTCAAATGTTTATTCTCACCTGTGCTTCTGCCGAGAGAAGTCTTTCATGCAGGCTCCATATAACTTTATCTTGACCTGACAGCTCTCTCTTTAACTGCTCAATCTGTCATAAACAAATGAGAAAAAAACGTGTAGTTTAGTCTTCTGTGCATTCATCACAACCAGACACCTTGTTACCTGTCATGTTTGTTTAAATTCCTCAACAGTATTTGTTTCCCCTACTTCAAATTACAGATATTAAAATAAACTAAATGACACAGTCTTTTTCAATGTCTTCTTTGGTTTCCCCTTGTTGACAACCTGTTTGCTACAAAGCCCTGTTGGGATCACAATCCTACTACTTTATGTTGCAGTTGTTACTAATGACATGAGCAAACTAGATAATTAGCCAGAAAGAAAACTGAAAAAAGCACACACTTGCTGTATGGAACTCCTCAGTTTTCTGTTCTGGCTGAGAACCATGTCATCCAGATGGGAGATTTTCTCCCGAAGAACAGCTGCTTCCATTTGGCAAGCCCTTAAGCTGAAATATAAACGTGATGCCAAACATAATAAGTAAGTTTTACAGCACCCTACAGCATAACCTAGCCAGGTGGCTTAAATTATAATACTGCAATTATTTATGACCTGCATTTAATTTCTTTGTTCTGTTATGCTTGACATCTGAATTTGACACTCAAGCCATGGACATATGTCCTATGTATTCTGTGTAAATCTCTATTGTTTAAGCTTAGAACATTATTTGCCATGCTTACTAACTATTCCAGCAGAAATTGCTTTTAGACAACTCACATCTGATCTTTTGAGGTAAGGTGGGGAAGCACATCAGTGTTTCAAAGGCTTCGGTATACAATGCTTCAGCTAGTCGGATTTTTGTAATATCTTGAGTCCATCGGTTTTCCGGTGTTAAAGGAGTTGTGTAAAATATTTGACCTTGAGTAGTATTATTATTTATTTATTTATTTAAATTAGGGAGGGATGCTCAGGAAATGTTGTTATGCCATAGATTGGGATTTAATTCAACAACAAACACAGGGAGGATCACATCATCAGTTTGGGTTTTAAAAATGGTGATCCACACAACATAATAATGAGAGGATTGGTCACTGTCTCTATGAACATGAATTGAAGGAACTATATAATTTTTAGAACTTCTCTAATTCCTTAAAACCGGCCAGACACAAGGCAAGTGTAACTGCCAAAACATCTACGGGCTTCAGTGCACAGTGAAGCAATAAGAACGATATGCTCCTCCACCTCATTCCAGTTAATCATCTTATTATGATCTAATCAAAAACAGCTTATTTGGCAAGATTCTCAAAGCTTTTTCAGAAAAACACAGTGGATAAAGTTACCACACCAGAAACAAACAACAGCATTTAATTTGAGGTTCTTGTAAGAAGTCTGAGTCGTTTTAAAAAATGTAATTGTTGTTTTTCCCATTAAAGGACAAATTGTGCTCACAAGGATTTGTAAATAGCTTTTAGAACTGCTTTTAATAAAGAACACACAGTAGATAAATATAGTAAATACATTTCAGGAAAATTAAGATGATATAAATGATCCCATTAACCTAACACAAGGTAACAGCTTTTTGTTGGCCACATGTGTTTAGTGTACAAAACATACACTGTAAGGGAGCAATCACAGGAAGCAGCTCTAATATGTGTTCAGTCCATCTAACAATCAGCCTATTAACTGAAAATCATAATACCAGCAGCACCCCATGCTGCCCTGTTTATACAATGCATTGATATCCATGCATCCTTCACATTTTGCTAGACTGGGGTTATATTCAATAGAGACTGCAGACAATTGGTTTTATCTATTCCACACAAGTAATTTTGTGTGTGGAGGGAACAGGTGACAAAACTCAGCTGGACAGCTTGTCTCCTCACACACAGCTCCATTAGAATGAAATAATCTTCCTGATCAGATCAAAGCTTCCCTGACATCCAAGATATTTAATCATAGACACTGAAATTGCACAATTGACTTGATGTTCCTTCTCTTCATTATAAACCTAAACAATGTGATTGGAAATTATTCAGTCAAAATTTGATTCTGTAATTAGTGGCAGTCTGTAAGGTTTGAGATGCTAGTTACAATTATGTGATGCATAAAGGAGGGACAGTTTCCAGGTAAAATAACCAGAAGCAAGGTCTGCAGACTGAGATGTCTTAATTACTGTCTAGTACCATATATCATGCTTTAAAATGAAAATATATGTTTGCTAAAAATAATATTTTCAAAACTACACATTTTATACCTAATTTAGTGAATATATATGCATGGTGTGGATAATCTATGGAATTATTTGATTTGCACACAATCATGTTAAATGTAATATTATTATTCCTTTGTTTACCACCATTTATTTTTTAAAATAAATTTAAATGAGCTGCTGTATATTAAATGTCCAGGAGATGGGGATGATGTATAGGGTAACATAGCGTAAATCTTTCAAATTTTCAAAATATTTTTCGCTCGCCAGCAGATATAATAGGAAACCAAAAAACAATTTCCGCATGTCTTATCTCATATTAGTGATCTATCAGTGGAATTAAAAATGGACTGTGTCTCGTTGTTACCTGTGAAATGGTGTAAATAGTTTATATGCAAGAGCTATGAATTTATCAGGCCTGGAGTCTGATTCTATCTACAAGATGGTCTAGTTATTATATGATGCAGCATCTTATAAGGTCTATAAGTACAACTATTGTCTCAGTTCAAATGCAAGACACCACCCACTGAAGACCACTGTAAATATTACTACTGGATCAGTTGTAACACTGGGATCACATGGACAATATGCATTACAGACTTACCAGCACTCCAAAGGTAATTCAAAAGGGCCTTGTTGACAGGCCGTGAGCCATGGCACACAAAAAGCCCCCCTCCCCCAGATCATGCCCTATTCACAAAGCTGCAAATTATAAACAAGCTTGCTCCAACCTATATTTTTCTTGGACTGCCAAAATACAATAATAAACCACTCACCTTCTGGAGTACTTACGTGTTCACTAAACACCGTGGAGCCTTTTAATTATACTACAGGTTTCGACACTTTTAGTTTGGGTCGTTTCTGACCAGTTGAGCTGAACTGCTGTATTGAGTATCAAAGCTCCTGCAACCCAATTAACAAGTAACCTGATGCTTCAATAAACAACCCGAGTCGTTTAAAAATAAATAGTTACACTAAAAGGTGAGTGATTTATTACAGTAGCTTGTGAGCCCCTGAAAAATAATCACTTGACAAGGAGCAAGCTTGATAAAACTGTTGTAGACTGTATTTAAATAATCAAAATGGTCTGGAACCGTTTAATTAGTATTACACTATATTTTATTCATAACACCACTCTGAAAAAAAAAATTCTTCAAGCCTTGGTGAACATGGTCATCACTGTTCTAATCCTAGTCTTGGATGTGCAGGCTACAAGAAGCAACTTATTGTGAAAGCTGTTGCCCCAGGGATTGAAAAGGGACTGACAGCGGGCAATAAAGCCGCAGGCTAAGAGCTTTATTGCTCGCTGGAGGTCACCTTTTCAACCCAAGGGCAATAGTTATCCACTATAAGCTGAAAACTGCAGTCAATATCGGCTAAATTATTCAACTTAGATAAATCTGTGATGATGATTTTGTTTATTGTGGGGTGGCTTCAGAGGGCACTATTAACCACTCAACAATAGATTGTTTTTGGGCATATCACAAACTATTTTTGGTCATATGACCCAGCATACTACTACATATTATTATACCTTTTAATATCATCTGGATGGTTATGTGAAATTATCAGCGTCTCTTTTTCAATGAATTTGTTTCTCTCCGTCAACACTTTCTTTTCCTGTAACACAATACAGTATATAATATTACAAAGCAGCTAGTAAACCACTGACAGAATTTAGTTTTTAATTTTCAATACAAGTGAATGGCAGAGACACCTTGAATCAACAGACACCTGTTTTAAGCAGCCACACATGTTTAGTTCCTTTGGTTCATGCTTCACTGTATTTGCTTTATGTGAAGGCATGGCTTTTGACATCTTAACTGAAGTGAACCTCCCAATTAGCATAACTGTAAGACTGATGTGTTTTGCAGAATGTCTGAAAGTGCCGCTTCAACTCAGGAAAAAAGTAAACTTTTAATATTTAATTTGCTCTACATTTTAATTGCTCGTTAAGTAGTGCTGATTCCCTTTCAAGTATGAAATGTAACCTTTACCGAATGGGTATTTACTTCCTAAAGACCCCTGAACTGAATACTTTATACCAAAGCTGCTCTTTGAGTCTTTGACGCAGTCATGACCCCGCCCCCGAGGGATCAAAAGTACTGCAGTCACAGATCTCGGCACCAGTTTTCCTTTCAAGACTGACCTGATCAGAGAGCCTTGTGCAGATAAGTACATTGTTGCTTATATCTGTATATACCGAACCGGTACCGACCCGGTGTTAAGATCACCGAACCGGTACCGTCTGGTACCCGGACAGTACATCCTCATTCCCAGTGGTAAAGTTCTCCTCTCGGTAGATCTCATATCGCTAATCAAGAGGGCCACTGCAACCTTACAAGTGCCCTGGCCTATAGCAAGGGAAACAAGGCACTCCATTTTTGATGAGGAACCTACCGCCTCTCCCTTAACCCCCCCAGTTCACCCAGATTTCTTGTACGAGATCCAAACCTGGGACCATCCGGCAACAGCTCCTGATGGATGCCCTGTACAGGGTACATGATGCGGAAAAGCTGGGCCTGGCCCATTTTCTGCCATCTGAGGCTTCAATTTGGAATGGCCAATTATTTTAGGCTCAGCTCACCGCTACCACCCCTGCGCTGACTCGGGAGGGCGAAGACGAACACACGCTGTCCTCCGAAGCGTGTGCCGTCAGCCGAAAGCTTTTTTTCACACTGCGGACTCACCATGCAGCCACCCAAGAACTACAGCGGTGGAGGACAACGCAGCTCTCGGGCAGCTTACAGGCAAGCCCGCAGGCGCCTGGCCAGACTACAGGGGTCGCTGGTGTGCGGTGAGCCGAGGACACCCTGGCTGACCTAACCTCCTGAAACCTTCTCAGACAGCCTCCTGTGTGGGAGTGTGCTTGGACTCTGAGTCCATGCTGGCCACTGTCGCAAGGCAGAGTGCAGAGAATAGCTGCCTGCTTGGAGCTCTTTCAACTCAACAGAGCACTAACGATTGTGACGTTCCAGATACTTCTGCGCCTGATGGCAGCAACTTCCCAGACCCTTCCATTGGGTCTCCTGCTTAATGCACTCATGAAGCATCCATTTGAACCCCTGCATTCAGCTGAGCTAAAATGGCTATCTTTTAAAGCGGCTTTCTTGCTTGCTATCACCTCTGCAAAGTGGGTGAGTGAGATGCAGGCATTCTCTATCGCGAAAGCCTGCTTATTTTTTTTTTATTTTTTACAGAGGCCAGGACAAAGGTCACGCTCGGCACCAATCATACCTTCTTGCTGAAGACTATCTCGGCTTTCCAATCAGTCTGTGGAATTGGAGGCTTTCCATCCACCTTCTTTCCAGTCTGACAGGGAACGACAGCTCCATATGCTCTGCCCAGTTCGGGCCCTGGCATATTATGTTGACAGGACAAACAGTTGGAGGCAGTATGAACAATTTTTAATTTGCTATGGGACAGTCCTGTGGTCAAGCCCTGTCTAAGCAGCGGTTGTCCAAGTGGATAGCAGACACCGCCTATGAGCTGGCCAATTTGGTACTTCAGAAAAGCTCACTGCCCATTCCATCAGGGACCTTGCAACTTTGTGGGCTTTATTCCAGGGTGCATCTGTCAAGGAAATATGCAATGAGGCGCTGGGGGTTACTCCCCATACCTTCACTAGGTTCTGCAGGCTAAATGTTGTGGATCCTCAAAACCTTGATTTTGGAAGTTTTAAGGTCGGCTTCCCAGTCAACCCTTACAACACAGGCATAGAGGTGAAATTCTCCCTCAATTTTTCACCCTAGCTACTTGTTACAGGGGTTCCGAATGGTAACGCACAGGGCAGCCACTTGGCTTAGCCTTGTAGCATTCCGGTTGTTCTGCAATCATGCCCTTGCGACGGATTGGGTATACTCACCCATTCAGTAATGGTTACATTTCGTACTTGAAAGGGAACTTTAGGTTATTATCATAACCCTGGTTCCCTGAAACAGAAATGTAACCATTAACCTTCAAGGTCGCTGTGTCCATTATTCGCAGCAGGGTTGAAGGAAAAATTATGCTGAGATCTCTGACTGCAGTACTTTTGATCCCTCTGGGGCGTCACAGGTTCAAAGAGCAGCTCTGGTATAAAATATTCAGTTCAGGGGTCTTTAGGAGGTAAATACCCATTCGGTAATGGTTACATTTCTATTTCAGGGAACCAGGGTTATGAAAATAACCGAACGTTTTCTCCCTCACAGAGAAACTGTTCCCACACCTACTGACTGTGATGTCACTCTCAGTTCTGGGCTGGAGCTGGCCAATGTACTCCCCATTAACATGTGTCTAAATCTGTATTTCTCAGAAACACTAGGTAGGCCAAAATAAAACCCAGCGCATCAGGGAGAAAATATACAACAACAAACAGTGCATGCACAGGGTGTGTACTTGCGTATGAACTATTAAGCAGTAGAGCAGGCGCACCATGACGTACTGTCATGGTGTCAAGCAGCTGAGCCATGTACAATGTACAGTATTAAAGGAAGACTTTATATGCTACCTATTTAATATCCAACTCATTATGGGTCTCAAATATTAGTTATCGTTACTAATATAATCTTGTTGTTGATTCATGTGTATGTATATCATTTACCAAGCCAGCCATTACATCATAGCGAGTTTTAAAAACTAAGGAAATTCACCTCCTAAAAGCAGATAGTTGGTATGTGAGTCAGTTGCCATTAGAAGAGAAGCACACACAATGTATGTTCTCCCCAGCCACAGCTTGTGTGACTTTCTAATGTAAACTATTGTACTATGCAATGATGCCCTTGTGTGAATGGTGTCTAAGCCCCAAAAGGATGACGAGAATTCTAAACTTACATTTTCCATTCTTTCTACCCGCTTTTCCAGTTCTGAGACTCTGGTTTGCTTTTCTTCAAGTGCTGATGCCATCTCCATGCGTTTCCTTAACTTCTGCTCCTGCTCCTCAGTGTAAGCCTGCAGATGTGATACAAAAGAGTTTCTGATGTAACCTTCATCTGTCATGCCAGACTAAACAAGTACTGCTACACATTATAATATAATTCAGACAACTGCAGGTCTAAGTTTCAAAACTTATGTTGAGTAAATCTCTGGCAATAAAATACTTGAAACTTTAGTTTCCTAACAGTTTCTTTTTTGTGCAATATATGTGAAAACAAACTTGGAGCGGATGCTTCTTATTTAATTTTATACTGTTCTTCCAGTGAATTAAATTTGTTTTGAGGTCTTAAAAACAATTCAATAATGTAAGGCATGGCCCCAGAGAGAAGGGGCAGTAAAAAACGTGTTCTACCCCAAAACAAATGTATTCACAGTATAGACATTAAGAGAAAAGAAAAGCTTTGAAAACTATGAGAACAGCAGACCAGAATAAAAATGTAAGTATTCACGCTATTTACTGTAAAAGGTAAAACAGCCATGCTTGTTTTTTTATCACAATTTATTTTTTTGTGTGGAACTGTTTTGTCTGCTACAGATTTTACACCTGCCTCACAAGAGGATGTATGATTCCCACATCACACACATTCATGATGCTCAGTTGATGAAAGATTAGATAAAGGCAATTATTTGTTTATAACAGCTCCAGGTCACTTTTATTGGTACATCCTCAGATAACAATTGAATTCCTCAATGTGGTAAAGATGCATGCATGCCAAGCCTACCTGGAGTATCTGTTTATCTTCCAAGTGCTTCCTCCTAACTTCCTCCAGTCGCGTTTGGTACATGTCGAACAGTTTTCTTGACGCATCTCTCAGGGCCCCAGCCCCAGCCTCACGTGATGCTTCAAGCTCCAAATGAAAACAGAACCACAGTCACTACTTTTAACAAAGGAACACGCAAAATAGCAATAACAGTTGTTCGAGAGGCAGTATGGATGTGGAACAAAAGAGAATTATACGGCAAAGTGACGGATTAAAATGCTGAGAGTAAAAGTGTTTGGGGCATATGGTCTTCAATGGAGAAAACATTATATTAGCAATCTGTTTGTTTCTGAGCTGTGTTGCTGTACATTATCATGGCTTTGAAAATATGTCTCTCTGTGTCATGTACTAATGTAAAGCACAGGAGCCTAAACTACGTGACTTGTGACATGACCATCTGCAATACATAAGGCCTGGAGAGCAGCTAAATCAAGCCGCCATACCCTGATTTCTAGCTCCTGGTTCTCCAAGTTGATGTGATAGAGCTGACGGTCCTTTTCTTTGATATCTTCTAAGATCTGATGATATCTGGAGTAGAAGCTGGTGGCTCTTGTCTCAGAGTCACTTGAATTCCATGGGGTTTGATTCTGTACCTAACATTTAAGGAAAATGCGTGATGTGCTTGGAACACGAAAAAAGCTTCAGGTTCATAAATAAATAATCAGGTTAGCACAAAAGATGATACCATTGGTTATACAAATCACAGATTGCCTCAGATAATTAGTATCAGTTTTTGGGGAAATGCAGTAAAATGGATAATAATAATTTATTGAATTTAAAAAGCACCTTGGTAGAAGTCTGAAATATCACAGTCATCTTACCTAATGTATTCTGCCCGTAGTTTTAAGAGAAACTTTACATCAGTAAGATATAAAACATAAAAATGTCTTGCATCTACTAGGGACTGTTTGGGGGGGTCAATGGTTACACTCTGGTGTACCAGCTGAACATAGAGACGAGACACGTTTGAGAGCTCTGAGTTTGAAAAAGTAAATCAGGATGTGATGACTGAAATGATATACAAGGCAATTCTAAACACGCTTAGAAAATAGATCAGAGATTTCCATTAACTTGATTGGTCAATACTAAATAACAATGCATTTAAGATAACTTGTTCTTTAAGATAAAAACACACTTGTGGCACCCCTGTGCACAAGTAAGATTGCTTCCTTAACCAACTCCATAGAACCATGCAACAGAAATACAATTGAAATCTGCTTTGTTCATCACTATATGATTTTATGACAGTATGTTATTGATTACAATGAGGGCATACATTCCAGTTAAGTAGGCATTCTCATCACAAATAAGAATAGAGACAGTGTAAAGCAGATGTTCCATCAAGCATTAACTGAGAGGGCATTTTCCCCTGCTGTAATGGATGGATAATTGTAGTATTAGCATTAACTGTCTACTATTATAACTTCATTCTATGGATAATCAGAGCATCTGACCATTTATGGAAACACAGCCATCATAAATTTAAATATTGCATTATTTAGTTCACAAAGCCATGGGTTTTTATTACTGTAAGTACTTTTGTAAATGAAATGTTGTAGTTTTCTGATTTGATCAGAAATACAAATACTGACTAATCCTCATGCATAGATCTGATTAGTAGAAAATAAATGTCTGAGTTGAGTTGGCATGGGTGTTTCTTTGCGATTCAAAAGCTTAATCACTTCTTTCATATCATCAGCCTGAGCCAGACAACAGAGTTAGCAATAACACTTTGAAATAAGAGTAATTGTAATTATGTATGAAAGCACTGTTTTTTCAGTTGAATTTATATTGAGCTACTGTGAACCACAATTCATAATGAATTGTCACTTATTTTAAATTGTAACCTGATGGTAGGGTAATAAGTGAGGACCACAGGAATTCTGTCATCTGCATGTAGTTTACTGTTATTACATAAATCATCCTTTCTGTTTATATTTGAAATGCAGGATTTAGCTTCAGTGATGATCTGTTCTGGAAAACCACAATTCCCCAGTAAATCTTCACAAGAGTTCACAAGATGTCGTCAGTTTATCTGAGATACAGCTTAGGTGTGTTTCCATTGTATTGCTGTAAAAATCTGTTTTCAACTGATCCCATAAAAAGGCAGGTATATGATGGTCTCATTTTAGATCCCATGCTGACACCATTTACTTGAGTGTAACAAATTCCATTAAAAGAAAAACAATTCAAAGCTCAGCCAGTCTCAGAAGGATATCTGTTGGGGGCTCTTTCACTATCTCTTCATCAAGGAAGTGTTTAAATGCAATTAATCCTTCACTGATGGGGATAATGGTACAGATGGTTTAAATGTAAATTATACATTGTAAAAAAGAATAGGATTAGCAGTGATTGAACAAGGGGTTTGCGTGTCTGTATAGGCGAGAGGAAGCCTGTGGGGACAGACTTAAAAGGTATTTTGATACTTTTATGTTACTGGTAAATGGCTTAGACGTCCAGTTGATTGCTATGACGTTAAATTTAGTTTTGTTTGGTTATTTTGTGTTTTGGATGAAAATAAATTTACAGGCACTGTCCTGTTTTTCAACATATCTGTTTGAGTACTTTTACACAAGAAAGACTGTGATAAAGGTCCTGAAGTGTGGCAAAGCATATCCCACTTTCCCATATATATATATATATATATATATATATATATATATATATATAT
>CM060247.1:79453183-79508335 GCA_030684275.1 Acipenser oxyrinchus oxyrinchus | reverse complement strand
GGCTGTAAGAAAATTGCAGCCTGTGAATTTGTTATGAAACCGTAACTTTTAACACAAACCACAACTTTTTATAGTTGCCACAACTTTTAATGTGACTACAATGTTTCTATTATTTATGTCATTTCGTTGCAAAATAATGCTGAAAAATATACTGAAACAGAAAAGGAAACGTCACTCTCACATTGTCTTTTGTTAGTGGGGGATTGGTATGCCTTGTCATCCTCTCTAGTCAATCTATGGTTAGCAACGGGAAAGAAGACTGTGGGCTGTTATGCAAGTACTGTATGTTATGCATCATTATTGTTAGCTGCAACTCTTCACTTGTAATGAAACACAGCGTAAAACATTTTATTTCAAATGGCAATAAGTATATATACATGCAAACTTTTTATATTTATGACCGCACCGAAACCTCAAGTTTTATACACACTGGCTGCAACTTCTTGATAAAAAATTGTGATTTTCTAAAACCAAGATGGCCACCCTTTGCACAATCACATGACATTGTTTGATTGTTTAATTGTTTGATGGAGAAGTGTGGAATGTAGCTAGGTGGCAATTGGATATTTAGTTGTCAATCAACCCCTAGCTACATGGTCAAAAAGGATAAAGGAGTGTTTGTTGCGGAGTGTGTAGAAGAAAGAAAGTAGAAAAGTAGCTTGGGTGTGGCATTGTGAAGAGTTTTGTAGTTACTGTGAACAGTGTTTTTTTCAAACCTTGTGTTTTATTCCTGTGTTGTGTTTGTTTTGAAGTGCTAACACTGCAGTTACTGCCTCGGACTGTGCTATCTTCTGCCTGTATCCCAAACGTCTGACCCAGAAATACATTGGCTAGTTCACAATATATCTATTGTAACGTATTTAGACATTTTCAGCAGACGCCTGTCCCGTTCTTCAGACAAGTGTCTGTCCCTTTAATTACACACGGTACTCTAGAAGTGCTCTTTAAACACTGTGGCGTAAGTTTATTAGCAAACTGAGTTAAAAAACAAACAAAACACAAAACCTATGCCTTCTTTGGGCACTAAGTAAACAGGTTAACGGTAGTCCTATCTAATACAAGACAGGGTAAGTCTGTTACCCTGTTTAAACCGATTCCACAAATAACCCAACCAAATCACCATCCAGCACTTTCACTGTCAAAACTTGTACCTTTGTTTATTTATCAGAAAATCCTTCTTTGTCCAACACACTATTCCACTATCTCTCCACTTCAAACCCCGTCACCAAACATACAAACACTGACCTTTTTATTCCCCAACTTGATCAGTTGCATCTGATCAGCATTTATCCATTAATTATTCAATCAACCGATTGGTACCTTTGCTATGACAAAGTGTATGTGTCTAACACCAGGGTCCTAAAGCCTCCAGATTAATGTTCGGCACGTACACATCATCACCATATAGCGGCTTTCTTATAATAACTATTTCTAATTTTCCTAATTTGGGTACCATTTGTCTTAGGTCAGCTTCCATTATTCACACAGATATCCTTAAATTTCGCAAGAAATGTGTTAGGAACTGACTTTATAATTACCGTATATATTCTTCCTTAGTCTCCCACACACTTTAGATAGTTGCTGTGTAATAAACACACTCATTAAAAACTACCGTCTGTCTCTAATCTCAGCATGACAGATAGGCTCTTCATAGCTGTAAGAACATAACAGCAACACCCTACTGAAGACTTAAAAAACCCTGGAGGATTAACACTGTTCTGTATAGATTAATACAGCAGAATGGATACACTGTCGGAGTATACATTACCTCATCACCTGATGTCTGTCTTCTACAACCATCACAGTCATCTCCAAATACCTGCGTTCGTACTTTCTCCAGTGTAGAGCGTATCTTAAATGCAAGGATTCTTTTTTTTAATTACATGTATTTATATATGTCTTAGACATCTCTTCAAAAAATTACAATTTGATACCTATAAGCGAAACATATTCTGAAATGTTTTATTTTAACCCTCTAACGCAATGCTAAAACAGTATTATATTCAGCATGCATGTATTTGAGTGAATACTGCCAGACTAAAGTTACTGCAGTTAACCCAGGTGCTTGTCTCCCAGACAGTGCCATGAAATCTTTAGAGTACGTAGCTAGATCATCCAACGTGTCTTTATAGAAGTAACGACCATCTAGTTTTATTTTGTATCAATGGCAATACACAGCTGAGCACAAGGGGATGCTGCTGATGCTTAGTTCTATAAAGTCACTTTAGCTCAGGTGTTATCAAACTCGGTCCGGGGTCTGCTGGTTTTCATTCCAACTGAACTCTCAATTACTTAACTAGACCCTTAATTGAACTGATCATTTGCTTAATTAGACCTGTTTACTTGTGTTCAGCTCTTAAACAGCTGCAATTCAAGTTACTTATCAAATGTTATAGCTAACTTGAAATATGCAACTGTTAAAGAGCTGAAAACAAGTAAATAGGTCTAATTAAGCAAATTATCGATTCAATTAAGGGTCTATTTAAGTAACTGAGAGCGCGGTTGGAATGAAAACCAGCAGCCACAGGGAGTCCCCAGGACTGAGTTTGAGAAGCCCTGCTTGATCTTGCCTACATTACATATGTCTATGGCAGGCAACGAGAACTAAAGAGTAGCTCTGGAACACATAGTCAAAGCAACTCAATGCAGACTTGTTAAAAAATGAAAGCATTTTTCCTTGTTACCTCACCTTTTTAATGTACTCTATTTCCTCTCTGAACTGTGAGGCACTGAAGCCATAAAACAGAACTTCCTCAGGATCTTCTCTTGTCACTACGTCATATCCAATTTTTGTCAGTGTGGTCACAGCAGTCTGTGTGCAGTGGAGGAGCACATTGAATGCATTAATTAAAACAGATGATCTGAGGACCACAAGTACCAGATTATAACATTTTCATATTTTGTCAATTGTATAAACCAATACACACTGTTGGGTGCTACTGCATTAGGACCATTTTTTTTTTCAAATCCTATGTCATTGCTGATAATGCTATGGTCTGCTAAATGACTGCTTAATTTTATTCAGGGTAGTACAATAATTATAATGGTATCCAAATTATTCATATTTTTCATACACTTGGGCCACAGCCACAGTTTAATACCATTATTTTTTAGTCTTACTCCATAGAACATTTCATTCTCAAACCATGCACAAAAAAGTAGTCACATCTTCACAAATAGCTAGAAATGCTATTTTTTTTTTGTCACAGGACTGATTGATTTAAAAAAAAAAATCATATGTAATAAACATGGGGCAGAGGAAATGAAAAGTTTGTCTAGAAAAAACATTGTTTTCTATTTTTTAAAGGAATGTTTTTACACTTTTTATTTGTCAATAGTATTTTATTAAAAGCAACAGTTTTAGATAGGTCAAAGCTGTGTTATACAGAAACAGATATAATAACGCTATAAACGGATACTTTCAAGTACAATGTATTAAAATAAAACACATTTATTTTACGACAACATAAAGCACTTATTTGGTTTTAGGTTATTTGCAATTGGAAGGAGAATTTCTCTGGCTGAAAGAAAACTATATGGAAACACATTCAACCCAATAGTACTACCAAAATAGAGTGAGAAAAAGGTGAGACTTATTTTTCTTTTTTCATGGAAACTGCCCCATTGAGAAAATATTCTCATTTACTGGCTAACTACATTAATCCTTCTAAATTACAAATGTAAAACATTAAGAAATGCTAGGGTGAAGAGTGAATTCTCCTTGTGAAGGAACTAAACAGTAAAAATAGTGAAACCATATTTTGTATAAAAGGGTGTAGCCGAGAGGTTAATGCTGGGGACTGACTGTAGGCCAGGTGATCCTGCAGCTGTCAGTCTACCACTGTAACTGTAACCTAATGCCTCCGCTGCACCCCTACTTTATGAATAGTTACATTTCGATGGCAAAATACCTGGAACTTATATCTGTATTTTTGAATAGAGATAACTATAAAGGACTGACCTGAATTCTGAACAGTTAATCAATTTGTTTTGGATATTACAGTATATGAAACGTGAAAGTGTCGACCTAGTATCCATATTGACGCTTTTTACCATACTGTACAATTCTTATATTCATAACAGTAAACAAGAGGGTGAAAAATTCCACTTACCATTGTTGTAAAGGGCTATGCTTTAAAAAAAAAAAAAAGCTTTTCCTTCAAGGCCACTGGCAGAGTGGGTCTTCACACACTTGTAGTCCAGTTATAAGAAAGGAGTTAAAACTCTAAAAGCTCAGACAAAGGCCACACAACAGTCACTGACAAGGCATGCAGCACTTTGACACTCCAAAGCCTGCTCTCGGCTTTCACTTCCTACTTGTTCAGAATCCAGAGCTCATGTTTCTTTATGGAGAGGACTGGCAGGGAAGGCAGTTTCTGCAGTATTCCTTGTACGCGTTCATAGAGGATTTTGAAGACCAAATTTGTTTGACATTTGGTTTACTTTTTTTTTTTAACACAAAAGCCCCCACACATATTGCAAATTATGTAATTATACCTTAGGTGTGGCTCTAACTACCCGTTTCTAGGTTAATCATTACTTCATGCAGCCTAGCAACCAGTTGGGGCTTTTACATTATCATATTTTATCTTTCTAACTTTGCATAAAAGGGTAGAAATAAAGTACACAGTTTATATTAGGAAGTTGATTACAAATTACAGCATAAAGCAACAGTATAAGGCACAAAGGACTTTTTATTTCAAACAAATGAATAATGTACGTCTTTTGCTAGGCGTCTATGCTGATAACAATAGCCTTGTATTCTTTTATGGAACTGAGTTGTTTCACTTGTTTACATTGTGGCAGTGGAGGCATATTTCTTTCTTTCAGGTGTATCACGCAAGAGACAGACAGCCTGGTTTGTAAGGCTCACTTCTCAATAATACGTATAGGACTAAGGTAAATATTTGGGGAATGGGTGTGGAATTAAAGTATTTATTTTCAGAAACAGACTTGAAAATGATTTTGTAGTTTTATGAGACAAGCCAAATGAAGGGATGAAAGGCAGATGTGTGATGAAAGAAGCAGAAGGTTCCATTGCTACACCCTTGGATTTTGATGGGTCTTGATCACAGTGAATATATTCCAGTTTATATGTGGGCTCTTTATTTAGGGCACTCTTCAATGGGGACACAGAGAGTTGCTTGTGTGGTCATCTGACATTGCGGCGTATATGAATTATTTTTTGTTTTGTTGGGGCAGACTTTAAATGATAGTACAGTATCGAGATGCTTGTTCTGGGATCAAGTTGACAGGTGTTTTTCTCCTTTAAAAAATAGGAGTTAATTGAAGACTCAGTGTGCACCCTTTGTGCAGTTAACTGAGAATTCTTTGAATTTCATTGTTAGAACACTATCTCTGCCTAATACTAGTAGGTATGTAGTGGAATACAAATTATGACTGGTCTGTATAATTGTTGTACATGTTAGACTCCAGGTCCATACCTTCCAAAGTCTATCATTATAAATTGCTGGGTTGTATGATTAATCGACTATTAATATCAAGGTCAGAATGCTAAAAGGTCAAATTAAATGTTATATTTAATATGAATTATTGTTGACTGTTTATTATACAGCTTTGATATTTACCTTTATGTGCACTCTGCTTCCTCAGAAACCAGAACTTTCTCATTTGTTTATATCCACTGAAGGCTGTTTCAACTGACATTTTCACCATGGGCTCCTAGCTTGGAAATGTACCAAGGGTTTATCTTTGATTCAGAACTCTGACCTCACATATGATTCACACAGTCCAGGTAGTATCAGATATATTTTTAGAAATAGCATATAAAACAACATATTTTTTAGCAGAATTGATGTTATTGGGTGATCTAAACATTAATTGGATGGATAGGGCTAATAAGAAAAAATTACAAGTAACATCTGCATTTGATTTGTGTCAAATGATTAATGGACCTACCAGAATAACAAAAACTTCACGAATGCAACTTGACCTAATATTTTATAATAAACCCAATTGTATTAAAAGTACTTACACTCTTATCACTGGTTTATCTGATCATAATCTGACTTTGGTAGGTAGAAAACTGACCAAAAAGCATTTTCATAACTACTTAAATGAAAGCAATATATACATATATATATATATATATATATATATATATATATATATATATATATATATATATATATATATATATATATATATATATAGTATATAGTATATATTATACCAAGGAAAAATGAAATTAAACCTATTTGTTGGGATGGAGTGTTGGAAAGTGCAAGCTTAGATACTGGATGTAGGGCCCTTCTAAGTGAATTACAGGATGTTATTGATAGATTCTCAGTACCAACTAAAGTCAAACCAAGATCAGGGAATTGTTTACCTTGGTTAAATTCATTTTTATGGATCTTATGAAGAAAAATCTCAATTAAAAAGTGGAAGAGATAATGATTTTAGGATTTTTGAAGGGTTAAGAAATAAAGCAAAGGAAGAATATTTTATTAATATAATAAATGAAGCTAGGGGAAACAGTAAAATGATATGGAGACATTTAGACTGTGTAACTAAAAGAAAAGGTTGAATGGACATGTGGGAGATCAACTTAAAATGAAAAGATAAAATAGTGACTGATAGCTTAATGTTAGGCAAAACTTTTAATGATTTTTTCATTGATTCGGTGGAGGAATTTCAAAGTAGATAAAACACAATTACTGAGGGGAAGCCCATTTTTGTTCTAAGAAAGGTATCTGAGGTTGAGGTGTAAAGAAGTATAGGGATGTACTGGCTTGACCTTTATCTCATTTGATTAATCTCTCCACTTTGAAAGGTATGTTTCCTGAAGATTGGAAACCTGCTGTAATCATTCCAATATATAAATGTGGGGACTCTCAACAGGTGATGAATTATAGACTGATCAGTATTCTTTCAACATTATCTGAAGTCTTAGAAACGGTAATAGCTGGTCAGGTGATAGATCAGTTGGAGTCTGGGAATTTTCTGCATTCATTACAGTTTGGATTTAGACCCAATTACTCTACTGAATCTGCAAATTGCTTTCTCCTAGAGAAGATAAAAGTACATTTGGATAAAGGAGGTCTGGTTGGGGCTGTGTATTTGGACTTAAAGAAGGCATCTGATACAGTTAACCACCATGTTCTTCTCTCTAAATTCAATTTTTCAAAACTGGCATTGAGATGGGTTGAATTCTATCTAAAGGACAGGACCCAGTGTGTTTTAGTTAAGAATGTTAAATCGCCTTTTAGAAAATCTGTTACTGGAATCTCACAGGGGTCGGAGCATATGAAGAATATATCCAAATGGCTTCATTTTTCTTGCTTGAGCCTAAATGTAAAAAAAAAAACAGTTAGTATGTGTTTCTCCATAAGGCAATTAAGGACTATTAATTTTGTTGTCCAGATTGATGGGGAAGTTATTGAGGAAGTCTCAGAAGTTACATTTTTAGGAATTATTATTGAGTCACAGTTGAAATGTGTTAGGCACATTAAAAAAGTTACTAGGACAGTTAAAATGACATTTTAGACATATTAGGGATAATTTAACCACCAAAGCTGCTAAACTATTCATGCACACTATGATCTTTACACATATATCATATTGTATTACCGCTTGGTCTCAAAAAAGTGAATCAGTAATTAAACCAATACGTTCTCTTTATAAGCAAGCGCTAAACATCTTGGATAAAAAAAAAACCTGTGAGATTCCATCACTGTAACATTTTGAGTAAGTACCAATTGCTGAGTTTTGATAATTGTCAACTTTTCTTATGCGAAAATGGTATTTAAAACTGCAGGGATTATGTACTCCACCCTTAAAGTAATTCACGAAACAGCTTTCTGAAGATACTAATAGGTTCACAAGGGAAGCTATATGTGGGAACTGTAAAATGGAAAGGCGTAGAACAGCATTTGCCAAAACAGCTCTCTATAAGAGGTAATTTATTCTGGAACTCACTTCCTTCAGTAATTAAGGTTTTGTAGGATTTTAAAATATTTTGTAATAAACTTAAGGCTTGGTTGAAACATAATCAATGATACAATCATTAATTTATTCAGGATGTATTTGAATTTCAATTGTGTACATTGGATATTTATATTATATAAATTGTACTGTAACTTGATTATCGAAAAACTTCAAATAACTGCCAGTTCTGAAATAATCGCCTGGTCTCCATTAAGCGCTGGGTCTGCTGGCAAATATTGTAAATAAACGCCGGGTCTCTATTAAATGCCGGGTCTCTATTAAACACCGGGTCTCTGTCATTGCATTTGAACGTAAGGATTAGCTTGAGCTTAATGAACTGCTAATAAGTGACAGCGTTGAAAGTGACTCTTGGGATTAATAAATAATAATACTAGGAAATGTAAATTAAGGTAAGCCTACATGTAATGCATATTTGTTTAATGCAGTTATTACGTTATTAAAAGTTTTGATAATTTTAAGCGTGCTGAAATTAGGCCAGATACAAACCTCTTGGTGTATTTTAACGTGTTTTGTTGTATTAACAATGTACAAGTTTGAGATTAAACAATAAATTATTTTTGATAATGATACTTATTGCTTTTATTGTTCATTTTTAAAAACATTTTAGAAGTTTGTATTATTATTATTATTATTATTATTATTATTATTATTATTATTATTATTATTGTTGTGCTGTAAGCGTAGCCTACACGCCTGTGTTCTGATATCTACAGGGCTGTCTTTTAGTGGATTTAATTGTTATTATTATTATTATTATTATTATTATTATTATTATTATTATTATTAGTAGTAGTAGTAGTAGTAGTAGTAGTAGTCGTAGTAGTAGTATTATACAATGGTAGATCTAATTCCGGTTTAAATACAAATTCTATCGTTCTGCATGTTTTCCAACATTTTGCATACCGTATCCTTGTTAACCAGTGCATATAAAAAGACCGTAATAATACTGTCGGTTTATACTTGAGGATGTTGCTACAAGGCTTCTCAATGACTGCATGAAGCATGTGAAGCTAATGAAGCTAGTGAGCCAATATAAATGCCGGGCTGAAATAATCTCCAATACGCGCAGGGTGTGCTGACAAATATTGTAAATAAATGCCGGAGGTGTTTAATTGAAGTTTTACGGTATCTAAGCTGCGGAGTGTTATGCACTTTTAATAGGTAATTTATGACTTTACTGTATGCATTTTTAATCAAATATTCAATAGGAGGTTATTGTTATAGTTTAGAGTAGAAGTAATATGGAGATTTATTACAGTTGCCATCAATGTCTGCCCTGAGACTGTCAATGGAAATTAGCCTAATGGCTAAATTGAAAATGCAATCTTGTGTCATGTAAGTGACACTTATCTTCTAATTGTATGTGTCCCTGATAAATACAATAAATAAAAAATGTAAAAAAATCCATAGATGCACAAATACGTAATTGTAGGAATAACTTGATAAAAGATAGATTACAGTAATACATGATGTTACAACATCTTTTCTTATCCCTTGTACCCCACTCAGGCCCCTTATTTACTCAATTTATTGTTATCAATTTATAGGAAACCTCAGTAGGAGTGGGTCATTTACATGTATATGCTGTAAAAGCCATAGCCATATACATAGCTTGTGTTGCACACCCCCTTTCATCAAGCATGGATTCAAGAACATATTATTTAAATCTAAACAGAGTTTGTTCAATGTTTGCTTGGTTTGTTGTATATCTGTAGTGTGTAGTCAACTCTGTATCAGTGTATTAAATGTTACTGGGATTATTTCTGCATTGAAGCCTGGTGTTTTACATGCTCCCAGTTACTGTTTTACATAAATTGTGGTATAATATATTATGATATATTAACAGGGAAAAACACAATTGTTTTAAAAAGGAAAGTTTCCTCATTTTAATAGTCACACAGTAATAATAAGAAAGATTAATTTCAGAATTGAAAAATGGAAAGTTTAATAAAAAAAAGTTGTTCTTACAACAGTTTCTTTCAAACACCAAAAATGATATACTTATATATACAAATATATAATATATATATTTGCAACATTATACCAAGCTTTTTAAAATATATCTAATACTATAAGAAATATGTTGTCCTGTTGAACAAGTAAACAGTGGACACTTCACTAATTAGTTTGGGAATTCCAATTTTGAATTATGAGTTTAAGGTGCATCATTTTGGTCATATGTCATATTGTTTAATCAGCCTCCAAAGCACTAAATGTTTTCAAAACAAACTATGATGAAACAAATACATTCTTATTGTTGTCTTCCAAAATAGTTTATATTTACATACAGGAAAACATTAAAGGAACAAGGATCTGATAAACAGGGCTAGTTTCAAAGCTTTTCCCCCAAAGTATAACATGGATTTTTAATAATAGGAGAAAAACACCCATTCAAAATAAAAAAAGTTAGTTCTGTATATAGCACGTGAACAACACGATAAATATGAATGTACCTTCAAACAGTCCATGTTATAAAAATTATAATCATGCATCTGTAAAGTGACTGAGACCCCAATTTAAATCTAAAGTGTCCCACGATTACATTGTATTACAGTATGTAACTATATTTATAAATAACAAAAATATTGCTCCTTTTCCCAAAACACCTTTTCCTCTGCTGAAGACTTTGTGCAAGCTGGCAGTTAGCAAGAACTTTAACAGCATCCTCGAGGTTGGGATTTTCAAAACCCATCACCACAATATGAAAAGGGTTTGAATATAACTGAGTGACAGATTACATTTAGCCTTACTTAGTTATACTGTCCATTATACAAAACAAAACCCAAACAATATGTATAAACAAACAGAACACAAGACATCATTTTCCCTCGTGCAATAGCAAAGAATAATACAACACTTTCAACACCGCAGAACTGTATATAGATCAAGAAAAGGTAAACACTGAAATGATTTATTTATTTGTTCTTAAATGTTTGCTAAACATCTACAAGTTGTCATAAGAACAAAAATATATCAAATTGTGTGACTGGACATTTGAATCTCCAAGCCAGAGCTTGGTTGGAATGTTCTGTATTAGCACTGGCCTAATACCTCTAATAGGGAGGAAGGAAGACAAACACGACAATTTCTGGAATAAAACAGGACACCGTTCTAGTTGACACCCCCTTTTCTATCTACGTTATGTTATATTACCACCAATTTCCAAGAATTAAATTATAGACAGTGGTCAGTGTAACATTCTGATTTGGGTCACCCTCCCTTACTTCTGTAAGCTCAACATCTCTGTATTAATTTATAAGCAGTGCCGCCCACAGACATTTTCAGGCCTGGGGGCAAATTTTTAAGTCAGTGTACTTGCTGTAAAGATTTTTTTTTCAAAATTAAGCTTACCTGCTGTTGAAATACATATTTTTATATATAAAAATCTACCGAGTCTAGGCATGACTTGTGTCCCTTTTAAATAGTTCATTTTCATGGTTCTGTTGAGAATGGGTAACTGATCGTCTGCTCTTATTGTTTAAGAATGTCAGACACTGCTTCTTCCTCTTCTTCGCTATCCAGATCCATTTTCATGTTCAGTATGTCCCGGGATTTCTTCATCATAAAGGACTCCTTTCGCCTGCAGGGAGGGGAGAAACAGGAACAGGGTGTGCCAATTAGCATTATTTACAGTGTATGAAGTACATTCCTTGGTACCTGAAAAAACGTTGAAATGTTGTTTGCTCACGTGTAAATAGGGAAAGAACCAGTTTGGATTAATTAAATGTGTTTTTCTGTATATTCTAAACAAAACTGACTTAGCACGTATTGACTATGCTGCTGTAAGCTGGAGGTTGGAGTTGGACTGACTCCACTTTAAAAAGACATTCAAGATCAATTTAAAGTCATTGAGACTTAATGTATTTTAGTTACTTTTAGCATTTCAAGATTTTCTATCATTGAAATAAAGTGTATATACTGCAATGGCCAACAACACATATTCCTGCATCCTATTAATGAAATGGGTTTGATGTAAACAGTAAAGATTTAAATCATGAGCTGCCAGCACAGAGTACATTATCATACATTTCTTGAAAATAAGTATTGCTGGTAATTAGTTTAACTATACGACAAACTGTGGTTATGAATTTAAGGAATTAGTACAGAAACAAATCAGTTAAAGTCAGTCTGCTGTCTTCATATCTAAATGCTCAAACAAAGGTGGTTGAGAGTGTATATATTTACACAACAGGTGTGGATTGCCTTTTGTTGGTATATTTACATTGTCTTATATGGTACGGAATCACACTGAGATTTACTGTGTTGCTGGGTCCTCTAGTACTGTACACATTACAGATTTTAAAAACTTAAAATCGTCTTTTTATTTTAAAGACGTTCATCACACACAGGAAGACATTCTCACGCTCTTTAACACAAACTGTATTTCCAGTAAAGAAGCTTGTAATATAAGGTACTTCACAACAACTGAATAAAGCTCAAAACGGTTCAAAAGAGAGCCAGGTTGAAGAATGTCCTTAGAAAGTGTCATCAGAATTGGACACGCAGATATTACAGTGTATGTAACCTGAAAGGTGAAGCGGACTCCCCAATTCAAAACTACACATTAATCAAATATAGTGAAAGGTTGAGGCATTGGAATATTTGTCCCATCTTTTACTTTCAATGTGTCTTTTTTTGACAGGCAGGGGGCAGTACATAAATCTATTTACTAGGGGTGGGCACAAATATCGATATGCTGATATGATATCGATATCGATAATAATTATCATATTGCGATATCGCAGGATTAAAGAAAAAAAAAATCACGTACGCTTATGTTATATTGCTAATACTGCTAAAAATACAAACACAGTATAATCAAGTTTATATTAAGATACAACAAACCCTATACATACCAAGCATTGTCAGTCTCGTAAGCAAACACCACACTGGTGAATTCCCATAAAAGACACCAGCAAACAATTCAATGAACCGAACACTTTATTAAAAGAAAACAAGTAACTCGACTATATAAGCTCAGTGTAAGGCAGCCATTTTATCCAACTCCTCCTATGTGTAAAATATCCAGTAGATATTTTACGCAAACTTTTTAAATGCCGCCTCCCTTTTTAGCATACATTTTGTTGCCCCCCCCCCCCATTAAAACGCTAGACCTTAACTTTATATTTTAATAGGTGTTTTTTTCCGATTTTATGTAAATTGCGTATTTAATCACGAGTCCAGATTTAGCTAAATACATACGCGTATCACAAATTCAACGTTTAAAATCAGTCTGTAAATCTTTTTTTTTTTTGTTTTACACTTTGCGAGTGAACATTTAGCTGACATGTTAAACTTGGGTTTCTAACAAATAAATCAGTGAATTTAAATATTTTGTTTACATTTGGCAAGTCAACATTTAGCTAACATTTCTAACAAATAAATCTGCGAAAAAATACATGTAATTTAAATCTTTTTTTTTGGTTTAAACTTGGCAATTTACCTGACAGATAAATCTGAAAAAACATTATCGTTCAGCAATTAAATACAGCACGAGTACAAAAAGAAAAGACTCCTGCCTCCTTTTGCTCCTTTTGTGGAGACAAAATAAAATAAATAAAACACAAAAGAGCACAGGTACACCACACACTAAAAAAAGGAAACAGTTCGGAGCATACCACTGGCTTGTTAAAGAGCTAATGTGATTATTATTATTGGTCAACATTATTAAAACAAAGACCGTCATCTTACAGAAATATGAAACCAGTGTGTGGTGCCCCTGTCACTTTTAGTAAAATTAAGGTGAAATAAAGAGAGATAGACATACCATCAATTTACAATTGTTCTGCTATTTCTTGACATGTGGCGTCCTTCTTTGTATTATGTTTATAAGCAAAGGCACTGGCATCACAAAGAACATTATATTTTTCAACTTTAACAATTACATTCTCATTCATTTCTATTTTATTTCTGAGGTAATCTCTGCGTGAACGAGACACTGACAGTCTGACAGCCACTACCTTTGACCTTATTTCTGATTGGTCTGCAACTGTTTAAGAGCTGAAAACAAGTACAAAGGTCTAATTAAGCAAATTATTAGTTCAATTAAGAGTTTAGTTAAGTAATTGAGAGCTCAGTTGGAATGAAAACCAGAAGACACATGAGGTCCCCAGTATCAAGGATTGGAAGCCCTGCACTAAAGTATTATTTAACCATTTCATTCCATGCTGCATTATTATGAGATATGTGGATGCATCAGCATTTCGCTGCATTTTGTCTGTGTGATTACTTACGCTATTATTAATGTATTTTTAAAATGTGAACTTTGGGTATTATAAATGAGATGTAGTTTTAAAACATCAAAATACATCTCAAAATAATGCAAAATTTGGCATGACACCATACTTAATACTTTTAGAGGTGTCATGAGTCAGCATTTATACGCAGAACAGCAATATTAAATTACTTCTGGGTTGGCTAGCAGGTCTGTGTGCAGTGAAGTATAGAAATTGTTCGGTTTTGAGGTGGCTGATGAAGGAACGTTTAAAACAATATAATAAGACCTTGTAGTTGTCCATGGATATGGTGAAGCAAAGCACACCACTAAATTAAAGCAAGTTGTTTATTTTCATATGTAAACATCTGTTAACGTCTGTATATGTTTGATATTGTGTTATTATATTTCTGTGTTTTGGAAGACTTCGATATTATCGACACCGAAATACGTGCACGAGATCGATATACAATTTTTACATCGCTTACTTGAGCTGAATCTGCAAGTCAGACAGCTGTTTCTGGAGCAGACTGTTTGACTCCTTCAGTTCCGCCATTTCTCTCTGAATGTGGCGGTTCTGAGCCTCTCGCCGCTCCATCTCCTCCTCCGCTTGGCCTAACTGCCGCTTCAGGCTCTTCACTCGCTGCCCCAGCTGGAACACACAAACAGACATGGTCAAACATTGTGCTGCTTGAGCAGGGGACACCAGCATCACAGAAATGCACCAAAAAACTGGGGGACTCAGTTACATAACTGATATAGCAATGATATGGCATTTACTTTAATTAAAGTGCCATTCATTTCACATCGACTGTAGAGTAAAACTAATATATAAAAAAAAATCACAATCTTTTTTTTTTTTTTTAAACAAAATAAGTAAGCTATACATGGAATTCTTCTAACATGTTGCATTTCTACAGTATAAAGAGTATAGAGAGTCAGGTCCCCTGCCTGTTTCCTTACCTGATCCTTTTCCTCCTCTAACTGGCGACGCTCTTCATCCATCTGCTCAGACAGATCTTTATTCTTCCTCTCCATCTTCTGGATTATGCCCATCAACGTAGCTTTGTTCCTAAAGATAAAGGCATACAGAAGATTCTGTTATTCTTTGTGCTTTAGATCTAACACAACAGGATGGAGATTCTCATCGCTGGATTGAGAGGGTTATGGGCTTCATCCCTGTGGGATGAGTGGATTGGCAATAGGACATGACGACTTTCATCTGACTTGATGGTTCAATTTTAGTCAAGGTCAATACTGATTTTTACAAGATCTGTCCATGTTACAAAACCAGTATCACACATGGCCCTACGTGTGCTGGTGTGTCTTATGAGGACAAAGGATTGCGTACAATGAGACAAAAAGCCTGATCCACTAAAAAAAAGACCCTAAATAAGTGTTGGTTTCAGTATACTGTAACTTCACAGGGCTATTGCAAAAATGCTGCTGTGCCCTATGCAACCCAGACATGCAGATTTGGAACAAATACAAATTATATAAGACATAATATGCATACAAAATACAAAATTCAGATTCAACTAATTATTTTTAATTCAAGTGATGTTGGAGTTATAGTAATTAACTTTCACAGTCAGGAACATGATAATCAAGGCTAATTAGATTATTACCCCACAGAATACATCATTGGGGAGCACAATAACACTTTAGATCCCATACACCCAGTCACATCAACCACAGCACAAGCACTTAAAAATACATAATAAACTATAAACTTTTTATTTATTTTTTAGAAAACGTATTTGTGTTGGATGTACTTAATTTGAGAACAGCATGAATTAGAATCAAGGCACAGTGGTTAGATTATTAACTAGATGGGATGCTTCATTTAGAAATAAAGTTGAAAGTGGTTTGATTTATTTTTTTCTATTATCCTCTCCAGTATTCTTGTTATATCTGATATATCTGCATGCATTTGGTGTAATGTGTTGAGTTTCAGGGTTTATCCATGAATATTTATAGAGTACTGTATTTATTCCAGGAATAAAACAAACAAAGCACTAAAGAAACGTTCATGGAGTACTCTGTTTAATGCACAATGTATGTAAAAGAAAGTGTGTTTAAATCTAAACTGAAACCGCTTTAGATCAGGCTTTGCATCTAATTAGCCACATTCAAATTTGAAACAATGCAATACAATGTGATTTTTTTGCATAGCACACAATGAACACCCATAAACAAATTATCTGCAAACACCTGATAACAATTGTATTTTTTCTTCTATTTATCTGTCAGAGGCAAGATCCTGGATCCCGAAATCCTCTGAAAATATATATATATATATATATATATTTTTTTAGCACATTTACACTTTAAGTACATCTTTCTCGTTTTGGTATTTCAACTTATATTTACATTTCGTTTTTAAAGTAAATACGAACAATTTGTGATTAACTTTTTTAGTTCTATAATTTTATTAACAGATATGTAATTAATATATTAGGTATACCAAAATACCCTCCTGCAGCTTTTCTTTGGAAACAACTCCCTCTATGTTGTAGTGGAGGTAGTTCATACCATTGGTCTTAAAATAAATATCTAGACCCAACTGTGACCCAATTGAACAGTTAAATTAAATAGTTTGGGTCTTCAAGTAACACAGGATTTATGTTACCTGTTTTTAAAACTTGCCACCGTTTCCCTGGTATGTTCTAATTATATTTTCTGCTCCAATTATACTATCCAAGCTGAAGCAAAAAAAAAAAAAAAAGGTTTGAGCAAAACTATGTGATCTTTTTAAAACTATTTTCTTCCAAGAATTGGATGGTGCCGAAAGCCATGTTTTGAAGCATTTCTTTCCGAAAAGTCTGATTGTAAACATAAATTAATATTAGTGAGAATGTAACACTAACAATAAGCAACAATAACACAAAGAACATTCCGGAGATAATTACAAAATAATCTCCTCCTCACATTATTACAGTGAGATGTACCAAAGTCAAATAGCATTCATTTCACATTCAAAAGGCATTCCAGGGAAACAAAATCTGCAAATCAGTTTGAATGAATGCTAAATTAATGTATGTATAATACAAAGGAATTACAGCTTGCTGTAAAATGATCTACGTTAAATCTTATTTTACTAAATGAATGCTTCTAGCAAAGTAATTAATTTTGATTCTGAATAGAGTGCAGAAATGGTATTCATATTTAGTGCTGGGCTGACATCTATCAAAATAATTTGAACAAAAATGACATCCAATAAAAAAAAAAAGTTTCAAATAAATTGATCAGCAACCAAGCCCAGCTTTTGTTTCACCTAAAGACACTAACCTCTCTTCAGCTCTCAGACTGCTTTCCATCTCTTTGGCCTTTATTTCTGTCTTCGAGAGTATGTCCTCATGAGTTTGAGAGCTCCGCAGGTCCCTCAATTCAAGTTCTAGATCTTTGTTCTGAAATACAAGCATTTCGTTAACAAATCCATACCTTCAAGAATACAACTCGTGAAGGCTTTTAGTGGTATGTAGTGAGTTTCTGAAAGCTTCATGAAAATACAATGGTACAGTAGCTAAACTCCATTTGCTAGTCCTTCATTCACAGTTTCTTATCTTCTAAGGTAGAGATAAATACATATATTTACACTGCATAGCTGGAAATGGGTCTGTATCTCCCTCATCAGAAAAAGAGTGGTACTGCATTAAAAAAACAATCTTCATGTAAGCTAATCTATTATTACAGGGGTGGCCAATCGTGGTCCTGGAGAGCCGCAGGGTCTTTTGGTTTTCGTTCCACCCGAGTTCTCAATTACTGAACCAATTGTTTTCTTAATTGGTCAACACTAACATGTTTCCTAGGTCTTTGGCCATTGATGATTTAAAGAGACTCAGAAAACCTGCAGGATTGTGGCTCTCCAGGACCAGGCCTGGCCACCCCTGTATTATTAGATCAATCTAGAAAGGTCTGTCTGTCAAATCACAATTAGTTTAACAATATGATTAATTGTAAAAATGTAAAAGCACAGATAAGTATTGTAAATCATTGTTAGTGCATACCATGATAAAGTGCAAAATGATGGGAAACTTTTATAGGGGGCAGGTAACAGAGAGCGAAGGAATTCTAGCTGGAAATCTCCCTCCCTCCCAGAAAGGGCGCTGTTTAAAGTCATTGGTATGCTTCCTCCTAGATGGGCAGCCTCAACGGTAGACGGAAACCGGAAGGTAGCCATATTATGGGGAGCGCGTAGCTGCACGTACATAGAAGGACTCCACTGAAATCAGCTACAGGGTAGAGAACGATTGGAGAAACCATGCCGACGGGTTGATTGCAGGGAGGAGTTACGTGGTACAAAGGGGAAGCAGTTATGTCAGAATGGCCCCTTACGTTGAATAACTAAAAGGCCGGAGCACTGTCTGTTTGTTTTGTTTTGTTTTGATAACGGAGTACAGAGCCAGGGAGCTGCAGCCAGTGAGCCAGCACTAAAAACCCCAGCACCAGCTTCACGGGACTGCACACCACTGCACAGCACAGTGGACGTGGATTGTTAATTATTGTGTATAAGTAATATTATTATTTAGAGACTGCAATCTCGCCATTAACCACCCAATACCATTGCAGAGTGTTTTAGTATGTTTAAAGAATAAAAACAGATCATTTTGCACTGGGACATTTGGTCTGGGCATTCTATTATTCACCTGCACTACTCGCATCTTGACACGGCAATATATATTTTTTACATGTCTCCATCCCTCTTTACAGGAAAGGTTTATACCCAATTTATTAAAAAAAAAAAAACATTTTACCTGTCTCTCCAGCATCTGTTTGTCACATTCCAGTTGTTCCCTCAAATCTCTTTCATGAAGTAACTTGATCTGTAGCTGCTCATTCTGTAAAATACATACTTTTAAACAGACTGAGACAGGCATATGAACGCTGTGTTCCATTTATATATGTAGATGTTTAGACCTGAACAATTTAACATCAACAAGTATTAAATTAAGCATGCATTAATTTGTACGTATAATTCACTAAGTCCCTCTCAGCCAATCAAAGTGCCCAATTCACAAAATCTGATAATTAGAACTCATTACAATTATTTAATATTTATGAATTCCATTTTCTCACTTTTTGACATGATAGAAGGCGGCAAGTATCCCACTCTAATAACTTATGTATCAATCGATCCATTCCTTCAAGGTAAGTCTTTTGATGACAGCAATTTCTGTTCAGTGGGAGTTTCACTGACAAATGAGTAGATAGAGGATTAATAAAGTGGATTATAGGAGGAACGCAAAAGAGATGTTTTCAGAAATGGACAGAAGTAAATGTTATTACCTGTTCCATGGTTCTTTTGTGTTTTCCTGCCCATCGATGTTCAGTGTCATTCATTTCTTCTAAATCACTTTCCAGATCAATTATTGTTTCCTGTAGCATTACCAGAAAGAATGTAAGAGAAATGAGAAAGCGGTAACTGGTTTGCTTAAAGTAATTAACAGAGATAGTCACCAGATGGTCAGTGGGGCTCATTACTCCCTATAATTGCATGATACTCATTTGTTTAGTTTTTTTTTTTCTTGAAACTTACAACAAAATATTCTTTACTTTGTGACAACTATCTTAACCACCAGAGTGAAACTTTTAGTGGGAACCATGTGTCTCACAAGACAGCCTAAAATGCAAATAACAAATACACATTAATTACCAGTTTCAACCACAGGGGTCAGGATTCTTTCCTGTATGGCGCACTGTAATGGCTTGGTACAGTATCTCAGGCAAGGGCTGGATGCAAACTGCTAACCTCACAGTTCAAAGACAAACGTCTTACCATTCAAATAAACACAGTACACACTGTCAATGAGGTGTAAGGCCAACATTGGAAAGACAGTGCTGAATTGTAAACCACGTTACCTGGGCCTGCTTGAGCTGCTTGCTAAGCTCTTCCTTGGCCTGGGTTGTTGTCTGGAGTTCCATCTGAAGGTCTTCGATGGATCTCTCCGCTTGCTTGGACAGCAGCTGCAGTCGCTCCCGCAGCTGTATCTCCTCTTCTAACTGCCTGTCCTTGTCCAGCTGCTTTAAGGACAACTAGATCATGTCACACACAGAAAAAGAAAAAAAACAATGAATTTATTAAGTTATCAAAAAAAAGAATAAAAACATACAGTCAATTGTTATTTTTTATGATTCAAAAAATAAAAGTGTGTTTTAAAGTAAAAATAAAAATTCTCGGAAGAGTTGTAAACTGTTAAAATATAGCGGGTTGGTAACATAACATGAACTTTTATGAAAATGCTAAATGCTAAATAAATGCCATGAACTACTGCGAGTATACTGTAGGTGTTTTAAATACACGTTGTACAAACCTTTTGTTTTCCTCAGTTCACTCTGATTGTCTCAGTTCTTTGATGTCAAAACATATGGTTTGCTGTTAATGGTAAATTACACCTTTGGTGTGAAAAGATGCTATTTTTCTGTTCAAGAACATTATTCCTCTGAACAGTCCCTTAGGATTATGGGTTTAAACATTCATTAAGCTGTCTTACTTCAATTGTTCAATGTTGCAAAGGATGTGAAGAAAGACATGTACAGTTGTATAAATGTCTAATCATGCACGGGTGTCAAACTTAATCTTACAAATAACTATATTGTATTTAAAAAGACTGAAGCTTTTGTTTGTATTTATTGTTTACAACAACTTTTGGCACCCAGAGTGAGGCCGCGATTAGGTACGTACAATTGGAACATTTCTGTATCATTCTACAATCATACAAAATTGTTATAACACCCTTTTTAAAGCAATGCATGTTTAATTCATGATACTTTTAATGTGTGACATCCGAAATATTAGCATAGCTGCACCTTAATCTCCATAAAATGATACCCACTGGTGCAGCACCTGTTGTAAACCCATGTCAAAATAAAAAAGGACAGCATCAAGTACTGTAGATTTTTTTTTATGAATACATTTTTTAAATAGATCATAAATAGTTTTTTATAATAGACAAACAAAGTTTTAAAGAAGTGTACATTCACAGAAAGAGCACCAGGCATTATCATTGTATTTTATCTTGCTCTTACTTGTATTAATACTTGTGATTCTTGAAATGTATTTTTTGTTTACGACTGTAAGTCGCCCTGGATAAGGGCGTCTGGTAACAAATAAATAATAAATAAATAAAATGATCAAATACATGATTAATTAGTATTTTTTTGAAAGTGGTGACTATTCCACAGCAAAAAATGAGTACCTTACTACCTCTAGTTTTTGTGATAGAGGTTAATACTACTAATAATACTTTGTGACACCTGTTCAGTTAAGGGAGAGTTTGTTTCCAATACCTCCTCCAGTTGTCTAGTCCTGTTGCACTGTGCCTCCTCCAGCTCTTGGCATTTCTCCTTCAGCCTCTCCTCCAGCTCCTCGATGCTATTCTGGGTCTTCTCCTTGTACTGTTGATGGAGAGTCATCCCTGCAGCAGCCTCAGCCGACACCTGCAGTGCTTCCCCGAGCTTGAAGAAAGCAGAGGGGCCACACTCACAATGTGCACTGTGCTTCCAGTGTGCTACAAGTAGAGCTGTATTTTTTCCATAGCAATTTATTTTATTTCATGGCATTTCACTGTCTAAATATAGGTATTTCAAGATATTATTTATGAAAGCAGAAACAATTCTATTTTCACCATCAGTGAATTATATTAAAAAAAAGCTTAAATAACCCTTCATGTACTGACAGAGCGATCTTTAGCAGAAATATTTCCGATCTTTGATGCAGCTGGTGTCTTTTTCATTGAAGACATTTTAAAGAAATCGTGCAGCTCTACACAGTGTGCTCAGTCTTTTACCGGAAGCAAACTAAACCTGCTGCCAGGTTCCTAAATGCAGTGTAACAGGTAGGGCGTCAATAAGGAAAACTTTTGCTGTATTTATTTTGACGTGAGAAAAAAAATTATATTTACACTATTGTTTCAGAAATGGGAATTTTCTTGGGGAACTATTTTTTACACGATAATGGGTACATTTCACGGAAACTGTGATAATCGTGAAAAAAAATACAGCCTTAGCTATAAGCCACTCAGAGGGATCTAACACATGCCCTTGCCAGATAAAGACCTATGGTATGCATTTTAATGTTTGAAAACAGTAGCTATTTTGCCTACTGATAATGTTTGCACTGAACGATCACCAATACTACATAATATCCAGGTGTCTCCTTTTCTCCTGGTCAAAGTCTGTTGAAAGTGTGTGTGTGGCAGGCAATAGAACAATTAAGAATAAAGATTACAAATTGAATGGCCACCAAAGAAAAGGGCCACAAGTCTGTTTATTTAATGTGCCAGACAAATAGTTCCTGTAAAGTTATTTCTTTTAGACATTTTCAGGTTCAATAAACGACCCTTTACAGTCGACTGGTTTCAGAGACCCCGATAACCACTAGTGTTAGACTTCCTAATGTTAATAAACGTAAGTTAGTTCACAATTATTTATAATAGGAGTCTGTGAAACAAGTCGAGTATGCTCCATGTCAAGATGAGCTCAGATTTTGTTTTCAGGACGACGTGTAAAGAGAACCCCCTTTCCTGAGTAATGTTCAACAATGACTACAGTACCTCTGTCTCTAGCCTGAGCACAGTGCTGCTGAGGCTAACAATTTTTGTGTCCAAGTTCTGCTTCTCCATCTCTAGCTGGTCTTGGTTCCTCTCAGCCAGCCACAGCTTCTCTGCCATTGCATCACATCGCTTGCTCTGGTTATCCAAGGCCTCCTGTAATAAAGAAAAAATGGTTGTCTATATGGGTGTACCTCTAAAGGTATCACTGTGTTGTAATTATGATCAACATTTGTAAAAGAGGTCCTGTATTTATGAGAAACTGTTTTGGTTAACAAGGTTTTCCAAGGGTTAAAATCTAATTTAACATAAAGAACAGTCATACAATTCCCATACAATAACCTGGAACAGTACTACTTTTCATTTTGGTCTTGACTGCTCTCATTGCTAAGCAATGTTGGACCACACACACGCACACACACGCACACACACACACTGCATGAAATGTATTGATAGTTACTGTATACCTGAGCTTCAAGTAGTTTTTGATGTAGAGACTGCTGTAGGTAGGTAAAGGCATATTCTTGGTCATTAGCCTCTCCCAGAACTTCCTTTGCATTTGACAGCTCTCTCTGCAAAGACAACAAGGAATACCAAATATGTTTACAAGAAAGAAAATATTTTCAACCCAAGAACAACCCAAGAACATTTGACCATGTGTATGTTCTGTGTCTGGAACAACATTGTAACACATGCCAAGAAATTGATAATGTTTAAATATTGTTAGGATAACAGAATGTAAGCAGAGTTCACAGTTCAGCTTCACACACCACCCAGTTAGGCAACATATTTAAGACAAGTACTTGAGAGAGTGTGAAAGAGAAAAAGCTACCTGAATCAACTCCTGAAAACAGACCATCTTCGTAGCTGAGCTATCTCCCAGAAAATTAGGTAACTGGTCATGATCTGATTTCCGTTTATAACTAGGTGCCATATTTGTTGTGTCTAACGATAAATGTTTAAACGATATATGTGTGTAACTTTTGAATATTTAAATCAATCAATGGAAACTTACTAACATAGCAATTGGTATTGTGTGCACTCATTTGCAAATGTCAGATTAGTTTCCTTAAACCTTGACTGGAGTAAATGCTTTATTATTATTATTATTTATTTATTTAGCAGACGCCTTTATCCAAGGTGACTTACAGAGACTAGGGTGTGTGAACTATGCATCAGCTGCAGAGTCACTTACAACTACGTCTCACCCGAAAGACGGAGCACAAGGAGGTTAAGTGACTTGCTCAGGGTCACACAATGAGTCAGTGGCTGAGGTGGGATTTGAACCGGGGACCTCCTGGTTATAAGCCCATTTCTTTAACCACTGGACCACACATTTACCAACATGCTCTCAGTTTCAGCTGTCAAGGTACACAGTAGATACATGTCAGTGCCCTGACAGATTCTGCTTCTATGACTATTGGGGCTCAGACCATTATTACAGGTAATCCAAGTTTTAATAACGTGTACCTCCAGGTGTGTGATACTCTCATTCAGTGTGAAGTTTTCTCGTTCCAGCTCCAGTACCCTGTCCTTTAGCTTCTTTAATTCATTCTGCATCACTGCCATGTTCCTGATCAGGTCCTCGTTGTTCACCAGCAACCCTCTCATCTCGTACCGTATCCTGCCTCTCTCCCTGGACATCTCCAAGCTCTCTGCCTCCAGAAAAGCATTTCTCTGCCACAACACCAAAAATATAATGTTCAGTACTATGCTAGACAATAACATACTGCCAATTAAGAGGCCCATTCTGAAGTTAAATGAATAACGACAATGTAAAAACAAATCAGACATACCTGAGGATCCCACCGACATTCTGTAGATACATTTTTTCAGAGAGCAATAAACTCATTGTAGCTAGTCAGAACTCTAATTTAACTGATCCTTTCTGTAACATTAATGTTTCTCCCCAGTTTTATACTGCTACTACTGATTATAGAAATTCCTCTCAGATGACTTGCTTTAGCACTTGCTTCAAAATAGGGCCCTTGAAAGGGTTCATCATGAATGAATGGAGATTTGACAAGTCATACCACTGGACATAAGACAGGTCTGGTTACCCGTTCAGCATGTAAAATCAAGGAGATTTGTATATTTTGAAAATGTACATATTCAGTAAGCATGAATACAGAGGGAAAGTATTTTTCATAACTAAGCATAATTTAACAACAGAACTGTCATCCCCGATTCTTTAAACTTAAAATTTGCAAAGATAAGACAAAATGCTATGAATAAACTCTGGTACCTTTTCACTAACATCTAAAAGCCTGATGAGCTCTTGAATATAATCTCTTTTGTGGTGAATTCCAGGTCGTAGATTAGGAAGGGCAGGCAACATCTGTGAGCAAAAGATGAATTCAATTGATAAATTAGTTTAATTAATAAATGAATGACTGAAGGAATAGAAACATATATTAGTAGTAATGCTTTTAATTTCCACAACTCTTCCTGAGCTGTAATTTAAAACCACTACTGCAAGTACGAGAAGCATGCCATGTTGACTCATATACCGGTGCAGACAATAAACCCTTCAGATGCTTAACAGATTAGAACAGATTTTGATCTATCAGTTCCAAATTCTATTTGTTCCAAATGTAGATGTAAATGCATTTTTTTGATCCACCATGGTTTCGATCATTAAAACAGAACCCATTAACTGTAGGGTCCACATTTACAAATGCTTTATAAATACAAATTATTGTGGAGTCTCATTTTATCAAATAGCAAAAGTCTTTTAGTGTAAAGAAAACTATTTAATATAAGAAACAAAAATCAAGACATTAAAGTATACTTTAGTGAAAAGCCTAACTTTTTTTTTTATATTCCAGTAGTGAAGGAATACGTCGAGCTTACCCCCTTGAGTCTGCCCCAGCTCTCATAGATAGCGAATCTACCTTGAGGAAAGCTGGTTTGGGGAAGAGTAACACCGCTCCACTGGCTGTACGAGCTCACTGAGTTGAGCGAGATTTCTGAGGGTGTAGGAGACAGGCATTCCTGAGAAAGCAGAATAAAATACTAAAATCAATAACACATCTCAATTACACTATACAGTAGTTGACTTTAATTCTGGCCTGCTAGTTACTGCTATTTGCCAGCATAAATGATGATATTATAAGGAGAGGCTGAGTATATCCATTTATATTGAAATCTCTCAGGCTCACAACTAAGTAACTTGCAACAGATTACCTTGAAGTCGGACATTCTGAAGATTCGGTCATATTCAGCAGATGGAGATCTATATGGGCTATTAAATGCCCTTGGTGGGGTCTCATTGCCAGGAATCTAAAAACAATCCATGACACTGTGTATTAAAATTATATTATACATTACACTGTATATTGCATATGACAGACATTACAAGATAAACCAGATACAGTATTTATTAGCATACCGTCTTTACATTTAAAATATACAAATGTACTTTTTAAAATGTCCTTCAAAAATCAATCTGTGACAGCTGAATATTCATATTAGTCGTATGACCCCTGAACTGCCTTACAATTTTCTCATGCAATTAACTCACTCAGCCATAACAGTGATGCAAACACTGCATTCTTTTGAATGATTTTAAAGGGTATAAAGAAATGTACACATACACCTTCACCCCAAGGCATGAATAATCTCCAAATGCATACCTTAATCGATAAAGCTTCCGAATAGTTCCCTCCCACAAATTCAGTTGCTTCACCCCTATCTGTTTTGTTTTGATTTGCAGATCGTCCCAGGTTTGGATTAATCTCATGTCGAGGTTCTGAACCGCCAGTTGAATCCAATCCTGAGTCTGTGGTCCTGGTAACAGTGGATCCCTCTGACAAGGCTGGGTCTGTACTCTTCGCAGTGTGTTTCAGTCCATACTGTTCATTTTGGTTTCTTGTATGAGCTGTATCTGTAAGCCTATCCTGATTCTCGTTGGACAAAAACAGCTGATATCTGGGGCTCATGTTGACTTTAGCTGCTAAATCAACTTTGTCATTTTCATACTCCGTTTCCATACTCTAATAAAAATGAGATTTAAAAATGATTAATTATAATTGAAACCCTGCAAATAACACATCTATAAAATAATCTGATAATTTCTTGCAAGTATGTATTCTAATTTTCTGTGATTCAGCTATGGAAACCTGATCTCCTATTTAAACATTTTAAACCCTTAATCAACTTTATTCTGCACAAGTACTGGGACTGACATTGAATGCTGGGTTGAATAGTTGGGAAACATTACATATCACAGCACAACCTTCAGCTTTAAAGCTTATCTAGTTTAGTTAAGGCTAGAACTTACCAAACTTCTCCGGTTCTGGTTCAGTCTCTTCAAGGATCCTGTGTTGTCATTTGACATCGACTGGCCATTGATTTCCCAAAAGCCTTCCTTTTTGGATGCACTATCTTCAGCTAATGGGTTGGTTGCTACAGCACCACTGTTTGGGGTAACTGCCAACCTGCTTGGTGGCTGACCATTTGTATCCTTGCTGCTTGTTCTTGGTTTATTATTAGCCTCCTGTTCAGCATTACTGATGCTTAAAAGTCCACCTCCAGAGCTCATCAACTCTTTTCCCACAGGCTCAGAATCAGAGCCAGTGATCTGTGTAGGCATCTTATTTTTCAACTTCAAATCACCTTTCTCCCCTTGTGATGGGCTTCTGGGTATCTTGCTGTCTTCACCACCTGAGAACTTCTGGTCTTTGACACTACCTGTTGTTTTCAAAGTGCTTCCTATAATCAGAGAAGATTCCTTGATTTTGGTATCCACCTTAGTGTTCTCTACCTCAGACATAAGCAAACTCTTGTGGTTACTTGCACTAACAGCCTCTGCACTTGAATTAACCAGGCTTTGATTTTCTTTTCTGCAGAATGGGATTTGTTTTCAGTTTCTCCTTGACTGTCAGCAATTTCCTAAAAAAAACAAATAATTAAACATTTTATTATTTTAAAGAAGTTTCCTTATTACCATGTTCAACCGAGACTATAAAACACTGTTTTAAAATGCTTAATCAGTACTCTAAGGTAACTTTTTGGTGACAAATTACTCATATTTCTTGCTAAGAAATGTTCCCAATGCCTTAATGACATGTAATTTATACAGAATCTGCATACTGTAGTGACATCCAACATCCAACAAATGTTGAACCTATTAACTAATAATTAAAAATAAATAAAATAAAATATATATATATATATATATATATATATATATATATATATATATATATATATATATATATATATATATATATATATACATATATATATATATATATATATATATATATATATATATATATATATATATATATATATATATATATATTTTTTTTTAAGTAGCTGAACAAATAAAAATAAATTCTGCATACTGGATTAATTTACAAAAATGCATGCTGCTGTTAAGAACTGTCTGGTTACCATGGTGACTTGGAATAAATCCTATAGCCTGCACTGCTTATCCTAAAGTAAATGTAAGGAGAAAAAAACAAAATAATAATGATCTACATAAGTATTTTTTTTTCTTAATTAACTTTTTTTGTTACAACTATTTATTTTAATCATCAGTGAGTCATCATTGGATTAAAATTATAATTGAACCATTGTGTAGAAAAGTGAATGTGTTTGTTGGTTTTCTTAATGTAATTGCATTATCACATATTGTACATGTTTAGGAGTATCATAGTTAGAGAATAACCTTACATGCAAATTGTTTAAACAGGCACATGTACTGTATACAAAGTTTTCCGAACAAAATAACTAATTAGCCAGCTAATCTAATGTAGTTTCTTAGATGATTGAGTATTATTGTATGTATCTAAAAAAATGACAAAAATGCAACACTTGTACTAAATTTAAATGTACTGCCTCCTTTCTGAATTGCATTATTGCTGGAAATGTCTGAGCTAACTTGATAATGTTCTTAACAGATGTTTTCAACCAGGGGTTTAGCAGCTCATAGTTTACAGTCTGGCTATAGTTTCAAAATGATCATCCACCTGTACACACCCGTGATTTCGATTGAGCAGGCTTCCACTCTGATATTAGGCACAGCTGCATTTTAGTAACGGCAATAGCGGATGATTAAATTGATTTTTTTCTAAAAAGCAGAGGCAATATAAAATAACACAACTCCATACAGAATACCACAGTGACATGCACATCATGTATTTTATTGGCAGATTTAAAAATGCCTATTCTGTTGTCATGATGGGGCCACCTCCTTATGACCCTAGTTTGAAGCACAGATAAAATCAAATACGTTATCTATCATTTAGCTGCTCCTTCTTAAAAGTTGTTTCTTGATAACATTACAATTGGGTTCTGTTCCTGGTAAAACATTTTTAAAAAACAATACTGTTAATCATTTTATAGCCTAATATGTGAGTTTACCAAGTATGTTTTCTGAAGTTCTGGATTTTGGCACTGCCTTTCTATTTCATTGGATGCTTTCTCATAGAAGTTTAATAGCCTGCTTGTATCTCTGCAGGTCTTCCACCAGCATTCCCTGCAGATCTGTCAGGGCCTGCTCCCGATTTTCTTGCTCGCTCCTGAATAACTTGCTCTGCTTTCGAACTATATTCTATAACTATAAGTACATGCTTTATAACGCAACAAGCACCAAAATACTTTCATAGCTGAACTGAACCCCTTCTTTCAAAAATCTTCCTTCAAATTATACATGCAACGGTACAGTAGTTACAAAGTTTAAAAGCACACTTTTTCCAAATAGTATTTAACCATTACAGTATATTGCCACAGAATATGTGATATAGGTTAACCATTTTATTTAAACATTAATGTTGGGCAGATTCCACATCTGAACAGATCTCAATATCCAGAGTAAATTCTCTCAACTGTTTCCAGAAAGCTAAGCATCACGTATACTGTAATTAATTAATTTTCTTGGATTTCCAGCTGTTCATATGGGTCCTAACTAACTTCATTATTTCTGTTTTTTTATTGCCCAAGGGAGCCTTCTATACTACAATTCATCAATCCAACATACCAACTGTTTCACTGTATACCCTCTTCCATATGGATCTTCCCTGACATCAGAAATACATTAAAATTGCAGGAAAAAAGAGGAATATTCTGTCACAACACTGTACGAACCACTCAAAATCCCATAATGGCATCAACATAACCACATTAAGAAATGGAGATACCTGCAGCAAATGTTTTTATTTATGAACAACTGTATAGGGTACATTTATGAAATGGAACAACTGAATTGGATGTACACATGATTTATAAAAAGGTATATGTTTAGTTGCTGTTGTTAAATATTAGCAAAATAAACATTTTTTCACTTTTAAAATACTTCTGATTGAAACACATTGATTGACAGTGCTTCATGGTGACATATGTAAGTTTTTGTGCCCATATTGTGTCTTTCAGCAAAACATAAGGGGGGTTGCTACTGAATATTCCAGCTGGCCAGTTCCAATTGTTTCCAATTAACGTCAGCTTAGATCTGGGAAATTAAATATCTACTGGTAAATAAACCACAGTGATGGTTTAAGCCTAATTGAAAAGCATACACTGATCATCTGAAAAAATCTAATAATGGTTTAACAGGAGCAATACAATTAAGCAAACCTTTGAATAGACTAAACTTGCAGATGTCGGTGGTGAAAAGCTATTTCAAATGGACATTTGGGAAAGTGAAATATTTACTATACTGGAAGGTGTTTGTGTAACAAGATGAAGTTTGAAAGCAAATTGAATTTTCAAAAGCCATCTTTTGAAAAAAAAAAAAAAATGCAACCTACAATCATTCAAATTAAAGAATCACAAATTCTACTTCTGTTGAATTTTAGCCTCTTCTGGCATATTAGGGAAATAAATAGTTTGGCATCTGTCAAAAAGAAAAGACTTACTATGATAACTCCATTCTCTGCAAGTCCAGGCTGCTCTCTGGCTTGGTGTTGTTAAGGGGGTGTCGCTGACTGTTGAGACTCCAAATTCTTCAGCTCTGATTGAACCTTCTTTCTGTCCTTTTTTGACTAGAACAGCCTAATAGACAAAGAGGGGAAAGCAATGTTTGAATAGATGACACAAGACACATGACAAAAGAGCTGGGGCTTTGTTGCACACAGCAAAAAAAAATTATATATATATATATATCATGTTTTATCTTAACACTTAACAGAAAAAAACATAATGCAGTGTTTGGAACAACCATTATAAGCAGTAGGAGAAATGACTTGGTTCTCTTAAGAATATAAATTGCTGTTATGTAATTGCTGTTTTTTGGATTAAAAATGCACCCATGGTTTTTCCAAGTTACACCAACAACAGACCACTAGGGGGTGTTGCACAATAACATGGAGTGATGTCTTAGGAGTAGTGTAGTAAAGTATTGCGTCTGTCGCAATAGTCACAAACCAGTTGCAAACAAGTCAAGTCTAGGGTGAAATGTACTTAACAAGCACAATGCTGTTAGCACTGTTCAGATAAACTATAAGCAGTTCTGACAAGTAAAAAAGTTATTTGTTTAATAAAGTTTTTTTTTTTTTTTTACTAATTATGTGTGTGATCCTTTATGAACATTTGTGGGACTATTTTCCAAAAACTTTTCTCAGCAGAAGGCCAACCAATGAATCATAACAAGTTCAAGGTAAATGTAGGTTAGAAAAAAGGTTATTTCAAAGAAAATAATGAGAAAATCGTTTTCTAATAGTGATAGTGCAGTGGTTCCCATCCCTGGTCCTGGGGACCCACTGTGTCTGCTGGTTTTCATTCCAACTGAGCTTTCAATTACTTAACTAGACCCTTAATTGAACTGATCATTTGCTTAATTAGACCTTTTTAATTGTTTCAGCTCTTAAACAGTTGCATATTTCAAGTTAGCTATAACATTTTATAAGCAACTTGAACTCTGCAACTGTTTAAGTGTTGAAAACAATTAAAAAGGCCTAATTAAGTAAATGATCAGTTTAATTAAGGACCCAGTTAAGTAATTGAGAGCTCAGTTGGAACCACTGCGATAGTGCCTTTGGCTCGGGACGCATAACTCCAGTCACACGGTAGAGCCTTCATCAACGGGCACTATCGCTTAATTAGATTGCTTTCAGAATGGCATTCCTGATTTTTTTTTTTTTTTGTATTCTTAATCTAACATGGACAAAACGGAAGTAAAAAGTAAGCTGACACATTCTTTTCAAATACTATAATACCTGGGACAAATTTGCTTATTTGGTATTTAGTAATATACTGAACTGTACTGTATGTTGTAAGGACCACATTTATGTTGTGTAAAAATATGCCTGTCTATCATTAAAGAATTTAGGATCAGGTATTATGGACTTTTAATGTATTCTGTTACAGTTTACACAACAAAGTATAAACCTGTTTAAAGGGCTTGGTAAAGATGACTGAATAGTGTATTATTATTATTATTATTATTATTATTATTATTATTATTATTATTATTAATTAATTTATTTCTTAGCAGACACCCTTATGCAGGGCGACTTACAATTGTTACAAAATATCACAGTACAAAGTCATTTGTATTTGTACTCCTGTTGTTTGAAGTGTATAAAGTCTGAATTTGATTATTGCTTATTAAGAACATTTAAAAAGATTTCCAACTGTCCAATATATTAAATCCCCACATCTGATTTTGTTAAGCAGTGATTAAGGAGGCTGTGTGGTCCGGTTGTCAAAGAAAAGGGCTTGTAACCAGGAGGTCCCCAGTTCAAATCACCAGCTCGCTCGCTCACTCACTGACTCACTGTGTGACCTTGAGCAAGTCACGTAACCTCCTTGTGCTCCGTCTTTTGGGTGAGATATTGTTATAAGTGACTCTGCAGTTGATGCATAGTTCACACACCCTAGTCTCTGTAAGATACCTTGGATAAAGGGATCTGCTAAATAAATAATGATTATCCTAAGAATCTATTAGAAATGCATACTGTAGTATGTTTTTTATTATGTTGATGGGTCAGTGTATTTTTATGACTGCTTTAAAAACAAATGTCAGTCAGTTATACAATATAAATCATGTAATGTTAGGATTCAGGCATAGGATAAAAATAATGAAACCATGTGCAATGTATACAACCAGTAATTGGACCATATGGCACAACTGTGATCAAATATTGACAATCGACAATTGACATGAATACTGTATTTACATATTTTCTGGTGGATTGATTTGGAACAGTGATTAAACATAGTTTGAAAGATATTAAGGACCTTGAATCTGCATTTGAGAAGGGCTTTATTCCCATGTATTGAAACTGAATAAGGGAATTGGGTTAAATAGCCTGCAGTACCAGTGAGGTGACCACTAGAGGTCATTGGTCTGCAGAATTCAGGGTCATCAGAGCAGCACCTGGGTTTGAGTCTGGTGTATAAAAACCCCAATATGGACAGAGTCTTGATCTGTGTGGAGTGGAGTAAATGTGTGTGACCACAGTTTGCAAAAGTGTTGGGAGTGGTCACCGCTGGGGCAAGGTTGCAGCCATTAGTTTAGGTAGGATGAGCTCTTTAAGTCCCGTGCATTGCCGTCACGTGTAAGTCCCGCCTGCCAGCAATTAATTACTAGCGCTAAACAATCTCAAGCAAGTCTCTGCAAGTTGCATGCTATGAGCTTCGGCTTGCAAAGCATGGTCCGACATGCATAAAGAGATCCGAAACAACAATCTGGCCACAGACACATGGTTCCACCCATACAATATGGTATTATCCTTGAACCCATTTTTCTATGTTACAGAACCTCATAGTTTTGATATTTCTTATTAGGGATGGGAATTTCGAATCGTTTCCTATTCAAATACACATAAAATTTTCGTGTATGCGAATACCCGAAATAAAGAATAAAAGGCAAATACATATGTCTCCTACAGCAGACAGCATAAAAAGTGTAAGCCGCTAAAGTTTAAGTTCACTCTTCGGAGGAGCCGACCAGGTTCACAAAGTGTACAAACAATGTCCAAGAAGATTTCTTTGTTCAGGTTACTTGGTTTATTCAATAACCTGTAAATGATTCAAAACAAGGAACATAGCTGTTTGTACTTTTAATGGTCAGTGCAAATGTTGACGTTACTCCATTCATTCACAGAAAGAACAGTAGATGTTTTACATTGAACTACGTCCATGCTGTTTTCCCAGTCATTGCAGTGTTCTGCTTGGCATTTAGTATGTATTTATATTCAACATAAGGCTAAATTAGCGTTCTAATTTTAATGTTACTAAAGTTAGGCTTCCTTTTTAACACTTGACATATCCATTTGTTTAAAATTAGTCGGTGTCGTTCTCCCAGAAGCGGTTTCCTAGCAACAGCGGCTGTGTGCAGTCATTACAGGTGAACTCAAGTGGGGGTTCTGTTAACATTAGCTGAAAACAAGGCAACAATTTCAAACAGAATATGTTTCCTGTAGAGTTTTGGTGTTACAAGCATTGCATGATTAATTAGGGTCTTTACATGTAATATGCCAATCTCATTCACATGAACGTGCAGGGTTTAACACTGATTTTGAACACTTTTCAAGTGTCAGCACTTAATAAAAAGTAGCCTTTTGTGTACTCGAATATGTAATATGCTATTCAAATAGTTTTTTTATTTCCGTGTAATCGTGTATTGGACTACACTGACTCATCCCTATTTCTTATTGACACCATAGCTAAATAAATTAGCAAATCACTTTTTTTCAACTTTTTTTTGGGAAAGCTGGCCAAAAATCTGACATTTTTCTTCTAAACATCACAGTGTATCCTGTTCATGTTCACTCAAGCAACAATGCTGGTGGTCTGATTGAAATCTGTGGGTTATTGTTGCAGGAGGGAACATGATCTGGTCAACACTGCAATCCTTAAAATAAAATTTTTTATTTTTTTTGTCTTGTGGTGAACTCTCCCGAGTAAGTGTTGAGAAATGTGTTTGATTTGTGAACATTTTAAAATAGTTGGTGTGATGTGGACAACTGGGGACACATCATAATGTGTTTCTTGTAAACCTTTCAGGGTGTTCTGTAACACTTTAAAGTGGCACATTACTCTGTAATCTGAGCTCAGTGTTTCAAACCATACATCCAGCAAAGCAACTGAGGGGGAGACGCTAGCCAATGAAAGAGAGTTTCTTTAAAACTGTAGAATGTAATCAGAAAACACGATCATTAACCAAATAAAAAAAAAATCTAGTTTTACACTAGCATTTCAAGTACTGTAAAATACTACAGTTAGAAACTACAGTTTCTGTCCCTTCTCTATGTCTGACTCTTGCTGGGAGACTGGTAGTAAAGAGAAAACAAGCGTGACAAACTATGAAGAACTACACCCACAAGAATCACTGATGCTGAACAATTGCTGCTAAAGCTTTATAATCTCAGTCACGGTAGAATAAAAGCTGGAAAAAACACTAGTGAGACTTTGCTGTAGAAGATATACATACTGTAAATAAAGTATAGCTGTATATATTTAATTACCCAACTTGGCCCTTTCTGTAGATTATTACATTTTCATATGGCTGATGTTTTTTTTTTTTTTTTTGGGGGTGTCAACAGATTTTAGGAAACGACTTTAGAAATATCTCTACGGCTTCATGATTACAGCATTAATAACACCAATTTCCACGGGCAAAGTTATACACTCATGCTAGATCAGTTGGGTTTAATTTAGCTATTACACAGACTGCTCCTCAGATACACAGCAGACTCCCTTCTGCCTAGTTCAATATTAGGTGCTGCTCATCATTAAAACCAGTCGGTCCCAGGGTGTGTGTTTTACTCTAATATCACCACGACCCAGGTGAAGAGGTGAGTAAAACACACACCCTGGGACTGACTGGTTTTAATGACGAGCAGCACCTAATTGTGTCTTATTGCTTATTTATCCTTACACTGATTTATAAGACACTACTTAAATTAGCTTTTGGCTTTTTACATCAATTTTTGGTATTTATTACCATTATTTCTATAACAATAGTCTACTTTTGCTATAACATATAAAGGAAAACAAAGTTATGTAGAAGCATATATTGTAACAAATAACCCATTAAGGGTTATTTAATTAATGGGTGACTTCTCAAAACGTTTTACTCCAAATTTAACTTTTTACTTTAAAAAAAAATAAAACTTCAAAGTGTAACTTGAAATAACACTGATTTGTTTTCAAAAGACTGCAGGAATCAAGATTTACCTGCTCACAGGCAAAAGAAGTAACCTGTCATTCAAACACTGCCAGGTGCATGTTGAAGGCCTGTGTTCATGACCATGGTTGAGAATAAAAAGATCATGTCTAGTCTACACATATGCATGGTCTACATTTGAATGGTGTCTAAAATATAAATGTCTAAAACCAATATGCCATTTAGTTAATTCATCCCAGAAGACACTGCTGCATGTGATGGCAGTCAGACATTATCCTAGCCATCAGAACAGTTACTATCTGTAACTTAGCTCAGGGGAACCCTTGCGTGAGAATAATAGGTGTATCTAATGATATTTATCGCAGTGCACCTGCTACTACCTGACTGGACAGAATGAAGACTTAATTCTGGGACTCCATCTAAAAATATAAACATACCGTCAAGCTTTGGGAAAAATCGGAGTACTGAAAGTTATTTCAAGTGACCTGGGAAGACAGGAAACAGCACAGCAATGTCCAATACATCTTACAGATATTGCTATAACTTATATGGACATGATACTGGCTCTTTAAAAGTCTGTGTTAGGTTTGTGTCCCAGAGTTATTAAAGGCTCCCTCCCTCTGCCCAATGTTCTTGCTCTTAATAGCTTAATTAGAGGTTTAGTACTGAATCTTCATTGTGTAATGCAAATTATCCCATCAATATGTCTGGGAGACTATGACTTCACAGCCTTACATGCATTTTTAATATTTATTACATGCTTGTTTTGAGTGAGTAATATCTAGAATCCAAATATTTTATATATATCTGGAATTGAAATGTTGTACATTTCAAAATGGATTTCAAAAGTAGGGGATATGAGGAGGATGGGATACTGTTAACACAAACAAAAGTTTAAAAAATGGATTGCAATATAAGCATGGACACATTTAACAAGTAGGGGCAGGATTGTTATTTGAAAGATCTGTAAGATTTATTATACTTAAAGAGTAAGTAGCCGAGTTCCGAAAAATATTGCGTTATACGTCTCCACGTGTTGCTACAGCTGTTGAAATAATGTATCTGTCATTTTTCTTTTCATTGTTAACATGCTGACATAATTTCCATTTGCTTATCTGGAGTAAAGGACCTGAACTGTTTTCTACCTGGAACATAGACCTGAAGAGAAAGGGTTAACTACTTCTCCTCATCGTACATACAGTTCACCAGTTAAAGCAGTAATTAGTTATTGAAGGAAGAAATCCAAAGGTTTAACATGTTAGAACGTACACTTGGCAGTAATGATTAAAATATTAAAAGAATCCATTGTGAATAACCAGCTAATTTATAAGGCTAACCCTTGGGAAAAGCTTACATTTTACTATTACACAATACAAAGTGTAATTAAATGATTTTATATAATTCAATTAAATTCCTCAAGTGAGTTTCAACCTGTACTTTAAACATGCAGTTACATGATTCTAGAGACAGGAAATGTATTTTAGAAGGTGAGCCAATTACTGTAAGTGATAGTGAACCAGTTCACCATGACCTACATTAACACCATGAGTAATTATTTATTGTAACACATGTCCATGTAAAGGTTCATGCAATTCTGACACGTAGTTATCAAGGTAAGTGACATATTGACAGACTTTTCTTGAAATTATAGATCACATGATCACAGTATAGGATTGCAGTTTGTTATCTAATACAGATATACACGCTGTGATGCACACATTTACTAAATAAAGGAACAACAAGCATTGGATTTCATTATAACACTCACCTAACACTATTTACAGCCAAGAGATGGGTTCTCTAAACTAATATATCTGCCAGAGAAGTTTCTCCTCTTGAAAGTGTGGCTCCAGAAAATCCAATACCCTGGTGAAAAAAGATATTAAAATATTAATAACCTGTTTTTAAGGTCACTGTTGTGTGAGAGTTTGAAACAGATTCAGAAACAGATTGAGATCCCCAGATCAGATAAGTTCTTCACTGTGTGCCACAACTCTGACCACTGAACCCGACATCTCTGAGAAACCGGGTTGTAGAGTGTGCCACGAATCCTCGACAACCCACCTCCACTGGGTAAACCCAGACTCTCCATCCTCGCTGCTCTGCTTCAGCAGCTAGTTGAGCATACCGCAGTTTCTTCCTCTCATACGCCTCATCCACAGCATCCTCCCATGGCACTGTTATCTGTACCAGATGAACAAGGCGTGCTGATCCAGACCAGGTTAGTGGTGGCTTATTTTTCTCAGGTGGAAAAATAAGCCGTTGACCAACATCTGCCAACATTTTCCAGTCTCTAGCGGCTTCCAATTGTCCTGAGTGAGGCTTGGTTTTAACACCTTTTCTTGGTGGTTGCTCTCCTGAACAGAGGAATATTGTCTTTTGTGTGTAATGCTTTGATGGAACTGGTGGCAACTTATTGGTCATGTTACTCTTGTCTTCCAATGCTAAGGCCAAACATTGCAGCACCTGGTCATGGTGCCAACTAAACCGTCCTTGGCTAAGACCGACCTTACATCCTGTCAAAGTGTGCCTTAATGTTGCAGATGATGAACACAAAGGACATGAGGGATCCTCACCCACCCAGAGGTTTAGGTTCTGTGGTGATGGGAGAACATCATATATTGATCTGATGAGGAAACTGATCCTGCTCTGTTCCATTGTCCATATCAAATTCAAATAACAGTGAGATAAAGAATACAGTAGATGATTACATGTATCAGGGAGAGTTTGACTAAGCAGTTAACTTATAGAAAAAAAAATGCTTATAAGAGTAAAGTCCAGTAACAGCACGTAGTGAGTATGATAAATGGGTGAGAGCGATTTGCAATGAGCAATTAAAAAAAAAAAAACGTGAATATGGATATCTATAGGAGTCTATCAATTGCAGTTTTCTGCATTTATGTTTTGTTATACCTTGTTCTTAATGTTCCTACTTGTGCAGACATCCCCATGCAAACTGTACTAATTAAAAGATGTGGACTCCAATTTAGTTTCCTGTTTTTCTTTAGGTAAGTAAGATTCACACACACTCAGCAGCAATTGGCCTATTTGTTAGTTAGTGGTCCCTTGTCAGTATTAACAGCAAGTTAAAAAAAAAAAAGCCTTAATTTTGGGGTGCACCAAATAGTTTATTCTGGTATGAGAACCTAGAAAACATTACACAAATATTTACTGAGACTAAAAGTTTAAAAGAAGTAGAAAAATAAATGTCCACTATATACAATCTATAGTATATAGAGGACAGGGGTTACATTTGGCAGAAAAAAACTTTTAGCAGCAGTATAAACCATTAGATTTGGAACCAGGAATAATATACAAACCATCATGCCCTCTTCGTGGTGCCAGAATATCTTGCATGCTATCTTGTAAGATTATGTAATGCAGACATCAAGGGGTAGATGAAAGTATAGGCGCAGTGCAAATAATTGCAGATCAAAAAATTCAAATTGCATTGCGGCCAGGTAATTATTTTGCACTGTGCCCTATGTAAGCTTAGGAGCAATGCAAATTATTCAACACGCACAAATAATGATCCGCGATTATGATAATGAGGGTCTCAATGAGCGCATCGGTTTATTTAGCGGCCGCACAGCCCAGAGGTGATAGAGTTAGGAGTACAGAGAGCAGTCAGCACTGTATGACATTTGTGGAGCAAGAAAATACAAACCAAAAATATATATATGTCAGAAAAAGGGCAGCAAAGTCCTCTTGGCGTACAGAAGGAGCTGAGAGTTCTTATGGCTGAGATCCCTCAGTATTGTTTGGAAAAGCCTCAGCCAACATCAGTTATGCAAGTATCCTTAGGAAATTATATGTATTGGCCTGCCCTTTTCAGCATGACACTCTGGAAAAGGTGGATTGAGCTATCCCTCCAGACATTCCAACTGTGTGCCAGTATTGCAGAGAACACAGCACTTTCACATGTGCAGGGACAGTGGTCCCTAGATTGACGCTGGGGTCTAACTTATCCCTCAATTCAGCTATTAGGTCTTGGATGACCTGCGGAGTGAGACGATAATGCTTTAGTACCGCATCCTCCAGCATCCCAAACAAACTGACCCTGGGATTGAATATGCGGGGTCTTCTTCGTCTTTCCCTTCTCCTCCGAACGTGTTCCTGTCTCTCCTCAACAAGAGGAAAGTGTCGCCACATCAGGAAGTGTACCACAGCAGCCAACCTGAGGCCAATAACAGGTCTCTGCAGGTGTGTGCTTTTAAACAGCTCTTAATTCCTCACTTCTACAATGGTTTGCACCTTGTAAGAAGAGGTGTAAAGTTTTTGGAGGGTCAGCAATTGCCTAAGTGCAAGGCAAAATCCTTACATCACATTATAATGTTTGTGCCCGCTTAGTATCCAGATCCCACTCAATTCCATGCTCTTTTCTTCATTTGAATACATTTCAAGATAATTTTAAGGGAATAATGATGGCAAAGTGCAAATTTGATAGTAGGTGCAGAACACCATGTGAACACCATTCTATACATATGCCGCATTATAGGGGTTTTGCACCCGCAAATCACTTTGCACATATCCTTACATCTACCCCCAAGACTCAAGTCATACCATGACGTATATATGGTATTTGAAGGCAACAGTTTATGTCCATAAACAGACAATTCTAGCATGGTGGAGAGGAAATTATAATACACTGAGGCCTGGAACAAAATCAAAGACAAAAGCCGAAATAAAATTGGACAGTGTTTTGTTTAGCTGATGTAAGGATTTTGAAACTCTTGCTTCCCTGACCTGAAGCTTGGCACATGGCTCGAAATACACCCATGTTGGGAGTGACTGGCTTTTTATATTTCAGAGTGCAGCTGTGACCTTGGAGGGATGATAAAAGCTTTGTTTCTGCTTAATAAGCTGTTTTGAGTCTATATACAAGCCATAATCAAACCAATTAAAACTAGTTTAAAAATCGCTTACTTTTGTTAAAAGTGACATGCTATAACTTTAGGTAAGTGTCACGGAACGCATAATAAAGCACTATACAATTAGAACACGTATGCTTTTTCTGATAAACACACACCTTGTGTGGGGCAGTGTACACATTGTTCCAGTTAAATGGCACAAGCTCTTACTGTTTCATCAGCATTTGTTCCTTTTCATTATACAACCCGTTACTTTGCTTTTCATTTAAATGGTGAAAGAGGTGAGAAATCATTGCAACTGTCTGTAAACATTGTGTGATTGTCCTGTGTTTAATGCAAGCTCTGAATCAACACAGGCTTAATGAAGTTAAAATTAAGCTGTACATAGCTGGTGTACATCGGCAATTTGCAATCACCAGCCTTGTCGTTCGACCTTGTGATGCATGGATATAGCGCTTTGCTGCCTGTGAGAATTGAGCATAAATCATTGTTCTTAAAAGTAACTTCTTGTCATCTGGGATTCTGCTGAAGTGAAGAAGAAATGCACATAACGTGCTTTGTCTCACACTATGCATCATGCTAGGGAAATAAGACCAAATTTGGTCAAGGAAATTACGTAAGCTAGCTGTATATCTGTGCTGCACAAAGTCATTTCTTTGCTCAGCTCAGAAACTAACATTTCTGTGCCATGCCGGCTCAGAACAAAAGTCAAAATCTCTGATGCCATAGAAGCTCAGCTCAGCTCAGAAGTAAATAACATCTACACTGATGGAAGCTCAGGACACCATCAACTGAGGCCTGTGTGTGAGATCACTGATGTGTCACATTTGATTTGCTTTGTTCCTGTTTGCATTTTCGATTCCTGAATAAACTTTTTTTTGATTGACTTTACCTGAAGAATATTATTTTTTTTTTAAGAAGAAATCAAACCTCTTACATGATCTTTAATATACACAGGGGGTAAGGGGATTGAAGTTTGTTTTCATTATTATTATTTGAATACAATGTAATGTTGATAATGGTTTATTTGTATACAATTAAATGTTTAACAATAACAAACACATTTACGGCCATGTGGTTTGGACAGGATTTAACTCTAATATCCATTGTATTTGTTTTGTTAAATAATACAATTACATTTAAAACAGACCACAGTATGCTTGGTCTTATACAAAATGTGTTCATTGCTTTGTGCTGAACTTTAACTAAACATTTTACTTTCAAAAGAACACTGGGCAGAGCAAGTTAGGGAAGATAACAGATTAAAGAACATTTCACCCCCAAGGACATGGGCAATCATAAATGAAGCCTTTATTGTGTCTACTTCGGACTGAATTTGCATTGTGCCCTACTAGTTCTCAAAATAACATTTAAAGACATTGATAAAGACCACTTATGACACATTTGTCTTTTTTTTTTAACTGTCTCTTATTTAGCTACAACTATAGGCCTATACTATAGTTCTCAAAAAAATAAAAATAAAAAAATAAAATACTGTACCCATCCTGCTTGAGGGACTTTGGGCAGAGAAAATATAATGTACTTTAATCATTAAATAACACAACAAAGAATACATTCTATTGCAATAATTGTTTGAAGGTGATGGACAAAACACAGCCCGTTTCTTTTCAAATAAATAGATTAAAAAAAACAGTGTCCCAATGGTTTCAGCAGTAGCAGCAGAACGGGCAAATTAATCTTAAATAGGGGAAAGGTTTTGAGGCATTCAAATAGTTTATTCGCTATTACAAACAAGCTGGTCTCATTTTTTGTCATCTTTGAGAATTCTCTGTGCAGAATCGATGCACATTCAAGCACAACAAGTTAGTCCGAGATAGGAAAAATATTTTTTCCACATACTGGTACAAATCCACTTTGCAGGTGCCACTTTTCTAATCAATGAACAACCTTATCTGGTAGTAATAATACATAACACTATTATGTTTTATTATATTATAAATCCTTACAATAAGCCTTGTATAGTTTAAATATGGCATTTAGTTGGCATCAATAAAAAAAAAGTGTTTGCGTCTTTTTCATTTAAAAAAAGTAATATGGCATTTAGTTGGCATCAATAAAAAAAAGTTTGCGTCTTTTTCATTTAAAAAAAGTATGTCACCATATCCTTATATTCCCTTTCAATTCGAAGATGACCGCCAATAATACTTTTGGGATATGCCTGCTTGTCAGGTATTTGCTGAGCATTTTATATCAAAGCTTCCCATAGGCTCCCCCGTGGAGTGATGTCCTCGGTCCCGCCTCCCAAGGTAATAAATAATCACTGCATGGAGACTTCAGTCTCTTTTGCCTTTCACAAACAGGTAGGTAGGGTGAGTAGGAGGCTGTGTGGTCCAGTGGTTAAAGAAAAGGGCTTGTAACCAGGAGGTCCCCGGTTCAAATCCCATCTCAGCCACTGGCTCATTGTGTGACCCTGAGCAAGTCACTTAACCTCCTTGTGCTCTGTCTTTCGGGTGAGACGTAATTGTAAGTGACTCTGCAGCTGATGCATAGTTCACACACCCTAGTCTCTGTAAGTCGCCTTGGATAAAGGCGTCTGCTAAATAAACAAATAATAAAGTATAAAAAACTAACCTCTTCCAGTTGTGCGATTGACACTTTTTAAGACCTCTTTCTCTCGAGTTTTCTGTAGTTCCCTTGCAATTTTTGCAAAAAAAATCCTCACACTCCAGTTTACTGTTGAGTGTCTGTGCATACTACTGCCTTGCAGTTTAAAAAAAAAAATATAATAATAACAACCTTGTGCTTCCTCCATTACGCCCGATATCTGGCCCTATTGTTGAGCAGACAAGCACATTGATCCACTCACCCATAAAGCGGTGGGTAGGTATATAAAAAAGGTGTTTTTTCTCTCTTTTTCTCCCTTCTCCAGGTCTGTAGGCTGTGCCACCCCGCTGCAAGTTACGCGCTGCACCGTCCGTGTGCTGCACACGATCCAGACACCATCTGAGGTGCTCCACTCCACTGCAAGCTTCACGCTGCACTGGTTGTGTGACTGCACTGCACCTGTCTGCAGGCTACGCTCCACACCGTTACAAGCTACGCGCTGTTCCTGGTTGTGTGACTGCAAGCAGCCCAGACACAGACACACAGATGCAGGTCGCTCCAGATGTTTCAGAGCAGGATGTGGTGATGAGCGAGGAGGAACAGGACCCACTTTCCATAGCGGATTCTTGGGATGAGGAGTCCTTCCTACTCAAGGAGACTCACGACCTAGACCTGACCCAAGTAATGGTCCCTCCTGACGCCCTCGAGCTCATGGAATGAGCCGCCAACTTCTTCCAGCCTTTACAGTGTTACCAGACTTTCTGGAGGAGGTCAAATCCTCCTGGCAACATCCGGCCTCAGCGCCCAGTGAGTCCAAGAGTGCGGCCACACTTCACGGAAGGTGCAGAGGCGATAGGGCTAGCACAGTTCCCTCCAGTGGACTCCACCATAGCGCAGTGCAAGTGCAAGCCCCCCCCAGTAGGAGGTCTGTCCAAGGATCCTGTGTGCCCTAACAGCCAATGCAGGATCACGGAAGCCCACCTGAAAAAGGCTTAATCGGCTGAAACGCAGGTGACACAGGAGGCCTCTTGTTACCCTTTCCGAGCCGCTAGCTTCACAGCTATGCATGGTCTTGGGCACTTTATTGCAGATTTCGGGTTTTCCAAGGGCAAACCCTGGGCAGAAGCTTGGCAGACTAGTGGTGGCGCACAGACAGCTGTGGGTGTCAGGCGAAGGTCCCGGATGTGAACAAATCCGCCTTACTATATGCGTATATCTCCCCTTGCCATACTTTTGGACCAGCGGTAGAGGAGATCCTGCAACGCTCTCACAGGGAACGAGCAGCGACAGGTGGCTGCAATGCTCCCCTCCCATGCCCAGGCATGGGAGAGGGGGAGGCGATACAATTCCAATCCCTACGGCGCCACGAGGCGACCTGAGGCACCGCCTCCAGGCCTCCCTCCTGAATGAGAAGATGACCGCCAACCTTGCGAGGTCGCATCACTTGCATTTGCGTGTTCAATGCAAAAGAGACTGAAGTCTCGGTGCAGTGACTATTTATTACGGGACCGAGGACGTCACTCCACGGAGGGGCCTATCAGCAGCTTTGATATAAAATGCTCAGCAAATACCTGACAAGCAGGCATATCCCAAAAGTATTGTTGCCGGTCATCTTCTCTTTCAGGGAACAGGGGTTACATCCGTAACCTTTCATTTTTTAAGGCTGAGGCGATGCATCGATGTATCTTATTTTCCAGTGTAACTATTTCAGTTTAACAAAGTTAACATGCAAAACAGTACACAGTATAAATCATGGTAGTAGAAATAGACATAAAGACAAGCTTACCATGAAACGTTTTCCTTTGAAAATCCCCAGTTCACGACGTAAAAATCAGTGTTGTAGAACAGGGCCACTGAGCTAGTGTTTTTGCTGGCCCGAATGCAATTTTATCTGGCCCAATATAATTATATATTTTTTCAAGATGGTTTTTATTTTCAGTATGTTTTAACTGGTAACCAAAGAGAGCCCACGTCTCAAAAGAAAGTGGCTAAACTAAGCCTTTCAATATATGTTACTTCAGCCATTTAACATGCACACATTTGTGTGCTTGTCAGAAAATGAAAATACTGTATTCAAGATTTGAAAATGTATGTGTACAAATGATACTCATTTTTTCACAAGCAAACCCGCAACCAAGCTGTTACCATATGGTCACAGCAACGCTAAAACTGAATTATAATAATGCTAATTAGGAATGGGTCAGTGTAGTCAAACACACGATTATACGAAAATAAAAAAAAAACTATTCAAATAGCATATTACATATTCGAGTACACAAAAAAACCTTATACATTAGCTACTTTATTTTATTGTTTTAATGCTGACACTTAACAAGTATTGTCAGTCTTAAACCCGTTGTTATTTGCATATTAAACGTAAGGACCCTAATTAATTATGCAATGCTTGTAATAGCAACATTCTACAGTAATCGTATCCTGTTTGAAATTGTTGCCAATTTTATATCCTTGTTTTTAGCTAATGTTAACACAGCCTTGCTTGAGCTCCTCTGTAATGACTGTACACAGCAGCTTCTGCAGCTGTTGCTAGCCAGTCGTGAAACAGCTTCTGGGAGCATGGCACCGGCGAACTTTGAATGTGTGAAATAAAATAATGTACATAGCAAGTGCTAAAAGAAGTAATCCAAACTTGGCTAACATTGAAATTAGAAAGGTAATTTAACGTTATGATGAATGTAAAAACAATAGATGTTAAGCAGAACAACACAGTCACTAATAAGAAAAGGCAAGATACTTGGAGTTTGAAAGGAGTTATTTTCTGGACTACAGTTAAATGTAAAACATTTACTGTTGACTTTCTGTGAATGGATGGAGTAACATCAACATTATCCTTGTATCCTTGTTTTGAATTATTTACAGGTTATTGAATAAACAAAGTAACTTGACTTAGATTCATCTGATGTCAGTACTTGATGGCTCGTGTAATTAGTAATGTTAAACTATTGTAATGTTGGAATGGATTTTCCATTGTTTTGGCCAGGTTATATGATAGGTGTTAATTTATTCTGAATACACTACAGCAAAAATTATTATTTGGTGGTTTGCGCAGTATTATGCTACTGTTGCTTTAATTGGAAGAGATACGAGCTGTGACATTGCTGCTCATTGAGTTCTGTATTTTAATTCAGTAAACACTTGTGCCTAAGGAAATAGGGTATTGAACGAAGAAATCTCGTCTTGGTCATTGTTTGTACACTTTGTGAACCCGGCTAAACTTTACCGGCTTACACTGTTATGCTGTCTGTTTGTACACACGTATTTGCCTTTTATTCTTGGGAGCATAAGGGACCAGAGTTCGGGTAATCGAATACACAAAAATGTTGCACCCTGTGTATTCAAATAGGAAACTATTCAAATTTCTATCCCTAATCCTAATAATAAACACTATTAAAACAATATTCATAATACAAAATAATAACAATCCTTCTCAGAGCGTTGTCGCTTGTAGCCTCTCCCAAGTCAGCGCCAATCTTGCTGAGTAATGGCCTTTTTGACCTGAACACATCGGATCCCAAATCAAAAAGTTAGACAATTCGAACGCGTATCTGGGTGTCGATCGGGACATCTTACTGTGAGACTGGATATGATGTAAATGAAATGCTGAATTCACAACAAATAAAGCTGCTGTTTTATCTGCAAGTCTGGGAAACTGACCCAAACAAGGTAGAACGTTACTCTTTTTTCACTGTCATAATGAAGCCAGATGAAGCCTCCACTCTAAATGTTCGTCTTCATTTTTTTTTTTCATTAATTACTTTCTTTATGATTTATTGATGTCAGCGCTTTCCTTTTGGTTGATTGCTTGCTTAGTTGTAGAAACCCGATTTGTAAAAGATTTTCCATGTCGCTGGAACGAGTACCAACACAGCACTTCGGTACGCAGTCTCAGATTCTGACTGTACAACGAATATGACGTGCGGCGGGAAAGTTAGGATTAATTCGTTGTTATGTTTTTAAAAAATGGTTTGTAAATTAATTTTCAGGTTTTTTGGCACACTGGCCCATTTTCCTGGATTCATGAAACGGAAGACATGTACCCTATATATATTATACTAGTTAAATGTAACTGGCCCAGTCGGGCCTGTGGTGCTTCATAACTACAGGCCAAATTGCGATCTCTACTGGCCCCGGGCCGCCCGGCCATTGTTAACGTCGAACCCTGCAAAACATGTACCAATGTCTCTGCGGGTAGCTGTCAACATCATAACTATGTATAGTTTTGCTGTTTAAACTTAGCAGCTACGTCCGCAGTGCTATATGGGATACTGAGACATCTGCTGCTTTTTTTTTTTTTAAAGAGGATGCAGGGAGAAGTGGAACCATTTTTACACGTTGCATTGCGTAAAACTACTTTTTAATATAAACACAATTATTAGATATGGATAAAATGGGAAATGTTGTCTGACATCTGCATTTTAGAAACACAGTGCTGTTTATTTTGCGTTTTATTAAAATGTCCTGCATATATAACGCAGAATTCTGCGAAAACGCGACCTCTGGCGATGGCACCCTACAAAACTTCAAACAAAATCTGCATTTATTCATTTGAACTACCCCCGAGTAAAAATGAAGAAAAACAACCATGATCGTTCCAAAAGCTGCATCTTTCGTCAGAAGTATTAAGTATCCAGGCAACGTTAGTCCCCAGGTATTCAGTAATGCTGGGCAGATTGTAAGCAAGTGCCAGTCATCGCTTAAATTAAAACAAAATGTGGACACTATCATGTTCCTTAACACAGTTAAAATATAAACCATGGACAACACTCTTGTTACTAAACTGCTGTGGACAGTGATCACTTTTTTCTCTTGATTGGTTGTTACTCTGACTTGTTATGAATTTGAACAACTTTTTTTTTTTTGGATTTTGCTTTGATTTCCAACTGGTACAACCCAACACGAATAAGGTAAAAAATAATAATAATAATAATTTTATATATTTAATTACTACTATATCTGCATAAACTGATATAATCAATTTAATATATATTATAGTTTTTAAAGCGTTACTTGCAATGTTGCACAGTAATCCACAGCTCCACATGTATTACTGGTTTTTTTTTTGTTTATCCTTTCATACCGTCGATGAATCAGCTTTTCTGGAGAACGATATATTGATAGTGAAAAAACATCGTCCCAGCCTTAATATTTTGACACAAATGTAGCTGTTTGGCTAGCCGCCAACAGCAGCTCTTTAATCAGGTATTGGATCTGGAAGATATTTCATGAGAAAGACCAGACCACGTGTTTTTAATTGTAGGTTTTAAGTATTAATCAAGCTCAGTTTTGATGCACATGCTTTCAACAGAATGACATACTTATTACTATTAACAGCACAATCTCTGTTTAATTAATTAATTTAAATTAGTTACAAAAAAATAATAATCCAAAAAGATCCACAAAATGCACATTTGACATTTAAAATATTTCCTTAAATGTATTTTCAAAATGAAAAAAGTAATGTCGTTTCTCATTCTTTTGCAATGAACTGTACAGTATTCCATTTTCTTTGGTTGTTCATGCTCTTGCTAAAATTCTGTATGTTACTTTGAATATATATAAAGTATAAATGAAAAATTCACAAACAAGCATATGACAAATTACCTTTACCTAAAACAAATACAACTGACATTGAGTTAACAGGCTGACATTGAGTTAACAGATATATATATTTAAAAAAAAAAAAAAAAACAGTGATCAAGGAAAACAGTAAATCCCCCACAAACATGAAAAGAATGAGTGACCACATCACGGCCAAATCACTTTTAAGTGTGCACTTCAGGTAAATGATGAAACCAATCTGTATTACCTTCAATGGAGTAAGCACTTACACAACATATTCAAACAAATCCCACTGACAAAGCAACAGACTATATTTAAGACATTGACCAGATTAAGAAATCACCAGGCTTTGCGAGTTCATAGTAATTCAAAACACATGATTGCATTCCTGAGCAACATTCTATAAAACAAAAATACTTTTTTCCCCCTATTGAGTTAGGGGCATAATAAATAATGGAAAGACCTTTGGAGCAAAACTGTTACAAAAATGACAGATACTGTTCATACGTGTCACAGTTACGTAAATAAGTTTCAGCAGTTCTACCCTGGTGTGCATAGTACATTGCGTGACTTACTTTTGTGTGGACCTGGAACTACAAAAAAACCCCTAAAAAACAAAAAACTGTCTTTGTCCATACATATCTCATAAGTTAAACAACATTTGATGGCTTTGTATCCTGCTCTTTTAGCTTAGAACACGAACAAGCCACTATAAAGCCCTTGTATTACTTTTTTTTTCCATAAACGACACATGAAAAGACAGACATCTGTTTCATTTTCAGTTTTAGAAAAAAATCTTTGCCAAACAAAACCACCAAACTGTCAAAGTAATTTTCCACATCAGTGTCTAAATAATCACTACAGTATGCTGATGATGTGCAAATAAATAATCACACACATGCAGCATATTTGCAAAGTATGCTTGTAACAGTAATGTTTTGTTCAAGCTGCACCAGAGAAGTATCAAACTGCTTCTCTACTTTAGACTGATTTTAGATTTTAAACATAACACACAGATAAAAAAATATATATATATACACAGTTGTAGCGTAGACCCTTCAAATAACTTCCTATTTGTGTCCTAGCTTCCCATTGGCTCTGACGCTTCCATGGTGTAAGGGGACAAATAGGTTATTTTTCTCTTCACTGTGGACCAAACTGTCCATATGCCTGGGGAGCTCAAGTGGACACCTGCAGGGCTGGCATGGCACTCTGGTTTATGGGAAAGGGATGCAGACCTACATATTCACGGTAATCTATTACACTGCAGCAAAATGACCGTAAAATAATTGCTTTAAAAAAAAAACTGTCCTGCAATATAACAGCATTGATTAAGGTACACTCCAGTCCTGTAGGTGGCAGCAATAAGCCTCATATTTGGCTTACACAGCGAAGCAGCTGTAGTGCAGAAAAACGCAAATGAAAAATATGTTCTTATAATTTATAAAATGGAGATGAAGTATCCGTGGCTTGTTTATCGAGACAGCAAGATGTACTGCAGTGTGTGTGAAAGAGCTGCTGGGCAAAACAAAAAAAAAAAAAAAAAGCATATACACACTGATGTACAGATTTTCAAGATTCTTTGCTTATAAGACACAGACACTGCAATGTTGTTGCTGTTATTGGAATGCTGAAAAATATGAAAACACATGTAGATGAAGGCAACAAACAGTACTTAGAATCTTGTCTCGTCATGCGAATGGTCTACTGTTAGTATATAACAGAGAAAAAAGTGTGTCTGTGTTTATATGTATATCTATACACTGACAGCGATTGTTTAAATAGAGTTTAAACGTTTATAAAAACGTACCAAAATGCACATCCCTGGAGTTTATTAACCTTTGTGATAACAACAGTTTAGCATTTGATGGATGGGACACAAAATTATGTGCATGTGCGTTTCAGGAACACATGAACAGAAAAGCTAGCGTGACCTCTGTGCTTGTTATCTATTCTGCTCTCTCTCTCTCTCTCTCTCTCTCTAGTTCAATGACATACAGCTATTGCCTCATCCTAAGAATTAACTAAATGAAACCTGCCAAATAATGTTATGTATTGAATTACATACTGCTTTGTAGAGTTCCATATACTTCACGAAAAACTGACAAAAATTAAAAATTGTGACATTTCAAAAATCTAACATGAAATACTGTACTATTATTATGGCTTCCGATAGACTTTTGCGATATCATTTTGTAGTTTCTTTGATGACACGATGTTAAATAAAATATCTAAATTATGTTCATATAGTTTTTTTTTAAATTATCTCTCAATCCTAAAATTCCAGGTGTGCAAAACTTTTGGCCATAGCTGTACACAGTACCTGAACCCAAAGAACGTAGAACTAATGTAAGTAATGTAAACCTGCAAGCATTCCACAGTCTTCTGTTACCACAGAGGCATTGCTTCAGGTATTTTTCACCACAGCACAACATTGGGCTAATAATGGACACCCACCAAGCCAGTCAGACGACTGCCTTTTACTTCAAAGTCTGCAATAAAAACATTGATGAATGGGGTACAGGTACTTCTAAATCATTACCTCTCCCTGTTGTGCCAGGAACTATGAGCGTGAGCTAAATATTATCTTGGGTGTATCTCTGTTTACAGCTTTTGATAGCTGTTAATGTTTTGAGCCTCCCTTGTTTATACCTGTATTTTTAATGTATCTTTGTTCTATTGTCATCAGTGCTGAGCTAACTTCTTACAGTATCTAATTTAGCATTTATATGGTTTAACACTCATTCCTTCTGTACTGACTACCCTAAAATAGTATATTGTACACATCATTATACTGCAAAACATATTCAAACATCATTCTTACACTAGGAGACAGCGAATAAGACCCCTGAAATAGTGATCAAAGCAAGACAAAGACAAGCGCCTTGTCAGCACTTTGTCACATATGGTGGAGAATGCAGGCATTGCATACCAGTATCTGTGTGTAATAAAAGAACAGTATCATGGAAGAATTGTTGAACGTATTGGTTCATGCTACTGCTGTCCAGCAAGAAAGCAATCGTGTCCAGCAGGAACAGACGAACCAGCTCTTGTTTAATCAAACAAACAAGACTAGAGGTGCGTGAGTTGATGAGTGGGATGGAATCCTCAAGTGGTAGTGCCAAGGATCGAGACCTATATGTGCCAGCCACTACCTCCAGAAAATGACCCACAAGGATGACGTTGAGGTATACCTAAAAGCCTTCGAGTGTACCGCAGAGAGGGAAGGCTGGCCGACAACACAATGGACTATTTGCACCATTTTTAAGCGGTGAGGCTCAAATAGTTTATTTTGACCCGGAACCAGACCAGCCCACACACTATAACTTATTAAAGTCAGAGATTCGGAGGTTCAACAGCTGGACATACCAACCAGGAAAAGCAGCGCTCTCCCAGATGTTTGACCTCATTCACCTCGCCCGGAAAGTCCCACACTGCCATGGACGTCACAGAAAGGGTCATCCTGGGTCGTCTCCTAAGAGGACTACCGCCTGGACTACAGAGGCAGGTCAGTGAGGTGTTAAACAGGGGAACGGGCAGGGTACGCTAGAGCGACCCAGAAAAGGGAGTAAATGATTGTGGGAAAAACATAAAATGTTTTATGTGCCAGGAAATGGGTTTCAAGGGATTGTTTTAGATTCAGCACATGGACATATGGGGGGACATTTGGGAGTAGAAAAAACTAGAGAACACATAGGAGATTTTACTGGCCTGGAATTCATGCCGCTGTAAATAATCATTGTGTCCTGAATGCCAACTTAAAGCTCCCTTTAAGGCATTCCTCAGCCCCTTAGTAATGTTACCTGTAATTGAGGTCCCTTTCTCCCGTATAGCTATAGATTTGGTAGGTCCCCTAACAAAGTCCACTAGATGGCACCAGTACATTTTAGTGATTTTAGATTATACCACTCAATAACTAGAGGCAGTGCCATTGTGCAATACATTAGCTAAGACAATTGCAAAAGAATGAATATCAATGTTCAGTCTGCTGGGTATCCCTAACGAAATACTCATTGACTATGGTACCCCCTTTATGTCTAAGGTGACCAAGGAATTGTGTACTTTATTACAGATAAAGCCGCTGAAAATGGCAGTCTACCACCCTCAAACTGATGGCCTGGTGAAAAGGTTTAATAAGACCCTAAAAAGTATGCTCTGCAAGGTGATCGATAGGGATGGGAAAAACTGGGATTACTTGGTACCTTAGGTTATGTTTGCAATTGGAGAAGTACTGCAAACATCAACTAGATTTTCACCTTTCAAGTTGTTGTAATTGAGGCATCCCAGGGGCTACTCGATATAGAAAAGGAGGTTTGGGAACAAGAGCCCACTCCTTACTAAAAAGTTATTGAGCATGTGACACAAATGATCGCACTGAGGCTGTCATGCCAATTGTAAGCGTGCATATTAGACAGGCTCAAGGTAGAAGCGGTATTAAATTCTATTAGAACTGCAGGATTAACTGCAAACCCCAGCAAGTGTGCTATTGGCTTAGAAGAAGCCAAATATTTTGAATATTCTTTATTTATTTATTTTAATTTAGTCGTTGCCAATTATTTTTATTATTTTCTCCCAATTTAGAATGGCCAATTATTTTTTTAAGCTCAGCTCACCGCTACCACCCCTGCGCTGACTCTGGAGGGCGAAGACGAACACACACTGTATTCTACAAATTGTTTCTTTTCACTGGTCGTTCGTCCCGTTGGGTCTGAGCCGAGGGGGCGGATGTGAGGTAAAGTGTGGGGCAAGATTGTGGAAGCCAAAAAAATGGGTCCAAGAATAAAGCAGAGTGTGTATCCTATGTAAGATGTAGTCCAAAAAGGTACGCAGAATGGCAAAACTACACTTCCCAAGCTTCACTGGGGATTAATCACACCTGAGCCAATAATGAATGACACCTGGGGATAAATACGAATGGTCATTTATTAAAAAGAGTGAAGTCATTATTCCTGGGGTGTGGAGGCCATGTTGTGAAAAACCTTGAGTTGATTCATATGAATAGACCCTGCTTCGGCTAAAAGGTAAACAAGCGCTACAACGCTATTATTATTATTACATTTTGGAGAAATCGGTAACAGTTCAGCTGTTCAATTATTAGGCAGGACTAAACAAAGTTTAGTTGGTGCTCTTGAACAGAGCTAGGTTTTGTTTTCCTGTATATTAAAGGTCAGCACCTTCTGTGAAAGGACACTGTAAAGAAATAGAGATACAGGTAGCCGCCTTTTTGAACTGTGAATACTGTTGTCTGGAATCATTCTTAAACTAGCAAACAAGACCCCAGAAACAGTGATCAAAGCAAGACAAAGAAACGCCTTGTCAGTGCTTTGTCACAATTAAAATGTAAAGATTCGGAGAGGGTTTTGTTTTTCGTGCGTGTGACATTACCTAATGTATGATTTTTATGTATATATATATATATATATATATATATATATATATATATATATATATATATATATATATATATATATATATTGTGGTAGAGTGACCGATGGCCAAGGCAGCCCCCAGTAGGAAATACGCAAAACACAGGAGATGCAGTGAAACGCCGTAGCGTATGTTTATTATGTACAGTGCCAAAATAAAAATAAACAAACAAAAACCTACTCCAACAAGGAGTGTTAACTAACAATCAGTCCCTATCTAGGACAGGACAGCTAGGCTGTTTCCCTGTACAGAAAACACTTGGTAAATGTTACCAACAGCACAACGGTTCCACCTAGTAACAGTTGTTCTTGCGTACTTACATAAATCTCCTCAGAAACATTGTATCACCCACTACAACCTCCTCCCTGGTAGTCTCTCCCTTTCACTGGATTCGAGGCTGACTTTATACAGCCAGGACCCCACCCTAACAAGACACAGCTGCATCCTGTTACACAATTACCTCAGCCCAATTTGACTATGGTCTTCTGGGAAAAGTAGTCTTTTAGTCGGCAGCCATTTTACCCTACTACACACAGTACCCAGTATACATACAGCGATTTATTGTGGAAACAGGATTGTTTTCATTCTGTTGCTTATGTATGCATTGTTACATACTTTACCATACGTTCCCCAAACTCCTGCCTAAATCCACAGAAGAACTGTGGTTAGTTCTCCAAGATGTTTGGGCCAACCTACCTGCCGAGTTCCTTCAAAAACTGTGTGCAAGTGTACCTAGAAGAATTGATGCTGTTTTGAAGGCAAAGGGTGGTCACACCAAATATGGATTTGATTTAGATTTTTCTTCTGTTCACTCACTTTGCATTTAGTTAATTGATAAATATAATCTATTAACATGTCTATTTTTTGAAAGCATTCTTACTTTACAGCATTTTTTCACAC
>CM060247.1:79330527-79452683 GCA_030684275.1 Acipenser oxyrinchus oxyrinchus | reverse complement strand
TGCCTAAAACTTTTTCACAGTACTGTATATATATATATATATATATATATATATATATATATATATATATATATATATATATATATATATATATATATATATATTTGTTTGCTTTTTTGTTAAAGGAAAGTATATTGCTGAATGCTTTATTCTGCTGTTAACTTTAATTCACTTTCTCTCTTTAGAAACATCCCTGAGTAACTCTAAACACAGTCATTGTGCAATACACTCCCTTATTTTTGAAACTCTGTCAGATTACATCAGAGATTCACAAGTTAAGACTAAAATACCAGTGGAATTTATTTGTCTTGGCATTTTCATATTCTTAGTAAGTTATTTTTATATTGTTTATTGTACTGCACCTGGTGATGATAACACTGTCATGAAAGGAATTGATAAGCTTTTACAGAGTTTCCTGTAAGTGCCGCAGGTTTAATTGAAACAGAAAAAAAGAAAATAAATTTCCATGCTAATGGACACTATACACATGTGTACATGTTTGAGTAAATTGACAAGTTGCAGCTTGATTTCTTTGAGATTAAATATGACAATTTGATAAAAACACACAATAGAGATATTGTAGACAACTTTGAAAAAATGAAGTTGAAGAAATTTTATCTGGACATGGAAGTGTATACTATCCGTCTCAAACATGACCCAAACATAACATGGCAAAACATGATGACTTACAGGGTGTTTATAAACAATATTGTCACATTTATGTCTAATTCAATAGATTATTCTAATCTAGAAAACTTAAAATATTATTGTAAGTGTTTTTTTTTTAACCACTCTAGCAAGCGATTCTATATTCTAGATCAGTTTTTTAAAAAATGTGCGATGTTCATATCAGTGTCAGTCCACACTGTTACGAATGTGAAAGTTATTATTGAAGCTCTTTAGAAAGGAATAACAAAGTGTTCTTTTTTGGGAGCCAACTTATACCTGTAGTTTTTATTAATACGTTTTGTTGGGGGGGGATGCAGGATTTTGTTAATCACTAATAAAGGTTTTTAATCTTAAGGCCCTGAAGTCTGTCCACTCATTTCTACGTTCATAACAACCAGGAAGTCAGTTGTAGTAAATCCAAAACAGCGCCATTTGTTATTCATTATCCAGGATTTTGACCCATGCCCTTTGACTTCTGACTGAAGAGAGTCTTCATTTTGCATCATAGTGTTATTATTGTTATTGATCTGTTGGTGTCGGTCCTTCATGTTGCGAACGTGATTGTGGTTAGGAACAATCACTTACTTGCTGAAGTGTATAATTATTTCGTGTATTACATCTTCCATCTCTCTGGATTAATAAAGGTAAGTTTCTTGATTTTTACAGCAAATTTGACCGAGATTGATGAAGTGTGTGTTTCAGTATATCTTGCAAAAAAGCTGTATGGACGGAAGTGTACGCCTTCCCATGTAACCATGGTAGTAATAATAATAATAATAATAATAATAATAATAATAATAATAATAATAATCCACTTATAGGCAAAACTCATCCTCTGCCTATTTATTTATGTTATGCTGAGGTGTTGTTTATATTACACATTTTATATTATTATTTATTTCTTAGTAGACGCCCTTATCTAGGGCGACTTACAATTATTACAAGATATCACATTATTTTTACATTCAATTACTCATTTATACAGTTGGGTTTTTACTGGAGCAATCTAGGTAAAGTACCTTGCTCAAGGGTACAGCAGCAGCGTCCCCACCTGGGATTGAACCCACAACCCTCCGAGTCCAGAGCCCTAACCACTACTCTCCACTGCTGCCCAATATTATTGTTTGATAAGCACTGTAAGCCTGTGATGGAGAAATGTAATTCTCTCACTAGTAAGAGAGACTGTTTTTCCATCACTCAGCCAGAAAGCTGTTCTCCGCCCACAGTAGCTTTAAAAATGAAACTGCAAACTAAAAACTGTTTAACTTTCTTTTTGTAAATGGACAGATAAAACTACCCCATAAATTAATGTTTATTCAATCTGTGTGTTTTTACTGGGGGAATGACCTACCTGAGAAGGTATAAAAGAGTTCAGTATGAGGAGCTCTGGGTGGGCTGGAGGTTAGTACCTGACCTCTGTGGTAGCCTAGGTATAGAAGGACTGTGTTATCTGCCAATGTTTTCTTTTTGTTTTGATCCAGGATCAGTGTAAATAGTTATTTGTTGAAAGAACAAGCTTACTTTTGTTCACAAATAAAAAATGTCTTTCTTTTAACTGAATTTTTGGTTGTGCGTCCTCCCTGTTTTACATCAGCCACTCGGCACACCCTCACAAAGTCGCCGTGGATAAAGGCGTCTGATAATTGTGTGCAAACAACAAAACTTGATTAAAGCATCATAAGGAATACATTGGACTCCCATATTTGACTATTTTTCATAATCAAATATCAATAAATAACAAGTCATGCACAAACTTTTAACACAATTGTAATTTTTTGGGCTCTATTCATGCCTTGTGTCGTCCTCATTCACAGCGTTACCATGCATGGAGTATGAACTTCAAGTGCCTGCAACAATTCTGCAACATGAGAAGGTATCTTCCCTTTAATAATTCTATGTCATTGAGACTCTAGAGCATATGATAAGAGGGGGATGGACATCACATCATGAACTTTATTTTTCAAACTTTGTGTTACACATGTGTACCCTGTTAGCGTGGAAACGCCCAAATAGTCTATGCTGCTGTTTTTATAATTGATATGTTTACTGGCTAAAGTCTGCCAGGAAGTTCACTGGTATAGTGCAGCTATATATGGCTCTTTTTACTGCTGTTTGGTTCCACACTGTTTTTAATTCCTGTACTGTACAGCTTATTGCAGCATCAGGGAAGCAATATATAGCTGCCCTGGACATGTGCGTCGTCGCTTCCTGCCTGGTAGGCTTGAGAGAGAGAAAATTAAGAATGGATTTTTTAAACACAATCACAGGGATGATATGTTGAACTGTTCAGTACACTAGAGAACTAGAATACAAGTGTTGACCCCTCGGAGGTACCCTATAGCTAGTGCTTCTGTACTAAACTTTTTTTGTTGTTATCCTCACAATGCTCCCATTATTCTCTGTATTTATATATGTCTTCACTACTGGGTGTGATCGGAGAAAAAAAAAAAAAACAGCCAAGAACAACTTGTCCAATTAAAGGGTGATTCCACAAGACATGGACAGTATTACTCCATGCTTTTCCCATATGAAAACTAGAGTTTTTTCCCTTAAAAATGTGTGAATTTAGTGGTCATGAAAGTTGCAGGACGATGGCACTGATTAGGCACATACCAAACAGGCGTCATGATGGCTTATAAGCATAGCTCTGTGTGCTCACCTCATTCCTGACCTGAACACCCCCTATTGAAAAAGGGTGTAGTCCAAAAAGATTTTTAAAAAAATGTAATATTTCCTGTCTTAGTTGATATTTGATAACATATTGCATCTCTGCTGGAGGAGACACACCTTGCAATCACTTTAAACGTAGCTGAACTGCATTTGTAGATCAGGTTTGTGTCAGACAAATTTTAATATTTTTTATAACGGTATGAATCGGAACAGCTGCAATGCATGCCAACGTGGGACAGTTTGAGCTAAGGCCTTCAGCACTGATGAAGGCATTCATTAATGAAACTCTTTAAGAGTGACCCACCGAGGAAAAGTTTGTCCACACCTCTTGACTAAAGCAACATTTTTCAGAAACTAACAAGTATAGTTCTGTGGTCACCATGCACCATCTATAATCATGACATCAGCATTTGCAAGTGGATTAGTGGCTGAGATTTACCATGTGTTCAACAAATCTAGTATTTGTTTGTAGCACAGCACCAGGGTATTAATCCCTGCATCTGCTTCACTATGGGTAAATTTCTGTTGGCCTACAATACTGTCCTCTAATGATTATGTGTGACCACCAGCAAAGATTTGGTTGATTTTCTAATTCAGCTTTTAGCCTCAAAGTCACATGAAAGAGTGTTTTGGCAGTTTTCTGAATAATCTATCTGATATCTATCTGATATGACAATACCCATAAAAAGCCCCATGAATTTGTATCTCATTGTACATGTTTTGACAAATTACCATTCAATACATTTCAGTGAAACTGCAAGACATTTATCACTTGCTGGCTTTAAATAGAACATCACAGCATTTGCCCTTCAGTTTCTTTCAACAGAATAACAGCTTACAAACGTACTCACACATGCCCTACATTGGGGAATGTAAATAAGTAGGACTGTCAACAAGGTTTCTGCTTCCCAATAAGGTATGGTTCCAAGGAATAACACACAGTAGTGAACAGACACCAGGGGATTATTACTGTCACAAAGATTTATAACTTTACAATCTCTCCAAGGCAATACATTTCACACGCCTATGAAATATAGCATCTCTTACCAATGGCAACTAGCAGAGTTTATACTCAGACATATCAGTAAATTAGTTTGAATAATAATAAAAAATAATCAAGATGCCATTTAGAGTACCAAAGAAAAGATGAACAGACAATTGCTACAAATGATAAATCAGCAGTCACCTTGGGCTGAGTTCATGTTGACAATACAGTACCAGAATTCCAGTCACTACAACAATGCCACCAGCGAGTTGAAACCCATAGCCAGTTGCTAGACAAAACAGTCAATGATGAACGTCTGTATTGTATACAGCAGTAAGATTTTTTGTGACTTTTACATGAAACGTTCTATGAAAAAAAATTAATAAACACGCTAGTTCAAAAGCTACATGTAGTTATGTTCAATTTAAAACCAAATTCTAGACTGAAGCACGTGCAACAGCGAAATATCCTGAAATCACTCATTATTTGTTTCAGTTCCCAACATGGAATTTTCAGCAGGATTTCTGATATTTGTCGTTACATATTGACGACAAATACTGTAACCCTATAATAGCCTACATATTATAAATAATAAGTAAAACTACTGTTGGCAATGCTTTTACATTTGTCTTATAAAAAACAGAAAGGTGAAGTTCCAACGCATTCTGATGGCAACACCGAACAAGCTGAATTTAAAAATGTTTCTTATCCTTTGTTAAAAAAATAAATAAATAAACGTCTTTTTTATTAGGTAAATATATACACACTTCATCGAATCACAGTCATTAAACGGTGAAAAGGTCTAAGGAAAAGATACATTTAGAGTTTAAGTTATAGTAAATCAACATTTGCCTACCTGTTTAACTGAGGATCAAGATATTCACAAGAAACAGCGTGGTTAGTATAATTAACTCCATTTTGACGTACCTGTACATTTACCGTTCCTACTGAAGCTCCTTGACTTCTCGTGTGTGACACCAACTCTGGAAACTTGACTGCTTGTAAAGTACATAGACTTTCAAAACCATAACTAGTGGGTGGAGCATACCTGTAAATGTTTTTTTTAAACACCACCTGCATTTGTAAGACTGTATACTTCAGTCTCCTACCTACCTCTGTGAAGCGCACGGATACAGTTTGTATTGAGCTGTTTTTATCGTCAGCTCCCTTTCTTCAACTTTCACTCAAGGCAAGTTGAAGTATAAAATGTATTGTACGATGAACCATACCACCCTGTGAATTTTTACAAGTAGAAAGGGTGATGTAGACCTGTATGGTTAAATATGGTCCAAAACATTAACACACTTGTATATACGGTAGTATAAGAATTTGTTATGAATAATACTATTTATAAACTATATCAGACGGTAATTACTACTACTACTACTACTACTACTACAAAATCTATAGCAATACACCGTACCTACTATCATGCTCCTTATGAAGTAACTGAGAACCTTTTGTATTCTTATGCTTGTTGTTGAATAGTTGCATATAATACCCACACAGTTAATTTTCTAATTGTTCTTACAATGTTTGTGTCAGATGGCTTGTATCAGACAGTTGGTATCAGAAGCAAATTATGTCACAGATAGAGTAAAATTGTTCTTATACTGTACACTACACTGTATATTAAAGACAAATATACAGCATAAGGTGCTGAAAGATACAGGTTTTCACCCCACTCAATGTCAGAATCCAGAAAGTCTATTAATATACACAGCAAGGTCACTTTATTAGGATCTGAACTAATATCGGGTTGGGGCATGACATGGCGTAGACTGCACAAAGTGCTGGAAAGTAATTAATATTTCACACAACTGGTGCTGAGAGGTAGACAGAGGACTGTGATTGTGAATGTGTTGTTCAAGTTCATCCCACACCTGCTCAATTGGATTGAGATCTGGGGATTGTGGCTGCCATGGTAGATGCTTAAAGTATCTTGTCATCACTATCAGGCTACCAGTGCATCATTGTTGTGGGATCTGATTACCAACAATACTTAGGTAATCAATGACATTCGTTCAGCCTTCCAGAGAACATGCCCAACTCCAGGGTAGGTCTTAATTAAGTGCAGGCAGTACATAAGTCAATTATTATTTCTTTGTTAATTAAATACTGTACATAGAAACTGTTTATTAGTTATCCTAGAATAGTTGTTCTGCCTAGTAAAGTACTGAAAGAATTGAAGACCATCATGATAAAATACCTGTATAAAAAGACATTGCTTGTTATGACTCTGCATTTACAGTAACTAAATACATATATAGTGTAATAAGATATTGATGCTACAATTTGATAGCTTTTAGAGATATTTATGATGCATTGTTTTGGAACAATATGGGGCCAAATCAATTTGTTTTTTCTTTGTCATGTGACAAAACAGTATGTTAATGTTTATACATAAAATGAAGGTCTTCGGTATTGTTAACTATACATTGAGAATCTTTTGTTTGTGTTGAAAACAATAGATACCTTGGGCGTTGTCCTCTATGTGGAATGTTTACTGCAGGATAACTTCATAGCTCACAAGTACAACAAGGTGTGCTGATTGAAGGAATGTGTTGCCTGTTTGAGACATCCAAGTGTTAACCTATTGCCTAATAACCTATTGCCCAAACTAGAGAGTATTACCATACGAGCCAGCACCCAATTGTGTTCCTTCCTATTATATAGAAATTGCATTAATTGCAAATAGTATTCTTGCTCATCAGGTGACAAAGCACTAATGTAATGCTTTAAAAATGTCCTTACTTGAAGAAATGTTCTGTCAGGTAGCCACACAGTAGATCAAACTGGTATCTTTGTAGCGATGTACATCTATTAAGTACAATTATGAAGTCTCCCATATAGGGAAGTTATGATTTTGTAACCCCCAGCTGCTTCAACTACTTACAGTGTTTGTCACCTTCTTATCTTTAATTTAATGAAAAGTCTTTGGGCAAAATGTAACAGTACACTCTACTTTGATCTGAGACTTAATATTTCTGTCATATTGAAGCCATGTGAAGACTTTTTCCATTCTGCTACATAGAGACAGCATACTTTGAGTTATTGTACATATTTGTTGGTATACAATACTTCGCATTAACCATTCTGCAGTTACATCTGTCGAGCCCTCTAGACACTGTTAGTGATACATATTTCTTAAACGTTATTATTATTTGTTTATTTAGCAGACACCTTTATCCAAGGCGACTTACAGACACCAGGGTGTGTGAAAGATGCATCAGCTGCAGAGTCACTTACAACAGCGTCTCACCCAAAAGATGGAGCACAAGGAGGTTAAGTGACTTGTTCAGGGTCACACTGAGTCAGTGTGTGAGCCAGGATTTAAACTGCCGACCTCCTGGTTACAAGCCCTTTTCTTTACAATTACTACCCATTGTTTCACATATTCCCTTCACTTAATGTGTTCAATTCATTCTATCACATATACCATTCCCTTTATATTATGTTTTCTACTTAGTACTGTACTGTTTTGGTATTACATGTTTTCTCTTGAAACAAGATGAAGAACATTTTCAAATAAAACACAGTATAAACTGTAAGTGAAGCAGCACGTCTCTTGCAGATTCACCAAGTCACCACTCTCAACACACATTCAAACACAATATATTGTTTCTGATCTGGAATCTTAAGAATGGAATGTTCATACCTTGCAATGGTGAAGAGCAGGAATGGCCTTCTTGTTTGGCTTTGTGAACTTGAGCCTAATCATACTCTTGCTGAAGAGCAATTATTGTATCTGGAATGGAATGTTCTTTGTTTTGACCTATGGTAACCATGGATTTAGTGCCCAAAAATGTGAGAATTATGCAAAACATTTATGGACCTATAATTTCGGTGTTAACATTTTAGAGTATGTTTGTTTTGAGCAGTTTGGGGTTCTTCATTGAAACATCATTAGACGTGTTAAATGTGAAATTTTTGACTATCAGTTGATGGGCAGAGATATCAAAGTGCAAAACAAAAGAAAATTAGTTGAACAAAAAGAACCTTCAGCTCTGAATTCTAAGCCTTGTATAATTCCTATGTAATTTTTGTACTAAAATGTGTGTAGAATATAAAAATATCCATAAATTCAGTCATATGAGAAGTACTTTAAAAATAAAATCTTCTTTATACCCATTTTATTGGTTTAACTTCTACTAAGAATTTCAACAGCAAAAGAAATAGAGGACTATATTACTATATACTTGGTAACTGAGCAACTGTGACCTGTTGCTCAATTTTAATATTTCAACTTCAAAATAAATACATGATTTATAATATTTTGTGCGTTTCTTAAATAAACTCTGAAAAAAGGGCCCTTGAATATATTGTACCAGACGTTGGACTCAAATGTCGAATTCTGGATGCTGTATTGGACTTTGAAACCAATCTTATAAATGTCTGTAATTATACTTGCTTGCATATGACCCTTTAACTGGTATGTGAATTTACGTGAAGGGGAATTTCCAATACAATTTTATAAGTTAAACTGGAATATCGATGTTCTTTGTTAGTCTTTGAAAACAATATTTTTCATAAATGACTGGGTTACTTTAGGATTAACTCCCTTCCTCTTAAGATTCAAAGACCAGTACAGAACATTTAAGAATTAAGCAGCCTTAACACTAATTATACAATATTCTGTAAAGCAAGCGAGCCAGAACCCCACTTGATGAGACCAGATAAGGTTCAGAAATGCTCAGCCACCCTTGTGGGAGACCAATTTAGCCTTGGGCTTTCAGAGGTGTGGGCCGTGAGGAATGACATGAACAATGTTTCACGCAATAAAGAACAGTGACACCTACAATGCTGAATATGTGGGGATTTATATCTCCTCGTGGGATGAGACATTTTAAAGCATGTGGTAATGTAAGGCGGGCCCAAGGTTCAGTTGTTTTTACTATGCTGTCACATTTTATTACCTGCGCAGGTTAGCTTATGTAATGATAGGGAGGTAATCTTGGTATTTGATATATCTACAGTATATACCAGTAAAGACATTGTTTTCAAAGTTTTATGTATACACTGTAGAGTTACCTTATGTCACAGGTTCTGTACAGCAATGTAAAGGAAGATAATTACCCTCACTTACAAGGTACATTTTAGAAGAAAAACAATCCAATTGTCTTGCTAATTGTACACTCATTGATAAGACAAGGCTTGCAATTTTTTTTAATTTTATTTTTTTAAACTGAGAATAACTGATTGTTTTTACCCAACTCAGATCATTTCCTTACTAAATATCTTGTTATGCTGGGACAGAAATCCATCTTTAAAAAATATGCACACGATTATAAAGAAGCAGCCACTTCAGCAGTGCATTGGTACCTCAAAATGTTTTCCATTTTCTAGGAATGCAGAATGACTCACTCAGAGTGGTGCGTTTACTGTAGACCAGTTGCTTTGTAAATATCTTAATATTTTTTTTCAGATGTAGCATTCCTTTACTTTTTAACACAACCTAAACACTGCAAATAAAGCGTGACATTTTAGGTTTGTTAATTGGCGTGCAAACTTTGTACTTCAAACCATATTACCCTTGAGATATTTTACTTCAGAACATGGCTAGTATTTTTCCATTACACACACATTGCTATGCAAGCAGTGAAACTTTCTCTGGTTGGATCAGAAAGGGGCAGGAGTTTCAAACTTGTGTGTGTGTCTGTGGTCCACCACATCCATTGGAGTAGTATAAATATGGTGGATTGTAAGACTGGGTAGTACATTGGTGAAATCTAAGAATTCAAGCATACATAAAGGAATTCCAATGTACTTTGTAATTGGCTTACTGATATGACTACATCATGGTATTATAAAGCAAGATGTTTCATAACCTGCATGATGCATCATCTGTTAGACATGCTTTAACAAGTGGTAAACCAATTACTTCTCAGGGCAATTAATGACTGACTCACAGGCTTCATTATTCTGTTTGATAATCTATGTAGAAATCAAATACGACTCAGCCCTTTGTATCTTAGTATAAAAAATGCAAAAAAACACAAAAAAACCTCATGTTGGAAAGTAATTGTTAGAACAACCCAACAAAAAGTGTTGTTTCTACACTGATTGTACCCTGCCATAAAATTAAAATTCTCAAAAACATCTTGCAATACAATATTTGGTAAAGACAACAATGCCTAAATGTTATCAAGACAGTTGATAGTGACAACAAGTGAAGTGTAATTTTAGAAAATACTTTTTTGGTGCTGCCCTGACCCTAGTATTGAAGTGTATAATCTTCTACTAACCCTTTGAACCAGTATTATAACAATGCATTTTGTCATAAAGGCTGCTGCTGAATTGTAAGTAAGTACTGCACATGTAGCATCCCCACTGAACCTCACCTGGGTATTCAGCCCTTGGGGTGGGTGGGTGTGGAACAGTTTAGGGAAAAAAAATAACTCTTGTTGAGGTCAGCAAGTGTGTGAATGAATATGAGCATTTACAGTAAAGGCAGCAAGTTGATACTGGAGTCTGGATGAGGAATGCAGTGTAGCGTAATGGGGGTGGCAGGGTGAGGCCCAGGCATCGCCAATCCCTCTTTCAGTTTGAAGTAAAATATCCAGTTGTTGCTATTTACGTGAACACTAAGGAAAACAGAAACTGAAGTCTTGAAATAGTATGTTCGCAAATTGACCAGCGTTATGAATACATCTAAAGGGCATTTTCTGTAGAAAAACTAAATTATTAAGCACCTAGATTATCAACATTGTTTTATTGTTATGAAATATCACACAAAATTCTTACTCAAAGGTTACAATAAACCAAGACCTCTAACAAGGTACTGTAAAAATGTCAAATGTGAAACTAATGGAATTGCTGTGATTTTTTGTTTAACAATTTCATGTATTTAAGATACATAATGAAACATGCATGCATCTTCTGGTTAACTGAGTGCCTCAAATGTGTGATTGTTTTGTGACGCTGACTGTTCACTGATTGCTAAATTCACCACCAAACACTAATTCCGTTGTGACCTACTGGAATCTAGAACCCAGGGCAGGGTTATGACTATTTAAAGACTAGATGCCGTCTATACTGTAGGTTAAAGAATAGGGCACTGCATGGTTACCTATGTGAATGTGTGTGTGTGTGTAAATTGAAATAGAAAAAACAGTGACTTGGAATTTATGGGATATTCCCATATCTTATTCACCCCTACATTATTTTGGCAACAGTGCCGCTGTACAATATGGGATTTTCCAGAAGTAGCAATAGTTCTTTTGTTGCCAGTCATGTTTTTATAGTTTTTAGTTGCATTTTAGAACAGAACAAAATGACTCGCTAGCTATTGGCAACTGATCTTGCTTGATGGGAACTGATTTCACAATTGGTGTTCCACACCCTGCACAGCATGGATTTCTACTTGGAATCAGTCTGTTTAACCTGCAGGCAAATTATTAATTTCAGAAGAATGACGAAGCAAGTCAAGGTGCGACCATTCATTTACGACGTAATGGGGCCTCAGGCAGAAGAGATAAAGAACTAACATTATAACTTTGTCCTGAAGGATAAAAAGAAACAAGACACAGGAAAGCACTAGGTTATAAAAATGGCACATTTATTGCTACAGAACGGTCATGTACATGACTTCATTGAATAACTACAGATGTAAAATAACAGGTAATGGCCTACAATGAGTTGGCTTAAAGAGTAACTCCAGCACACAACCTGTTTTGGACACTTCTACTAATCAAAAAAATAAAATAAAAACAAAAAACAAAAATACACCAAAAACATGGAAAAAAAAAAGTCGAGGCACTCAGCCACACATTGGAAACAAAGTGTAACTGTTTTTTATTTTTCACTGCTGCAGGTATGTGCACAGCCGCAAATGGCAGTATGCGACCAACCACGAAAAACCATACAGTTTCGTCTCAGTAACACATGGTAAAATAACATCTTTAAATAGTAAAATAAAGTAACAAACTTTTACTCAGAATGATTCCAAAAATCTACAAAGAGAAATATTCAGAATCTGACATTGTCTTTTTTTTTTCAATATTCATGGTATAAAAGGATTGCCCCTGCGAAAAATAAGCCAAATATAGTTAATTTTAAATTTAGATTTTTAATGTATTTTTTTGTAATAGGGTGCACTAGTCTATTTCATAGCAAAAGAGCACTAGACAAAAGAAGCTTTATAACAAAAAGCCAGGCACTGATACATGGTATATCTCTGCTTTTTTTCTTCACTTAATTGCATCACAAGTAACAAGAAGAATGAAAAAGGCCACAGTTCATATATTTTTACCATTACATATGTCTATAATACTTTGAAATGAACATGGTCAAACCAGCACTGCACAAAGATGAATTAAAATCCATGAGAAAGAAATGCCTACCCAAAAGAAAAAAAAAGAAGTCAGGCCTAGAAGCCTCTGTGCCTCATGTTTGATTTGTTATAATTGATTTATATATTTATATATATATATATTACTTTATTTTTTTTTCCAGTCAGCAATTTTGTGCTTGTTCATGATTATTTTCTGATGATAACTATTCATTATTCAGTTTTGTAAATTTAGCCTCATGACACAAAAAAGGGTTCCCTTCCCTCTCTCAAAAAAAAAAAAGAAAAACATCGGAAGACTGGATCATTACAAATTGCATCCTTGACTTGATTGACAGTTTATAGGCGTTAGTGTTCATTGTAGCTACGTTGAAGACAAATGGAACCCCCTTCCCCCTCCCCCTCCCCAAACTTAAATGAACAGTTTCTAATTTATATGTTAGCATGTTCTAAAAAGAATGGAGGTGGATCAATTCAGAAAAATATATATATATATTTTGTCACATAACCAACATGGTTGCATTAACTTTTGACCGAAATTCTTTATTGGCAGCTAATTTCTTTTAAGCAGTACATTTGAATTGTAAGTCAGCTGAAGCAACCCCTACCTATTAGCCATGTAACCTTTTGCTTTACGCAGTAATCATTGACGCATGAAACTTTTTAGGTCAGCTCCAGCCATACATTCCAAAAATGTATTTCTTCAAAAAAACCTTCTAGCATAAACTAGCCTGACCTTTTTCTATTGTATAATTAAACAAATTAACTTTTGTAATCAGTTGGGTGCACGCACCAGCAGGAGAAAATTCATTAGCAAAGTGACTGTAGTGTAACACTCCTCTAATATATGTTAAAGCAAACATTAAATGCTCTAAACATTTAATGCATAACGTGCAAATTAGTTGGCTGCTGACACCATACATCTATGAATCCTTGAATTACTGTTGTCACAACGCATACTGTAGAAGAAGCATTTGAAAGGCAAGATGCTAGAATACCATCCATCATGTTTTCAATAATAAAAAAAAACAATAACCAAAAAAAAACAAAAACACAACAATATAACAAAATGGAAACTTTCTGTGTAATATGAACATTTTTCTAAGCCTTGTGGCTTATAATCGTTTTGGATTTAAGGAAATTAACTTGACACGAAAGTGCTGCCAACTATGAAAACAAATTAAGTGTGCTCCATTGCTATGACGACCCATGGGTTAAGAAGTCGGTAAAGAAAAGCACTTGTCTCTTTAGTCTTCATGAAGTGCAACATTAAGACAGTAGCAATAAGTGTTATAACAAGTTTGGGCTTGTCAAAGTATCACAATTTCAGGGGAATGGAAACAGCCTTGTCTGCTCTTCAAGTATATTTCTCACAATACCAAAGACTTGATGGGACATTCGACAAGCCTGTAACATTTGAATAAACTTCTGCCTGCTGACTGTGGCCACATAGCCGGTAAAACTGTGACCATTTATTACTGGGCCAAACACGAACACATGTACAGTATTGGAATTAGCCCTTGATCTGGTGCTTACATGCTTTAAAACGTTTCTTACACACAATTACAGGTGCACTCCACTTATAACGGACTCCAAGGGACAATGGAAATTAGTACTTTGTAAATGAAGTACGTAGTAAACACAGTTTGAAATGCTGTATGTAACTGTGAACAGAAGTACCTTAAATATAAACAATACAAGAAAGCTTAACTGCCAAAGAATAGGAGTTTATTATTTGTACAAAACACACCCCTGTGGGCCGTACAACGTAATAAGTAGTACAATTTTACAATTTATATTTTCACTAAATGTAATAAAAATTGTATCAGTTATACGTTTAAACTGTACAACGGCTGTGCCAAAAAAAAAACATAGAAAAGTAAACAGCAACTGTTTTCCTGCCTGACGTCACAAATGCCGCTGTGACTGTCATTTACTGTCTCAGATGTACCTTTTTTGCGCAAAATATCTACCTGTGGAACAGGAAAACTACGTATTAAACGCAAAAGACATGCCTATGAAACAGGAAAACTGGATGTATTAAACAGTATATACATTATAAACAAGTCAGTTTTAACCAGAGTAATTCCTCATTAAAACCCATGTTGTTTGGCAGGGACGTGCCTCCTCAATACGTTGTTAACCATGTGTCGCACGTTCTAACAGGATCCGTTATAACTGGAGTGCACCTGTATATGAGTATCTAATGAAAAATGGATGTTTTCAAACTTCCCTTTCAACTTTTAGAAACTATTAATGGTTGTAAGTATTGGTTATTGAGCTTGATGCCTCGTCCTTTTTTATTGAATGCACTCATACGACTGCATTCATATACCCCTTCCTTTTAGATCCACTTCAACAAAAGCAGAGTTCAACCAGTGTAATCTGTAATTGATGCTCTCAGTCAATTGGACAGAGGGCAATACATTTGTGCAGGACAGATACGTGCCCAATGTGCATAACTGTAATTAATGCACTTCATTATTCATTTTGGCACTTGGCTCAAGTGACCGATAGAAGCACAGCAATTATATCATTCAATTGATCCACCTCCAGGTCTTAAGTCAAACAATTTTTCTGTTTACCGAAGACACTTAAACCCTGTTTTTATATGACTATATACACAATTTGTTTCCAAATACACTTTTAACTGCAATGTAGATGAGCATGGAGCATGATACATAATCTTAAATACCTTATTTTGTTCTGTTTTTTCGCCCAATATAAACATAAAATTGAAAGATCGTTTTTTGAAGCTTGAATCTCACTACATTTTCAATGTGACACATTTTTAACACACACTGAATTCATTGTTTTTCTTAAAAACGGATACAACATATTCTAAACACATAACAAGAGTCTACATGTAAAAATATAACTTTTACATACACAATTTCAAAATAATGATAAGTTTGCATTTGTTGCATAAAATTTACAAATATCTGTGTTTCATTAACAGCTAATTGGCAATAAGTAGAGCAGATGGAACTCCTTTGCCTTTCCTGATGGTGTTTAGTCTATATGGTGCCATGAGCAGCCACATCAACTTCCATGGCACTTAAACAGCCAAACAACCTGTGACTTTAGAAAGGTTATACTGAGGTGCCTTTTCCATTTTGCCCCATATGATTATAGAAAACAATGATCATTCTAAATTTCTCTTTTAGATTCAGCATAACCTCTGTATATTTCTTCCAGTTGCAGTGTCTATTTTGAGTCGATGAGTTAAAACGGCATTAACACCGCTGACATTTCTGCTGCAGAATTTGCGGTTGCCTTGACAGTGAAACCAGAACAGACTAAAAATCAAATCTACACATACAACCACATACTGTACTGAAGGACTACTGTGGCTCATAGAAAGCCATTACTTAAGGTTACTTAAGACCTATACAACACTTGTTTTTTCACTAAGTACGAAAATGGGCCGCAACTTGGGATAATTTACACAAACATGGTCGTTCAGGAACACGTCTCCTAATTACATATATAAGCATACAATACATTAAATACAGTTTATCCAAAAAATATTTTTTTTCTGTTTTTTTTTAATTTTTTTAACAGGTTATAAAAAACCTGACTGCATAGACCTAATGACCAACAAGTTCCCTAAGCTTGCATCCTAAAAAGTTCAGATAGCATCCTCCTGTTCCCTTTAATGATATGAACTCTAAAAGGCACATTGGTAAAACTGTAGCATGTTAACATTGCATCTCTGGGGAGTGGGGTTGGGATGGGTTGTAGGAGAAACCTGGGTAAGACTAAAAAAGCTAAATGTGCCTCTCTTCACGTGGCTTTAATTTGTCCATAGCCGTGGCACTGGGTACAGGGTTTTCCCCATGGAAAACGTATGCAGAGCTAGTCAACAGCATTGCAAGTCTGAGCCATACAGTACCTACAAAGCAAGTCTTCAGGTCTTAGTAAGTAGAAAAAAAAAGAAAATCACTAAATTCTACTAATCTAGCTCATTTCCATCTCATACTGAGTGACAGCATAAGTCCAGCAAATAAGCAACAGTCAATAAACTACTGCCTTTCTCCCCTATGCTCATAAGATCCATCTGCTCTTCCTATGCAAAGGAATGGCTAATGATATGACTAAAGTTATAATCAGGACATTTGCTGGTTTAAGTAGCTATAGGGGCAGCAATGATTCCCTTTATCCTCCAGTAAATAGAAACACTAGCTGACTAGAACACCAACATTTTTTTCTTTTTTTTTCTTCGAAGTACACTTTTTCATTATTGCAAGTTTTACAATTTTTTAAATTAAATATTGTTTTTTTTCAAGACTTACAAATTGATTATATATTTTTTTTTTCCAAAAGAAGTTCAGGCACAAATGCATTGTTCCACAGTGTGGAGAAGATTGCCATTCAGTCTCTAGGCTGTGCACAACAGCTTGCAACATTGTTAGAACATTCCTAATGATATGTTTAGAGAGTTGTTCACCTCAAGTTGCACATTAACGTTATCGGGAATGCTGAAAAAATCTCTTGTGTCTGTGTTTCTAAGCTACTTGCATTTGTCTCTATTTTACACAAGAAAGGGGTGGGGAAAGTGTTGGTTTGTGGGATTAAGATAACAACGTTGTCAAAGGAAGTGGTCGCTCATCATTTTGAAGAACTCTGGCAACTTGGACCTGTGGAGGAGAAGACCTTGGTTATTAAGACAGTAAGCAGCTGCTGCCTCATTCAAGTACAATTACACCAAACAAAGATTAGATAATTAGTAATCCAGAGTCCAATGCAAGCACTCCGAGAACTTAAACTGCTGCGCTGTAGAGCCTTAATGAAATCTGTTCAAAATTAAAATTTCATGAAATACCCTTGGGAATGGCTAGAATGTTTTTTTTTTGTATTTGTTACTTCAGTATTGTTGGCTGACCCTATATAAAGCCATCTAAAAGACCCCTGATCAAATCCAGCAACGATCTTGAGGGAAAAGATCTAGGGTCTATACCCAGTGGTCTTCTTTTAGTTTTAAATCACACAACACAAAATGTGTGCAGTTAGTGTTTATGCTCAATGGTGCCTTCAGTAAGGTCATTACATAATAACATTCTTGGAGACTTATAAATGTCTCCACAAATGTAAGTAAAATGATAACAGAAAAGGTTTTCATGAAGGCATAAGGACAAACAGATCAGTACTCGATACAGACGACATGGGGCAGAAAGTCAAAGGTTTAAGCCCCTGCCCGACACAGTGCCTGCCTCCAGGTGAGCCAGCACACATGGGGCTACATGTCTGCCACAACCAGCTGGAAGTGGCACTGGTCATTGTGCTTGCCCAGCAGCAAGCACCACAAACAGTGGCTAAACGCCAGCAGGTATTTTGAAGAACTTCACGCTTGTATATACATGTTAGTAGCACACTTACTGCCAATCTGTTGTTAAAATGTACCCCATGAAAAAAGCTGATTTGGTATTTACTATTATCTTTATCATAAATGCCACTGATAGCATCTGTTTACTTTCTAATGATTTCCAAATTGAGCTTTGCTAGGTTTATATAGAATGACAAGGCCCAGGTTCAGTTTAACCCACGGGTGATGTCAGGTTCAATGTTACAGTACCTTGCCTACATTTTCTTGTATCCTGCATAAATATGCGTACCATTATGAAACGTTAGTAAAAACACACTGCATAAGTGAAATTAAATCACTGCACAAAGGGTTGTTTTTGTTTGTTTGTTTTTAGTATAACTATTCATGGTACAAATGTGAAACAGCAGATTAGTTTAAAGTGAAATATTCTGACCATTTCTTTTTTCTTTTTACATTTGTCCCATGGGGTTGGATGCATCTCCTAATCCGTGATGTGGACCCGCAAGGGAGAGAGGTGGCGCGTCAGATGATCCCTTCTCCTCTTCTCGCCTTTTCAGGCAGGCTGCTTTCGGGTTCAGGTTCCTCTCTGTATAAACAAAATAATTAGAGAGATAACAAACCTGTAAACAATCCACCCTTACAAACCTAAACATTTTATCCAGTACCAATTGGGATATATCTCTGTGTAGCCTTGTGGCACAGCGAAAGCCCTGCAGATGTAAATAGTGGGTGGGGGAAATGTAAGGTTGGCAGGGAAATGGTTAAATCACATCACAAGTGTGGTCATTCCCCAATTAGGTAATTGAGTGCTAATTGGAGAATGACCACATGTATATAAGGGAGGTAAAATCATTTGTTGGGGAGAGGGAGTTTGGAGTGAGATGGTATTGGTGAGTTTTATGTCGATGTTTTGAAAAATGTCTGTAGTGAAGGTGAATGCCCAGCCTACAGGCAATTATTGTATGGTTTTGTTTAACCTTTTTAATTTTGGCCCTTGTGCCTTTGTGTGTTTGTTTTTGTTCTGTTTAATTAATAAAACGTGAGCAACAGGACTTAAACTGCAGCTTCTGTCTCTCATTCTTGCCGGTAACAGCTCGGGCTGTGATGCTATCCTGCCACAAGCCCGATGAACCTGAATACGTATGTCAAAGGTGCTTGACAGAGCCCCCCCGCTGCATCAGGCACAGAGTCCTGGCCCGTGAGGGGATAAAGTGCCGTAAGCAGAAGGGATTAATGGCAATTTTCTATTCAGACCCGCTGTGTTGGAGTGGACGGAGCGACCTTGAAAGGTAATGTATAACATTTCTATTTAAGGGAACCAAGTGTTGCAAGTGCAGGACTTGCAGCTGGCAGATGTGCTAAAAAGGGTAGACCGGGAGGCCACCCTAAGCACTCTGGTAGTAAAGCTCAGGTTTTGAGGACGCATGACACATAGTCCACAGGACCTAAAAAAGTGTGGGGGGAACCCGCACCTTAGTGTGCATGCTGTAAAGGGTAGACTGAATAGCTGCCCTTAGCACTCTGGTATAAAAAAAAAAAGTCTGGGGAATCTATGACATCCGGTCAACAGTGTGCTAATGCCCTAACTAGGCAGAGGTGTGGAGCTTCCTCTCCCTGTCAGATTGGATTAAAAACCTCCACTGACATGAAAAGCAGAGATGCCTTTAGGGAGGAACGCAAGGTTAATATGGAGTGTGACCGTAGTCCTGGCCTCCATGAAAGATAGGCAGACTTTAGCAATGGAAAATGCTTTCATTTCACCTGCTCGCTTCCCGGAGGTGACTACTAATAGGAAAACCGCCTTGAAAAGATAAAGATTTCAGTTCTGCTAAATGCAGGGGCTCAAATGGTGGTTTCTTAAGCGTGTTGAGCACCACGTTCAACCAAAAGCCAGGTACAAGGTCCTTGCTAGGAGGATGCAACCTCTAAGCTCCCTATAAAAACTGTCCTGCCAGGAAGTGAGCTCTTGGGGAGACAGTCTATTTTAATATGGCAAGCTGAAATAGCTTGCTAGCAACAAGTGGACTCGCTCTGCACTTCTCTGCAACAGTTGAAATTATAAGGTTAAAAACATCTTTTATTAAATGACAAACAAAATGCAAACGTTTCAGTCCTTTAGACTACCATCAGTGCTTCCGAGTCAAATGAATCACAGTGCTTAAATACCTAACATCGAGGTGACAAATACCGCACATGTGCGGCCCCCCATTAAGGTAAAACAATTAGCAATTATCAATGCACCGTAATTCAGACTTGCAATATTGGACATAAAATACAAATACTATATATGATTGAATATTAAAAATAAAATAAAAGAGCAAAAAACAGAAAAGAACAATCCGGACTACTGCAACACTCTATATGGTGGTTTCCCGGCACGCACCACAAACCGACTGCAGCTAGTTTAGAATGTCGCTGCCAGGATCCTTATGTAAAAAATGTAAAAAACTTAATCACACCCCCCCCCCTCCCCCCGTCTTGCCCAGCTGCACTGCAGTTTGAAATACAGTGTTGCACATCTATAAAGTGTCTCTCTATTGGGGATTTTAGATCACCTCTACGAATAGCACTTTTGTGTTCGTTAATATGTATCCGAAGCTGTCGATTGGTCTTTCTGACGTATTGCAAATTATATGGGCATGTGAGAAGGTAAATGACATTAACCGAACCACAAGTAATTGCTTAATGTGGTATTGTTTGTGAGTTACTGAACTAATACACGTGTCGGTCTTTTTGGCATTTTCACTAGCCGCACAATTGCGGCAGGGGAAAAAAACAATAAACCCATCCAAAGTGCCAGATCTGTTCTTACTAGCATATGAATCGGCATGTACCAAAGTATCTCAAGTTCCTTCCCCTAGAATATGTGAACAGCGGCAAGGTATTACAAATCTTTTTACCAGTAGAAATAGTTGCCAGGTAGACCTTAAGACTAGAGAGATTTCCCCTCATTGAAAGGGTCCTGCAAAAATTGCAGCATGGCTGCCATGGGGCAAGTGAAGAGGTCCAGCCTACGAGACAAACACCAGTTCTGGAAAACTCCCCATTTAAACCCGTACTGTAAATGTGTAGAAGCGGCCCTGGCCAGACCTACAGCTACAGGCTCACTGGGTCGGGATGCCACAGGGTCTCCCATGCCTGGCTGAGCAGGTCGCGATCAGTGCCAAGAACCAGGCTCTCCTGGGCCAATTCGGGGCTACCAGGAACACCCAAAACCGTTCTTGTCTGATTTTTTCCAGGCACAGTGGTAGCAACGTCAGCAGTGGGAAGGCATAAAGCAGCGGGTGCATTTGTATAAGATTGACTATCTTAAAGAAGAAACATTCGTTGACATTGGTGTTTTGTAATTGTAACTGAACTGCATCCTGTTAACACCGCCCATGCAGCAGTGGAAATGAATTATATACTGTGGTTACTTAGTTAAACCCTGCCATGCAGCATTTGACAGGCTGCACAAAATGTGACAATAAGCAGGTTTGTGAGATGATATTAAGTCAGGTAATTTTTCAAAGAACCTGTGGCGCATGGTGAGTGGTGTCATACAGGGAATCCCCTATGACAGCCCCCTTGCAGTAATATTAAAATGAAGTTGTGCTCCCGCCCAGATACACCTTGATACACCCCTGCCAAGGAGGCTGCCAAGGAGGCTTCCGCCATTTGCCGACCACTGCTGTACACCATGGGAGATTCATTGACTGCCTCGTATTCGATGTTGGTATCCCAGGCAGTGCTTGACTGGGTTAAATCTTAACTTTCCTCTAGGTGTCACTTTGCTACAATGGGTGGCTATTCTTCAGGTTCTCTGCCAGTGTCCTCTGAGGTCCCTCAGGGTTCGGTCCTAGCTCCTCTTCTTTTCAGTATTTACGTGCTCCCTCTTGGGCAGGTAATCCAGAAACATAATGCAGGTTTTGATTTCTATGCCGATGATTTATTTCTCTTTTAATCCTTCTAACAAACACACCTCTTCTGCTCTTTCCCTGTCTTAGTGATATTAAGTCCTGGATGAGTAATACCTTTTCTCAAGGTAAATTCAGTCACAAATAAAGTTATGCTGATTGGATCCAGGCATGTTAAGAAAATACTTTTATTTTTCACTGTCCTTTGATGACAATCAACTTTAACTTTAAAATCTGCAGCAAGCAATCTTGGAGTTGAACTCTCTTTTGACTCTCACATCCGTGCGATTACAAAAACGTTCCTATTTCAGTTTAGGAATATTTCTAGAATTCGGCCGATGCTATCTCAAAAGGATGCATACACACTGATCCACACTTCTGTCTCTTCCAGGATTGATTATTCTATCTCTTTATAGGCCTTCCCGATTCTACCATTTCACAATTTCAGCTTCTACAAAACTCTGCTGGGTGCCTCCTAACACAAACTAAACGAAGACAGCACATTAGCCCTGTCTTGGCTTCCTTACATTGGCTGCCTGTTAAGCAGATAATTGATTTTAAAAGTCCTACTTCAGACCTATAAAGCTTGTAAGGAACTTAGCCCTGATTACATCAGTGAGCTAGCTGGTGAAGCTGTTGACTCTCATGTCTCTGAGCTTTTTCTAATCATGCTCCCAGACTGGAATTCACTCCCTGAGAGTATTCACCTTTTCATTTTTAAAAGCACGTTAACATTGTTTACATTTCTGTTTACATTTTTTGATGTTGGATGTCTGCAGTCTAAGATGCATGGGATCTGGGAGGCTGCAGGTGCACAAAGTACAAGCTTTATGAATAGTTTTGCTTGCCAGTTTAAGCTGCACGTTTCAAGTTAGGATTTTCCAAAGTATCCTAAACTCACTTAAAAAAAGCAGCAGGATAAGAAATAATTGGAATTCAGTTTGGAGGCTCAGTGACAGAATAGCATTAAAAATTATGCCACGCCTAATTTTTGGGGACTACCCGGCAGTAGTGAGACATGAGAAAGTTAAGTGCCTCGCCCTGAACAGTTCCGCACATCTTGGATGGGATCCAGAATCTTCATTCTCCCAGCCCTCAGCAGTTATTTGAGCTGTAGACATTCCATATGGTAGCTTAACCCTTTGCGGTCCATTTATTCAGCGCCTGTCAGACACGTCAGGTCCAATTTATTTTCACACGCACTGTTTATTTTACATGCCCTGTTTAAAAGTAATTTTATTCATAGTAAAACAGGTTTAAAAGGCACTGCATATCAACAGGACACTCAGTACTGCATCTCCAGTCCCGCCCCACCCCTTGTTCGCTGTATTTTTCACATGCTTCTTCATAGTAGTGCATACTGATAAATCATCTCCTGATCACTGGTTTTATCACCAAACTCCTCAATAATGCCGTCCAAGTCATTATTTTATTACTACAACATCTCAAAAAGCTTGGCAAACGTCTGATATTCTTTGAGCGCTAGAAGTGGAAGCAGCTATCTTGTTTGTTTATGTCCATTTTATGCCTGTGGTGAAGGGACTATGTGTATTGCTCAGATCCGCCTACTTTTTTTTTCAGCTTCTCTCGGCTTCTACCAGTCTCACTCAGTCATTGAAAGGTTTTCTCTGCTTTTTCCGGAGAAAGACGACTTTTTGATGATGTCGGACAGGGTCAGACCGGAAAGGAATAATTGTAATGTCGGACCTGGTCTGACATAGGACCGCAAAGGGTTAATGGGTCAGACTCTTTTGTATCACAGTATCACCTAGTGTGCAGCACGAGAACAGCACAAGAGCTGTTTATGTAACAAAAATATCTTCAGTTTCTTTTGTTTTATTTGTTTGATTAAATGATCATCTGAGGTGCAATAAAGTAAAGATGCCAGAAATCTGTTTGGTGTGCCTGTGGGAAATTCTACACAACAACATTCCATAACTAACCTATACACCTGCATGAATGTCTTTACAATCCCACATGTGAGCACTGCATAGTGCTGCGAAAAATATTAAAACATAGATTTGTGAATGGATGTGAATTTCGGCATTGGAATGTGAGAAACTGTCCCAGCACCAATGCAAAATGAATGAGTTAGCTGACCTCGGACTTGCTGCTCCAGACTCAGTATGACGGCCACGGCCTGGTGGAGGATGAGTAGCTTGGTCTGCGGCTTGTCGCTCTTCAGGTGCAGTTGCACCATGCGGCCCAGCTCCTTGAAGGCCTCGTTGATGTCACGCACGCGCAGGCGCTCCCGGGCGTTATTGGCCATTCTCCGCTCCTTCTCCCGCTCGATCTTCTGCTCTGGGGATAGGTCCTCGTCATCATTATTGCTGCAGAAACACAAAAGAGGCCCATGCTTGTCGTGTGCTGCACAATGGGTGTTAAAATATCCCGATTAGCCTTTGAATCGATGTTATAATAAAAAAAAATATATCCAATCTCTCTTCCCCTTTAAGGTATTTTTTATTATTAACCTTACATTTAAAGAGTAATGAGCTTCAATCAACAACCATAAAACAGTAAGCAAATGTAAAAAAATATAAAATAATAATAATAATAATAGTAATAATAATCCATCCATTATCATTAACCGCTTACTCCTTTATAATAATAATAATAAAACAAATTAACTTACATTTGAAGTTACTTACCCTTAAGTCATTTTTACTTGGTACTCAGCGCCACCTGGTGGCCAAATCCTGTTTTTAAAACAATTCCACTGGTTGCCCATAAAGGGAAGTGAAAGCATTAAGCTGTGGAGACCTCTATACATACTGTATAAACAGTAAAACAGACTGAAATTCTGCTCCCCAAGTAAATCAGACACAATACATCAATAAATTCATCATAACAAAATATGAAGTTGCATTTATCAAATTAAGCATCCAGGTAAGAATATAAACCATTCTAAGACACACTGCCAATAGGAGTTTATCCTGGAAAGACTGCACTTTGGAAATGTGAAACATATTTTAACTACATTCATGTGTGAAAGACAGCTGAAACCAGGCACAAAGCCACAGAGAACTGTGGTATAACCCATGTATTGGAAGCTACAGGCAGATTTAAAAATGTACCTGTTTAGTTTTAGTCATGTAAATACACATGGACTTTAAGTGACACACATTGTATATAGTCTACTGTCTAATCTCAAACCAATATGTGTTTATATGTTTTTTTTTTTATCAACAAATGTATATGTTTAAATAGCAGTCCTTGCCTTTAAATTTGCATGGAATCTCACTGAATTATCAAAACCGAAACTGATCTACCACTATATACAGGAGCAGTTACCTATGCCTTGATGTCTCTAGTTTTAGATGACATAGTGGAATCTATGTAATTTATCGCAGTATTTTTTTTATAGCCTTTCAAGGACTGAAGAATGTGTGTTTTGTGTGTTAATGTGAAAACTGGTTGGGATTTACCAAGTTTGAATGTAGCTGTCCCTTCAAAGCGCATTGTTCACTTCATCAGTGCAGCAAAGGAATAAATGAAGCAAACTCTTTTGTTACGGTTACCTATTAATTGATTTGATATCCTTCTTGTCCTCCTCAATTTTCTTCTCATCCAGGGATTTGGTATCCTGGTTTTCGTCCCCCTCATCTTCAGATTTGATCTCCGAGCTTACCGATGATACGCTGTGTCCCTGGAGTCCACCTGAGAGAGCTAACAAAAGGAGAGGTATTACCCTGCCATAAACACAACCTTTCATCCTTAAGACATGGACTACTGCAGAAAAATATAACTACAGTGAGAGGCAGCTATACCTAAATATACTATTTAATAATGTAAAATTATAAAAGTAGCTTAGAAGTTGGCAATGGAAAGAAATAGTTTTAAATATATTAGAGGTTTTGTCTGGCTAAGGACACAGCAGCGCTTTCTTTTTTTCCTTTTAAATAATACTGACATTCAAAGCAGTGAAACATGGTGCTGTTGCAGTCCACAGACACATGAGTGGATTTTTATCCTTGAAGAAGGAAAATGTCAAACAAAATTAAAACAAACAGTTGTGTGAACCCCCAAATGAACAGGGATTTATATTATAAAGCCCTGCCATTGGAAATCTTGCACACAGTGTATCTTCATCTCATTGGGTGCCCAGATTGGAATAGAACGGCGCAGAACAGAAGCTGCCATTAGTTTTAGCACAATAGAATGTTTAATTTTGAGCTGGGCAGCACCCTCCCCCGTTTCATATAGAAGACTGTTCCAAATCTGCACAAGAGAACACTGTCCCCTTTGTTCGTGCTCTGCTTCAGTTGACAGTGCTACACTCCTATGAATAAAAGAAAAACTTCTATAATGTCTCTAGTTCATAAGCAAACTAATGTGCTGGAAATATGCAGTTTACTGTTGTCTGTAACTATATATATATATATATATATATATATATATATATATATATATATATATATATATATATATATAATGTGTAATTGGAGAAAGTGAAAAGCAACACACTGTTGAATTTGTACTTGAACCAAAATAAAATTCACTGTGTATCTTGTATATATCCATGTATACTGTATCATGCAACATTTCATGATTTTCCTGTGTGCAGTATAGTGGTAAAACCTGGATGTTTCCAAAAATACAATACGTTAGCTGTATCATCAGCCTAAAGTACAAATTTGATTCCCACAAATAAAAAATAAAAAATAAAAAATGTACCTGAATTAACCGGAACAAATGTTTTGTTATGGAGAGTCTGGACAGAGAATGGGAATAAGCCTAAGAATGTAGAACTAGCTTCACTAAGCCGCAAACCTCACAAACTGTGCTTTGTACTGATGCAACGTATCATGTAGCAGTACTTACCCCTGTAAGGATCTGCAGTCTGGTTTAATTCAGGTGAAGTTGCTGACTGCACTGGGAGCTGGGGGACTGGCACTTGGTTTGGCACAATTGTGCCACGTAATCCCACGCCATCCTCACGATGAGCTCCCACCTAGAACAACGAAACTGGTCACAAAGGGTCTTCGTTTTTTGCCTACCAAATACAAATCCGTAGTTTGTAACACATCAGTATTAACATAAATCAGGTTACACAAGTTGTATATTCATTTTGGAGCAAAGCAAATAATAAAGTTGCTTCCTTTATGGACTTAAAAATCCAGTATAAGGATTTCTAACACAACCTTATCTGAAACATTATTTAAAAAAAAAAAAAAAAAAAAAAGTGTGCTGTCTTAATTAAGATAATTATTCCTACTGTAGACAAATAACATAAATCTATCATACAGGGAAAACAATGAACATCTGAAAACAGCAAAAAACAAACCACAGTAGAAACCAGTATGTTTGTTTTAAACTTATCAATATACCAAAAGCTTCAGCTACCCAATTTTTAAAAAAATATATTTTTAAGTTTCCAAGTGTAATTCATTCTACAGAATGTATTCCTATAGTTCGGGGGCAACTCTGAAGCAATGCTGGAGTTCAGCTCCAGAGGGCACTGTCCCCCACAAAAATCACAACAGGAAGACAGGCTATTTTACTTGAACATCATCTAGCAGTTACAAACATGGCAGAGCTGCTCAGGCAGGTAAAACAGAAAATGATCTCCCAGGGTGCCTCAGAGTGCACTGATTCACATCCATCTGTCTTCTATCATGTCCGCCAACAGAACTGACAATTATCTTAATGCCCATATGCTTAATTGTAGGCTTCCGAATTCCCCTGTCGATATCGGAGAACCCGCAGGAATTCTGATTTGGCACAAGATTTTAATATTAGGGATACAAATCTAGGACCTGCCATGTTTTTTGTAATGCCAGCTAAGCCTTTGACAGCACAGGCTGCGATGTCATATGATGCTTCCCCGCTTGATGCAAATATCATAAAATGTCGACTGGCTTTGCTAAAGCTTGGAGCTCGAGCCAAACCAGTGTTTGTTTTCTGACTTTCATCCGTGTGCAGCTTCCAAATTCAAAATGGCACCATTCTGGCTAAGGATATAAGGACTAGTATACATATTTACTAAATGTTTTATATTTAAAAACAAAACTAAATTAATATCACAATGCAAGCTCACAATAAAGGCACACTGGGAATATTGTTTCGAGTGCACCTTGTCTTTCTTGCCAGTGTTAATCAGGGACATGGGTTTTCAAATTTCAAATGATCAATCAATCAATCAATCTATCTCTCTCAAATCACCTTCGTAAACTGTATACATTTTTTTTTCAAATGTATTTAAAAAAGAAATACACTAAAATACCACCACCACAATGCTAAATCAGTTGTAATCCAAGAAAGTTGATGCAACATTTTTTTAATTATTCTTTTTGTTTCACGGAGTGCCATGTTAAAATTGGGAATCATTCCGATTTTTCAAGTTGTAATATACATACAATGACAGGAGTTAAACAAGTACATAACAGCATACATTTTGCTTCCATAAAATGTGTCCCTCTTTGCCATTGACTGATTTTAACATGTATTTATTTATTTGAGATCATGACAGAAAAAATTCAAACTGAGCTCTTATTTTCCAACCTCTTTCGTTATTCCCTGAAGAACTCATACTACCAGTACTGGTAAAACATTCCCACATACAAAAGGATAATACAGGTTAGGGGCACAGACTATGGTCTGCAATATTTATATGCTCCAGAACACATTTACAAAACAGCCCCCTGCTCTGTACATGAATGTCACTTAGAAAAAACTCTCTCAAGAGACTATTTCGGGGTTTTGTAAAACCTAATAACGAGACAAAAAACAAGTCTCAAGACTTTCAGCCAGAAGTTACCAATTAAATGTAGCATGACAGACTGTAGTTACCTTTTGGGCACAACTAAGTCAAATTCTGACATTTACACAATTTAACTGCATGTTTTACAGCTTGACATTACAAAGCTGGTTAAAAATTATTAAATATGATTTTAAAAAATGGCATATTCTGCAAGCAGATTTTGTAACATTTTAATGCAAAGTGTCTTGTTCTGATGAGATATTTTCAGGTATTGCTAAAAAATATTACTTTGTTATGTTAAAACACGCTCAATGACATGTTTTCCAGTTGCGTTGATCTTTTATTATTACAGTGGATAACTTGCCCAAGAGAAGTATGGTTGTGTCAGCATTTATCTAATAGATGATTTTGAAAACTATTATGATTTGTGAAATTAATGAAGTCAAGCTTGTGTTGAGTTCATAGAACTCTCCCAAGTACGATTTTAATAAATATGTCACTTGACACTAATGGCTTCTAACTGCACACATTATCTTTCAAAGTGACCCCCTATCAGGCCTAACTGGAACGTATTCTCTTTTGGACTTAAATCTGACAATTGTTTCCATATGTCTCATCGCCATTCCTATAAATTACTGTACATGCAGAAGAAGAATATTAATACTAACCAGGAGGACATGGACGTGACAGCAACTGAGCTTACATCAGAGCCTTTAATAGCACGAGTAACAGCAATAGACCATTTAACTAACAGAAATACATGTCATGGAAGACTCAAATTAGCACTACACTACCAAAGGAAAATAGATGACTGCAGAAATAAGAACTGAAAGAAACCAAATACTGCTCTTGTATTCATCTTGCTTTGTCATTTGACTAAATGGAACTTATTCTGAACCCAGTCTGTGGGTGGATACTTAGAGATGAGAGATCACAGATGGAAATAATACCAAAAGGAGAGCTTTCAGTTCTCTGTTTTGAGCGATCATGAAGTTTCTATTCAAATAGTAGTATTTTAATATGCCAAAAGCAACTGACATTTTTTAAATGAGCTTGTGTCTGAGCAAACACCTACAGGAGCTGCCAGCCAAGTTTTTATCATTTGTAAGCATTTTCTTTTGTATGGACAGTATGACCACTGAGTTCGGCCAGATGAATGCCAGTTAGCTGTGGTTGGTTAATCTCATGATTGGAGAATAGATAACTGCCCAATAGGAGAAAAGTGTAAATTAAATATTTTTCAACCACAACACTAGGGAATCGAACTAAAAAGCAGTAAATCTTTAAAACACTGCAGACCTGCAAGGTCTAAGAAAAATAACCAGGGTTGCGTTCAATAGGCAGAGCGCTCCAGAGCGTTCAGTGGCGCTTTCAAGTGAACGACCTGCACACCGAGAGCACTACATAACAGTAGCATGTCAAGCTCAGAGCTGCCTCATTGGAAGTTCAAAATGGTCGACCTGCATTATCAGTGCGGTGGCTGCAAATTGATTTTTTCAAATATGGATTAGTATGACCAACACATGTGTGATAAGAAATATTTTTGTTGTCATTTTAGCTTTTTAAAACTGATTATGGTAATTTTTTTTTTTTTTTTAAAGTGACGTAATTGTATTAGAAAAGGAAACATGGACTATAAATAGGAAACATGGACTATAAATAACTTGATAAATTTGACTCATGCCGCAAGATGTTAAACCAAAACAAGTGTCAGTAACTTCATTACAAAAATACAGTAGTAATTCAATTTAAAAATTGCAAAACTCTTAAAGCAACTGTTTTAATACACAGAGATTTCTTGCCTGCTATTGTGAAATTGTTCGCTCCTAACAGACCATTCAATAACTGCTAACATGTTACAGGGTCCCACGAGATAGCAATCTGCTTTCTGAACGCACCCCAGATAAAAGGGCCTGGTCTTGGATATGCCCTGCAACTTTTGTATGGATTATTTCTACATATAACTATGAAACTGCTAATTAGTTGTAGTAGAGTTAAAAGACCAGACAGTACAGTACCTTTTAAATCTTTTTGAATACAAAAATAGATTATACATTAATACACAGAAATATGTAACCTTATACTGCCTCACACAAAGGCATATTTTATCAGAGAAGTCTGGACATAAGGAAAGGTTATAGTTGGGGGTCACAGTTCAGTGCTGGTGTTACATACTATTTCCTTGTTGTGGTACGAGACAGGAAGTTTCATTTGGCTAAAATAATTCTCTCTGAACTTTGCCAACTGCTGTAATCATTGTTCTCCGACCATATTCTGAGGGGAAGAAAAGATCTGGGGACTGTCTTTCCCACAGAATAACAGCTGCTTATAATTATGAACACTCTTAAAGTGCAGATGTAGCTTCTTTAGATGTTAATTCAATTAAGAAAGGAACCTCTTAAACCCTTTATTGTGCTTTTAAATTGGGATTAGATGCTGGGTGAGAGTCTGTTTGATAGATGTTTTGGCACTTTTGCCAGTCAATATAGTATCTCATCTTGGGTGGTGGCAATGCAGTTAAAATTCTTGCCTTTATAAAAGTTAGTCAACTCAAGCTTAAGACCATCCACTTGTATTGATTGCTTTTTTATTTTATTTTTGTATAGATTTTGTTTAGGTTAGCAATGCTTAAATCACCCAGCTGGTGGTCTCATCCTGAGTAATAGCAAATGCATACTGAAATCATATTTAAAAGGTATATCAAAACTATAACAGAAACTTTGAGTAAAAGCATATTTTAAGCAGAGTTAAACTTTCTGGGGTAGTACGGTATTGTCTGTCTGCCTGCCTGCATTTCTGATGTGCGGATACAGTTAACATCAGACAATCTGAGTTAATCTGTGTGGATAAATTGGACCCAAATCCATTAATCTACTTTTCAACAAGTAGCACAGCATATCAACAAATAAAACCTGTACCTCTTACATCCAAGTTGCTTTTATGAAGATATCACATTTTTTATCACTGGTAATATGCAACCACAAGCTGCGGTTTTCCCCTGTGTCAAAAAGAAAGGTTTGTTGTAAAAAAAAAAAAAGTTTAAAACATTTAACATTTCTATACTGAAACTGGTATACAGCAGTTTGTATATTTAAAGTATACACCCCGTAGTGGCCTGAGGTCAGTGATGCCTACCTTCGAAATGTTTCAGACTACTTCCCCAGCAGAGTCCACGAAGCAGCATCCATCCTTTTTAACTACAGCTATGGCCAAAAGTTTTGCATCACCCTATAGAGTGAACTAATTTTGCTTCATAAAGTCGAATGAAACCTGCTGAATAACGTTACGTTAACATATTGAATTACGTACCACTTTGTAGTTTTTCATATACTTGAAAATGTACACTTTTTGAAATCTAACAGCAGTGTGGAGCAGTGGTTAGGGCTCTGGACTCTTGACTGCAGGGTCGTGGGTTCAATCCCAGGTGGGGGACACTGCTGCTGTACCCTTGAGCAAGGTACTTTACCTAGATTGCTCCAGTAAAAAGCCAACTGTATAAATGGGTAATTGTACATTAAAATAATGTGATATCTTGTAACAATTGTAAGTCGCCCTGGATAAGGGTGTCGGCTAAGAAATAATAATAATAATTTAGAAATGTACTTTAAAAACCACGGTAATTTGTGCGTTGTTTGGAATTTTATTTTGCACAACAAATATACACTTATAACACTTAGCAAAATGGGGCAGTAATAATTGCTTAAAGATTAGTCCATGATACTGGCACCTAATGAGGAGGCAAAAGGGGATAATGAATCTCCGATGGGTTTTTGTTTGAGGGAACACGGCTCTCTTAAGGCTGGATTGGTTAGAGACTGGGACTCTAATATCATTATATTGGAAATGATGTGCATTAGTGAAAGAGCTTTTAAAGGAGGAAAAAGCCCAGGCATTCACTCTACTCCAGATTTTATTTTACATACATATAATGAATTGGAACACCAGCAGCCTTTTCCAAAACTGCAGAAAATGGAGGCAGTCGTATGCTGCTTTTCCACTTGTTCCCCTCAAGCACCTGCTTTCGCAATGACCTCAGCTTCTCATCTCCAGACTTAAGGCATTTAACAAAGCAGCTTTCCAAACAAAATCCAGCTGTTTCTCATCTTGACTTGTTCTGGGGGTGGGGGTTGGGATATGCATGCCCAAGGGAACTCTACCAGGTGACCACTTCCCACAAGATATTCCCAGCAGCCCTTTATCTAGTAACAATCCATAAAATGTGCAGAAGAACAGAAAGCACCCCCTAAGGTTATATGTTTTTTTGTGTATGCTGTTGTGGCATATACATTTCTTTACGTTGACATAAGGGTTCCAAATGCGGTATAGTTTCTATGGATAACCTTACAAGTGAATCATAGAAGACATTTACAGTGATAGGCTATTGATTCTGTAAGTTTAGCTGTTAAATAAGAAAATCAAACTGTTCTCATGTGTTACAGCCATTCTTCAGAACTAATTTATAAAAATATATGAAATTGGCATTTACATGGATCTCTTTTGTTGTTATTTTTCCCCTCAGTATTGGAGGTCAAGATGAAGCAGTCTAATTAGAAAAAGTAGGTCTGGACCAATGACAAGTTTCTCACGCTGTTGCTGTCTGAGTGTATGACCAGCAATCTGACGAATATCTGAGTGTGTCTTTAATTTCTTTGTTGCATTAACCTTAACACCCTTGCTTTGCTACAACAGAGAGCACAATTTACATACAGTAGGCTGGTAGAACCAATCAAATTAAACAGATTTTACAGAAAAATGCATTTCTGGGCTTATGTGTAATGCACTGCATGTGGAACAATATTTCATTATAATCTAAAACATACGATAAAAGGTAACCTGAATGAATCTGTAATTTATAAAGCCAAGCGAGATGACAGTGGAGACTTCAAGTTTAGATATATGAAACAGTCTGACAAGGAAAACAAACGCATAACTGGTGTTTTAACTATTTATTTTGATTTGTGTATATACTAATTCAATGTTTTATAAGGATGACATAACTAAATTACTTCACTTTCCTTTCTCTATTTCTAGAAATGGAAAAAAACAATGAGTCAGTATCCAGTTTTAATCAAAATGGAAGAGTTTAAGGGGTAGTGAAAGCACCAGATCACAAAGAATCTTGCAGGTTCTGCACTGGTTCTTGTGGCTGCTATACATTCATTCACCTCATTTTTAATCCTCAGTGCTGAGCATTAATGTAGATGACTGTAAAGTCATCACATCATGCACAGTATTCAATGATACAGTACTCAACTAAGCAGGAAATAAGACTTGAGTTTTGTGTGCTACACAAACACAGTTTCACATGGGGAGAATTTGTCAACTGTATTTAAAGTAAAATATTTTACAAAAAACAAACACAAAAATTGTTTATTGAATTCCAGCAAGCAACAGGAAAATATTATGTGATAATTGACCTAGTGCACATATTTATTTTTTTAAGAGCCTACAGACATTTTTTCTATAACAAAGTCTGAACTATTGCATAGCTTTAATATAGCCCCCCTGAACATCTGCAGTCACAGTAAAGTCTGCCATTTGAAGACTAGAAATGAAAGACCAGTACAAGTTTTATACTGGTTGGTGTAATTCAAGAAGGAACACATTCTCTGCACCCAATCTCAGCTATCACTTCTGACATCGCATCACAATCTCAATTGCTTTAAAAATAACTGGAATCACTGGTTCCTTGAGTCCTGCCCATTAGTGCTGGTCCAGTACATTGGCATCCTCTCAAAAGAAAGAAATGCATATGATAACATGTAAATAAAAACACAAGGATGGAGCAAGACTTTGACAAAGACCAAACAGAAAGCACTACAACATGAAAACAAAAGGGAAGGATAAAGGCTTTGAGACAGGATGTGAGGAATGACGAGAACAAAAATAAAATTGAAATTGAGAAAGAGGGTAGCTATAAGCAAGAAGCAAGAGAGATACAAACACACGGTACATGGTGTGGAAAAGCAAGACCAAACACAGTCACTGTCCTGAGTTTCATTTGAGGCAGAGGGAGAAGGTGTGGAGAGGGCAGAGTCTCCCAACAATGATCCATGTGTTTCCGCTCTCACTACCTCCCACTGATGCTTTATTTACTGCAGCTGTGCTGGAGCTTTATGGGTTGTTTCAAGTAGAAAAACCTTAAATATGGAAAAGATTACCAGCATCCTCCTTGATGTTTTGAAGCCCCCACTCCCCCTGCCCCCATTAACAGTGTGGAACACATCAAGTGGTCAAAGGCTAGTTCTGAGACTGACTAAATACAAAATGTTATTTCCTCCATTTACTTTTACAGGGCAACTAGCAGGTACTCTGCTAAACAGATTATTTACCCTTTCAAATCAGCAATAAAAGTTGTTTATTGCTGATTTGAAAGGGTATTATTTATGTAGTTTGTGTTTTGCACATGGATGGGTGTCCTGATGAAACACCATGCTTTAATAAGAGTATTTCATTAGCTTGCCCCCACCCCCAAAAAAAATACATTGCCGAATTACAGTAAATGATTGTGAAGTCAACGGATGTAAACTTGAAGTAATTTAACTTGCAATTCAGGAAATGTGATAGTAAGAAATTGCCATTTTGTTTTCTTGCACCACAATTTCCTAGAGTCTGTTGTTAGCAGGTGTTGTAGACAAAGACCTAGAAGAACACCAACAATAATCTACTGTCCATCCACAACTAGATAGTAATTGAAAACTTCCACTGCAATGTGGCCCAGAGCATAGTTACTGTAAACCTTGAGTGCAGAAAACCTTCCACATGAAATGGTAATGCTGAAGTTTAAACAGAAACCAATAGTGAAAATATTGTAAGATGTATTAAAGTCCTGGCCTCATATGTAAAGATAAGAACAAGAGGCCCTTTCGTGCAACTAAGTGGTTTCTTGCAAGTCATTTTGAGACTAGGTGCACATGACAACGACTCCCTTTTTTCTTAATGTCAGAAGTAATCTCCTGGTGTGTACAAAATAAATAAACATGACTACCCCTATGAAATACAAGCATGCCAGGCTCTGTACAATATATAGATATCTCTCTAGTTGATGAAAGCGCGCCAGCACATGTAATCTATTAAAATTCCTGTCTGCAGAGGGCTGACTCTTGAAGCCAAGTATTTCAGAAAATATATGTACAGTACATCCTTTCTTTTATAAGTGGCTTTCTTTATTAAAAATGTTTTTGTTTTTTTAAACAGGAATTTAAACAGGTTAAAAAGTAATAAAGAAGTGTATCTAGGAATGTTGTCTAAGGTCAGATACAATTATTTGATAAAATAGAGGCACAATAGTTCAAATTTGTATCTCTGTATCAAATCTAACCTCTTTCCCTGGTTTTCACTGGACATTTGCCGTTTTCTTATGGGGCCAACAAACCACAGTTTATACCACAATCAAATCTAAGAAAATCAGCAACTATAATCATATCTGAGATTTTTTAGACAATCACTGCATGGTTGTTGACAAGACTGATCCATTGAATTGTAAGTTTTTTTATTTTCTGGGTTTATTGTTAGATATTTATATAACACAAGGAAGGTTTACTTTTTGTGTGCAACCTTGTAGCATTTTCACATAAATAGATCTGAAAAGTTGCTCTTCCATTGAGTAATCAGCTGTTATACAACTGAATGGGTTTCCCCTTACTGCACATCATGAACCCATCCAGCTTAGGTCCTTACCATTAATGAATGTCTGTTCGATGAAAGGAGCCCTGTGCCATATCCAGATCCGTGTCCTCCCATTGCCCCATTGTGTGATGGTCCTATTAAACCGTGCATCTCACTGTGGCCGCTGGGCATGCCCGTGGAAGGACCTACCGCGTGGCTACGAAGCACATGAATGGCATCATCCAGCCTTTCCAACCGGTCTTCGATGCGACTTTGCTGTAAGTGAAAACAAATCAATCTGCCACCTTCATCAAAAGCAGATAAAGCCTTCAAAAGCAAGTGCCTGTATTGTGAGGGAGTAGTTAACCATGAACTACAAAAGCATGTAGAACAATGTATCTAAAAAGCACAGGCATTGTTTGATCAAATCTCTTGTAGCAAGTTTCATAAAATTCAGGGGAGATGGGGAAGCCTTCATTAGCTCAATCGGAGTTTTATCTGTGTCCAATACCATTTTCACACAGAAACGCAGCTACTGTGCCGTCTCTGAAACGGTTTAACGAGTGTGTAAAATACCCTTTCACACAGCATGAGATTCCGCAATCTATGCCGGTGTAATACCGTCATAACCCTTTCACACAGCCAAAGAGATTGCGCGCGAGTACAACTTTCAAACCTATCAACAACAGACTGTTCACTGACAAGACCTAACACATGCACGCAGTGCTTAATTTGTAAAGAAAGAGGTGCCGGGACGCAAGCAATGACAATAATACCGACCCTAAGAAGAGCATATTCAAAATCATAACACGTTTATTTGAAAGAGTATTGTACGTACTTGTGTTAGATGTTTACAATCACGTATTCTACATTAAAAATAAAAAAAAGTCCAGAAGGACGATATTGACCAAAAAAACGCACCCCAACACGAACATTGGTTTGACCCACGGTTTGCACTATTAATCAGCGATGTGTAAGCAACAGAAGCTGCTGGTAGATTACAAAAATGATTAATTAAACTTAGGCTAGGTAGTTGTTAACTTAGTATGTTTTATTCTCTATTAATTAAATTATATTCATTGAAAAAGGCAAGAGAACCAGATTGTTATTATTTTTATTGTTTTGGTTTAATATAATATAGCAGGCTAATGTTCCTATTGAAGTAGGCTACAATATATATATTTTTTTCATTAAAAAGTAGTGTAGAAGCTGCTTGTATCGTTCATGACGTTTTTTTAAATCAAGTAAGCTTATTTGTGTATAAAAAATTAAGCACTACGCTATAGTGACGTGACATGTTGACTTTGAAACCACACCCACTATAGCGCTTCAGTGGCGGTATAGCCTTCCACACAGGCAGTTATGACGGTTCAGTGCCGTCTCTGAACTACCTCGCGAGGTGCTTCAGAGACGGCATAAAATATGACGGTTCTGTGGCGGTATAAGCAATTCACACAGACCTATAAGCCGCTACAGTGGCAGTTCTGAACCGTCATAACTCCTCTGTGTGAAAGCACCTCAAGACTACATTAAATATTATTACATAATATTATAATAACTATTATAGTAACTATTGTTACCATTTTTTATAACAGTGATTATTATTACCAGTACAGTACATGCTAGTACATTTGGCCATGTTGTATTTGTTACAAGTCTTACCAAAGAGTGCAGTGGAGCTTCATAGTTTGGAGATGATGGTCCCTGGGCTCCATTCCTTGACCAAACAGCTGTGCTTGCCGCTGCGGGGGCAGAACACATGAACAGATTAACATGGAAAGTTTCTTCAACATTCAATTAATGGGACAGTAGTTGCAGTATAAAATCCAACTCAGGACTTCTTACTAGAAGTACATTACCCCGACTTAGTTTTGACTACCTGCAAATCAACCTGTAATTACATTTTCTAACATCTTTACAAAGTATTCCTATGGTTTGCTATAAGCAGCTGTTATTTGAAATAAGGGGAACCTCTTTATTACAGCAGTTGTTCAATGGGGGGTAAGGGAAGGGTTACCCAAGTCACACAACTATAATGAGTTTCAGAAGGGTTATCATATGTTATGCTAATAATCCCCTGAATTTGCCTGATTAACCACCCTGCTCAGTAATTGCTTCACATACAGACCCTTGTTAAGATTCACCTCATTGTTTCTTTTCAGCCCTTTGTAAATAAGGCAGATCTGTGCAACCAATTAAAGGAACTCATCAATAAAACCAATGTTCATTCACAACTTTTTCCCCCTAAATGACCTAGTTGAAGGGCACAAGATTCCTTGATTATGTATATTAGAGCTAATTAGCACATTTTTTAGTGTCCTTCTTTATGTACACTCACTTGTTCAGTTTTAGTAACCGCTTTTTATTATAAAAGGTTAATTTACATATGCTAATTAGCAAATCATTACCTTCACATGCACCAATAAAGTCAAAGTGTTATCAGAAACTAAATTATTTCTCATTAAAAACCCAACTGACTATCCTGTAAATGTAATTTTCAAATTTCAATTTAAAATGCAATGTTTCATACAAGTTATCTCAGGCATTTCAATTATACTTTAAAATAATAAGGTACACGCAGTAGATTGTTCCTAAATCCGTAACGCTGCACTGTAAGCAAAGCAGTGAAAGATGTAAAAGCTAAAGTTAAAATCATTTTTCCTACCCTGTAGTTTGCTTCAACTGCACAATTGTAAGCTTGAATAAATCAATGTTGCTTTAGACATCCCCCTTTGAAAACAGACATCTAGTGGATTCTTTCAGAAACAACAAAGTATGGGTGAAAAGTGTACCTTGATCAATTTATGTTAAGCAATATGAAATACTGTACAATACATAAACACAACCACGTTAAATGTGTACAAATGCCATAAAGAAATCCGCTTCTGCTTTATCGATTAGAAACAATGCCTTCTAATCACCAGCCACGATGCCCTGGTGTAGGAAGCAGGATAGTTACCTGTGAGAGAAGGGGGAGACCCAACAGGTGTTGAAGGATTTGATGAAAAACTGTTGTTGGTGTGATCGGGAGAGTAGATCTGAAAAAAAGAACAATTCATGCTCACAGTTCCGCTTGCTGCTAAAGATTGCAACACTGTAGTTTAATGCCCCCTCCACAAAAAAAATAAATAAAATAAAATAAAAAAAGTGCTGTGTTAAACAAAGAAAGTGACCGACAGCCAGTTTAAATGAAGTGCAGCTCTCTATTTTACATTACTATGGTCTGCTACTTTTAAAAAGTTTACATTTTAATAATAATTATGATGGATTTATAGCGGTGAAGTTATAGGCTCATTAGGTAGCACCTTCATCTCTTTGGCCAAGATGTTAGAAACTTGAAAAGTATTTATAACACTGCCCCTCCAAACGTGACATGAGGTAGCCTGTATGCAGTCAGGGTTTCTACTTACTGATGCTAGTGCCTTCCCCAGTGCATCACCGGTCTGTGAGCTGCCTGAGGCCCCACTTGCTGTTCTGTTTGCTAGACCAAAGAAAAAAAAGGTAAGTTAATGTAACAAAGACACTTTTGACTACCTTGGTAACTTACTCTTAAATAACCTTGAGGACCCCCATGAATATCCAATTTGTATCAAGACATTGCTTTTATACCTTAATCATAATTAGACACAGGCTTTCTCAAGTACTAAATCAACACTTCCAGTTTGTCTGCTCTTTGTCTGCCTTGTTTCTAACCTCCAAGAGACCATCCAAAGACAGAAACCATTAACAAGAGGTTTCAGAGTTTAACATACAGAGTGCTCAGACATTACTCAAGTGTCTGGGTGTATTTCACAGTCTCTGGGGCATGGTTATAGAATTGAGTCTTTCCCTGTAATAAACTACTTTCATTTTGTTATTTTTCTTATCGTTGCTTCACTTTCTGGTATTTGTCTTTTTTCTCCTTTAAAAGGGGAAAAAAAAAAATCTAATGAAAAACTACAGGGGTCCATAATAATAATATCAAGGATCAATCACTTGCACTCAAAACATCATTAAGACTTCTGGGTATTCAAAATAGGCCTTTTAATGGATGTTATTCTTAATATAATTTCTTAACCAAAAAGAGTGAAAAGAATGCCTCCTGTTCTTTCTTTGACAGCATACAAAAAAGAAGATAAGATATTAGATGATCATTAAAAACACAAATATCTTCCTTTTCAAAAGTGGCACGCTCCAGTCCAGCAGACTCCTCATCCTGGTACATAGGACTCTCCCTTAAATAACAGCTCACTCCAGTTGTATAAAACAAGCTAATAACACTCAGTAGTTTTCTTCAGGTTTGCTATGTATTCATAACAGGTGATTTGATGCATATTGTAGTTTGGCTAATAGCTGATATATATTGTTATACACAATACTTTCTATTAAGAGTGTATTCTAGACCCATTGCCACAAATGTATTGGACCTGCCATGAACCTGATTTAACCAGTGTAGCAAACCATTGATTTTCAAAGAATGGCCCAATAGCATTCCAATATTGAAGTCAAGCTGAACCAGACTGAATTTAATTTAGACCTGTATTTCTCTAAACAAATTCAAAGGCAATTAGCCATTTTAAGTCACCGAGAGAAATTCATGTACATGGCTGTTTTGAAAATGAATAAAAAGAGGCGTAAAAGGAGATACTATGAAACGCTACCCTAGTATATGTTCTTAAATGTATTTGTTTCAACAAATAATTAAAATAAGTCATACAGTCTAACTTCACTATAACAAACTTCTTATAACGAACCCCCATTTTTAACGATCCAAGCAGCAAGAACCGTTTTTTTCAATGGAAATGGAATGAGGCACATTCATGTTGATAAGTGGCTTGCAGCTTACGGAACAAGCTGTTAAAGATGCCAAAAACGATCAGATCAAGATGACAAAGACTAACTTGGAGAAAAACTAATATGAATACTATTTTGGGGGGTTTATTATTACTATACTGTATTTGTAATGTTTAAAGCAGTAGCGGCTCCTGACTTTAAAAAGTGAGGAGGCAAGCATTTTCTCTGTGCACACGAGAACCTCCTCCTACTGTGGGCAGTACACCTGGTTCTCCATAACAGGCTGGGATCCGCTGGCGATAGATGCCATGGCACACCAGTGGCCGAGGCAACTGATATGCCTTCCCACCGCTCGCCATGCTCCTGCTGTGTCTGGAGAAAAATCAGGCAGGACAGGACCAAGGTGCTCTTAGTAGCCCCTTATTAGCCCAGGAGACTCTAGTTTTCAGCCCTCATGCAGCTTCTGAGAGGCCAGCCGTGGAAACTGCCCAAGCGCTGCAACCTGATCAGTTAGGTGCAGGGGACCTTATGGCATCCCGACCCATCAAGCCTGCAGCTCTGGGTCTGGCCCCTGAACGGCTGCATTTGAGCCATCTGGGTTTGTCCAATAGGGTTATTGACACCATGCAAAATGCCAGAGTGGTGTTCACGCATTCCCAGTACGGGTACAAGTGGGTGCCTGCCTTGGATGTTTGATCCCATGGCAGTTATACTGCTATTTTTGCAGGACCTGTTTGACAAGGGTAAATCCCCCTCTACATTGAAGGTCTATCTGGCAGGTATTTCAGCTTGCCATGTCAAAATCCTGGTGGGGCAATTTCTGAAAGTTCAGAGGCTTCGGCCGCCTATGAAGGATATTATTCCTCTCTGGAGGCTTAACGTGGTGCTTGATGCACTCATGAAGCCTCCATTTGAGCTCATACATTCAGCTGAGTTGTAATTTTGATCACTCAAAAAGCAGCTTTCTTGCTTGCAATCACCTCCGCTAAGCAGGTGAATGAGATGCAGGCATTCTCAATTGCGAAAGCCTGCTTAATTTTTGCAGAAGCCAGGACAAAGGTTACACTCCGTGCCAATCTTGCTTTTTTGGGTATTATGCTGACTGGACGAACATTTGGAGGCAGTCCGAACAGTTTTTTGTCTGCTATGGGGCGAAGTCCCATGGTCAAGCCCTGTCTAAACAGAGGGTGTGCAAATGAATAGCAGATACAGTCAGGATTGCCTTTTGAGCAAGCCAAAAGGCAGTCCTCCAGAAAAGCTCACTGCCCATTCCACCAGGGGCATGGCAACTTCATGGGCTTTGTTCCAGGGTACATCTGTCAAAGACATTTGCAATGCAGAAGTGTGGGGTACTCCCCATACCTTTACTAGGTTCTACTGACTTAAGGTCATGGATCCTCAAAATGGGCGGCTTCTGAGTCGACCCTTACAACACAGGCATAGAGGTGAGTTTCTCCCACAGTTTTTTAGCCCTAGCTACTTGTTACTGGGGTTCCGTATGGTAACGCACAAGGCAGCCTCGGCTTAGCCTTGTAGCATTCTGGTCGTGTGGCAGTCTTCCCTTGCGACGGCTTGGGTATACGGACCATACAGTAATGGTTATATTTCGTACTTGAAAGGGAACGTTAGGTTATTTTCATAACCCTGGTTCCCTGAAATAGAAATGTAACCACTAACCTTCAAGGTCACTGCGTACATGATGAGATCTGTGCATGCATTTATGTCCTTGGGGGCGGGACATGACTGTGTCACAGGCTTTGGGAGCAGCTTTATTAGATCTTATTCAGGTTTTGGATCTTAAAGAGATTAATACCCATACAGTAATGTTTACATTTCGGTTTCAGGGAACCAGGGTTATGATAATAACCTAATGATTTCATGTTTTGTATTGAGGCGCTTTTTATGAAGTACATTTTGCAGTATTTTTGTTCTTTTTTTGCGACATATTCAATTTCACAATGGTGTAGACAGGTACACATACTCAAACTATCCAGATCCAATTTACACAGCTGGTATACATTGATTAAAATTGTGCATATAGTTCTACTTTTTTGATAACCAGTACAAGAAACTAGAAGCACATGCTTTCAACATAACCAAAAATAAAAATACAATATTTTTGGTGCAAAAAATTGCATCTGAGTCATGCTGCCTTACACAATACATAATGGCTTAATATTTATTTAAACTGCTAAATAAAGAAAAACATAAATATTGCAATCATTTTGACTGTATATGGTATTATTATTATTCTTATTTATTTCTTGGCAGACACCCTTACCCAGGGTGACTTACAGTAGTAAACAAAAAATACATTAAGAATCACAGTACAAGTATTAATACAATTAAGAGCAAGATTATACAGTGGTTCATTTCATATACATAAAAATGTACAGTATACCGTATTAGGATAATGAATAAATATAGACCAGATAGCTTGCGTTCTTCTGTGTTTTGCTCTACATTTATAAAAATAAAAATAAAAAAATCAACGATTTGCACAGACTGAGGAACATAAACAAGAAAAGCTGTCATTTGAAAAATAGTCAACATAAAAGGTTGATGCATATGTTTTGGGTTTTGTCTGTGATTCTTTATTTTTCTATTAAGAAACACAGCAAGAATGATGAGTCAAGTATTAACACATGTGGTATTTTTGACATATTAAAGGAAGAAAACAGGAAAACGAGCACTGTAATCTTTTTTGACATTCAGCAAAACTCTGCCACATAGCCAAAAGCCCAGAGTACAATAGTTAGGAACAGAAACCTCACTTTGATGCTAGGAGTTCTGGACATCTGAATAAAATGTTTGTAACAGATGCAATTACAAGCAACTGCATCCAATATGAATGATAAGTTAGATAAGAATGGAGGAATATACCACAACGTTCATAGCATTAGGGTAAAAACGACAACAAAAATGTCTTAACAAAACTGAAGAACGCCAAGATGCATTACAAGTATTTTTGATCTAATGCAGATTATTAATAATATCCTTTTGAAGTCTACATTTTATTGAAATTTATTTGGTGCAACATATGCTTAAAATTATACCATAATATATGTTCAGTCTATACAATAATCCTACTTTCCCTTTTTAATGATACGTTGCTATGACGTGCATTGGATGTGCGGCTTACCTCTAGCACATAATGTTTCCCTTAAAAAACTGACTTCAGTGGTGCTTTGAACCATTACTACTGCTCATAAATCATCTACAGTGTTTAGTGGTCCAACTGCACGAGGTTCAAGCATAGTGCTGTCAGACACCATAATACTGTTAAGTAAAAGCTTTGATAAATTAGTTTTGATAAATGCCTAAGAGTTTTCCACTAACTTGCTTGTAATGAATAAACTTCCGCCCTGGAAATACTGAAATTCTGTCAACAGAGATGGGCAAAGTGCACATCACCTGAAAGTAAAGTGTGGTAGAACGATCTGTGTTGGTTAGCTGGAGTTCGGGTTAGCTGGAGTAAATTTATATTGTTTAAATCTATATTTCACAATGCTGTTATATACAGTCTAACTTCATTATAACGAACCCCACCCTGAGACCTGGAGAAATGTTCGTTGTATGAGGTTGTTTGCTATAATAGGGTTTGGCAATTTGCTGTATCAGAATAATGAAGAAACACCCAAATTGTATTTAACATCTCTATATAGTATACAATAGTTCTTTCAAGACAACTTCACATTGATCAACATTTAAACTGTATATTTAAAAGAAAACAGTAAAGAAATGAACAAAATAAAAGATACACATACACTTACAGTAATTGCATGCCTGTTCTCTTGAAAAATCTATCCAGCGTAGATTGCTTCATGTTTTTCGTGCTTTTCTCAATGCACGCTGTTTCAATCTTGTTACCTCCTCACGCCTGTTGCCATGGTTGCACACGTCACACATGATTCACACTACAATAGGTTATCTAGCCCTTTAGAACGTTCGCTTTTACAAAATCTACCCGGATAAAATGATCTCGGTAGTGACTGACACTGAACTTTCTCCAGTGTGAATGTGTTATTCTCTTAGTGAAAACAAAGACCTTGGTAGGCTAATTCGAAGTATGTTTCTGTAAATTTAAAGCAAAATGTGCATGTTTTGATGATTATATATATGCTAAATGCATTGATTTGGTTATCAAACAAACAAACAAAAGCCTTGCGTGTTTTTTTTCCCCCGACAGCACAGACAATCTGTATTTTTCCGTAGCAAACGGATTCCTAGGATCCCTGCCGATAACACACTAACCCGAACCAAGCCGAGCCCAAACTGCAAATATACAAACTACACCCAACCCCAAAACTTATTGTCGGGTCCTGTCGGGCTCGGGTCGGGTACCAGGCAGGAAGAGCTTCTGCCGTGCTTGTCCTCCACAGGCAGACTGGCCTTGCATGTCTTGCAGGCATTATGCAAATAGCAAGCAATGTACAGTAAGAATGTACAGGTGCTGCCACAGCTGCTAAAAGACAGCAACAGGGAGACCCAACAAGACCTGCTTGGTACCAGACTGGGTGATGTAAACACTAATTGTCGGAATTGGTAGGTCGGAACTGGTAGGTCGGAACTGGGATGGTACCATGATGGTACGTAACGGTATGGTACGGTCGGAACGAGGACTGTACCGGGACGAAAATAAAATAACCCCAGCCAGAGCTATTGCAGCCTGGGGGGAGAACACAAAGTCAGCCGACTTTGACTTGGGAAGGAGCGACTCAAGCCACTGACTTCATGCAGGGCACAAGGCCGCAGCGGGACGTAACAAACAGCAGGCTGTAGTGCACAAATACGCGTAATTAGTAAAACTAATACAGCGATTATTTTTAATATCACATAGAATTTGTGTAAAAACACAATAAATGCAAAAATCTATAGCAGGAAAAGTAAAACGTACTTATCTAAATAGGCTCTCCTATCAGGTCAGTTCTTGAAAGGAAAAATGGCGCCGAGATCTGTGCACGCAGTCCTTTATACCCTCGGTGGCGGGCATGACTGCATCACAGGCTTGGCTGAGCAGCTTTGTTATATCTTATTCAGGTTTCGGGTCTTTAGGAGGTAAATACCCATTCGGTAATGGTTACATTTCGTACTTGAAAGGGAGCTCACTGTATCTGATTTCCAGGAGGTACAGAATATCCTAATTCATGTTTTCTATTTTGGGCATTATCAACCACTGTGCAGTTACAGAGCCAACCTACCCAAAATGCTGTCTGTTACATTTGTGGGCGCTGTACAGGAGGAGGCAGAGTAATGGTTTGTGCCACTGCGGTGAAAACTGGACATTGGAGGAAGACTGGAATTGATGTCTGATGAGGAGTGTGATGGGTAACTCTGTGGAGGAAAGCAGAAAGAAAACCACACTTAATGAGGAGTTAAAACAAAACCAAAGAGAAAAACTTGAATGAAAGAGAAAAACTTGCCAACCTTTTGTGTTGTTTGGACAAATCGGTGACAGGGTTAAAGCAGGCAAGACAACTGCTGAGCAACGGATCACTTACCTGCCTCTCGTGTGGATGGAGGCCACAGTAGCTGCTGGTCTGTGGGACGTGTGAGGAGTTTCCCAGCATTCCACTATAGCCAGGCTGGTTCATCCCACTGGAGGAGCTCCATGGATCAGTACTGTGATGGCCATCTGATGAACCAAGAATTACAGCAAGGCTATATTCAAACTGAGCATTGTTCAACAACTCATCAATCTCTCTCAAACCATATTTCGGATCCATTTTCAGGACCATTAAGCTTACAATAAACTATGTCAATATTGCTGTTTTTTTTTTGCTGTTTTTAAAAAAAAAAAAAAAATTTTAACGAGTTTTAGATCCTTTAATTGGCCATATCAAAAAAATATTGAATTGTGCTGGTCTAGATTTCTCATCTGAATAAGAGGCATTTGTGGTCTTAAAAATAAGTGTATTCTATATACTTAGTCAACTGATCCTTTTAAAATGTGTAAGGACAGGAGTAACAAGAAAAATACTTAATGTAGGCAGATTTGGAATCTGCTTTGAAATGCCTTGTAGTACAGCAAGAATACCTAAACCACACTACTAAGATATTTGTAAAAAAAAAACATGAATAATCAACAAGCCAATTGTTGTATACAATGTAATACTAACTTCTATTTTACTGCAAAAATATATAATTTAAAAGGGAATAATAACTGATTATTGAAAGCGACAATACTTTATGCTGTCATCTGCTACTAAATCAATAAATTAATCCTGCAAGGGAAGTAATGGTTCTGTTTATAAGAATTTTTAATAAAATAAATGAAAAACAAAAACAAAAAATGGTCCATAGTTTGCATCTGAAAAAATGAACACCTAAAAGAAGGGCTTCAATAGTACAGCCAAGAGCTGATTCCTTGTGATGCAGGCAGAGCAACTGAAATGTGTTTTAAATGGCAATAAAATCTCATGGTTAAAACAAACTATTAAGCCAGAAGACCTTAAAAGAAATTGGTTGTTCCCTGATTTGTTCAGTTACCTGGCATGAAGAAGGAGCTGGGAAAGGTGCTGGTCGGTGGTTTGGAGGATGGATACCCCGGTGAGTCCCTGTTGTAATCGGCAGTGCTTGCTGATGGGGCGTATACCTAGAAAACACAGCAAATATTACGACTGTCATGAGGATATTTGCACATGAGACATAATCATAATAAGATTGCTTCAGTTCCCTTAAGCTTTCAAACTCCAAACAAATAAGACAAATAAATCGTTTCTGATTGACCAAAATAATTGGTCATTAGGGATATTGAAAAAAAAGTCATCTTTAATTTTCCTGTATTCTTATGGTATTTATACATAGCAAACTGTGCCACTATGACAATGATCGTTAAGGTAAATTCTTCTACAAGTTAAAAACTTCAGTCGGGTTTTCGCACAGTTCAGAAACTCGAGAAGGGGAACCAGAAAGCGAAAACTTAAAGAACTTAAAGAACTAGTGACAATTATTTAACCATTTTGCCTTCAAGTAAAACATTATATGTAGCCAGACAGGCCTCTAAATGAGTTAGTGTAAACATAAAAAAACCTATCAAGCCCCAAAAATCTAACTCAGACAGGACTACAAAACACCTGGAAAATAACTTCCAATTTTCAGGTTAAGCTCATTGCAAAATTATATGCAACTGTAGTGCTTTTTCCCTCTAAATTGCAGATGTGCTTTGTACACCCACTCCTCATACCAGGGGCCTGACGACAAAGGTGGAGGTGCAGAATAAAAGTCTAAAACCTGCAAATACTGTAAACTGAAGGAAAGAATAATACTAACGATGAACATGTCCTTTGCTAAAAAAGGTGAGCAAATCTCAGGCCGGCTGCCGGCCCAAATTGACATTGAAACAACATAATGGTGCTTCATGACTTGCCTAAAGTGCTTACAAAAAACCCATCTTTTAAGAACGCAAACCAATAGGGGAAATTGCAAAGTCTGGGAAGAACATTTACTTTCTGAAGGCTACAGGGCATACATTACAACTTGATTCCACTAGCCTCAGTGGAGAAACTGTGGAGGGCTGTGCAGAAACATTTACTGTAATGCATAACCAGCATAACAATAAACCAACATGCATAGTATACAAATTATAAAAGGCACATGGCATTTACATTCATAACACCACTATTCCACACTACCTTTCTATTAAAAGGAAGAACAAATGTACAGTAAACAGTAGTACTAAAAACAAAACTTAGTAATACAATTAGAAAAAGTCTGGAAGAAATTTTGTCAATATGGTCAAGTTTAATGAATCTTTATACTGGCACCACAAATTATTCATCCAGCACGTGATTTTCCCCCACTTGTGATTAACTGACCTCCTGTTAACATCACTCTGTTAAGAGTGGTAACAGATACACGATACAGAAGGACTACAAGTTTTAAGGAGGTGCTATTAGGATAAGCTGCTGTTGAGATCAATTAAATAGACCCCAGACTTTTGTGCTTCAAATAATTTAGGTAAATAAATAGAAACTAGCATTCAGCAGGCCAGTTTCCTACTATAATACACTTGTAAATGGATCTATTCAAGAAAAATAACATCTTAATGCAATTTTAAAAAATGCATATTTTAACAATAATTAGTAACATACTTTCCTTATTCCCAATTTCTGCACTTAAGAAATTCTGACAATCAACACCACATTTTTATTTCAACTAAGGTATCTTTCTAGCCTTCAGTCCTCCACTGCATACCAAGATTCTTCATACCTTGGATGTCAGAAAAGCTATCTGTTACTACTTCCACATAACTAGAATCGTGAGAACATCTGGCCCTTTTTTTTCTCTCCTCACACTGCTCCTCACCTTCCTGTGTCAAAACAAACCCTTTCCTCGTGGGTGGTTAACTGTATCAAGACCTGCTATAGCATGGCAGGAAGATCTACGACAGAGAATGTGGCAGTGGCAGCAGAATCCTGCAAATAAGTTTTATGGAAAACAGCACATAGTGCTGCTACTGAAGCTTAGTGGTGTATATTCAATGTTAACCCCCGATAGGGATTCAAATGAAGAAAATCTAAACATAGAGACTGAAATTACATGTGGGTGTTTGGGTTTGCTTTTTAATGGGAATTTTTAACAAGCGTTTAAGTGTTTGAATATTGTAATTTCGCGACTATTTTCTTTTCTTTTATATTTCACTAAGATTATCAAATACATTTTCTGGGTCAATTTTCATTGATATTCCTTTTACTGCTTTAGCACTGGGGACTTCACTTTGACAAATTAATTGTACACAATTAGTATTGCATCTCTTACCATGTTTATGCACAATCTTGTAATGAAACACCTCACACAGAAAATGTTGGAAATACGATTCCAGTTTTTATTACAAGCTTAATTATTAGACTTGCATATTCCTATTTCTAATGATGGCAATATATATTAGGTAAGATTTACTGGAATTATTTTATTACTGTAGCACAATGTACTTTAAAGGGGAAAAAACAACTGCTACTGTTCAAAAACTTATAACAAGCAACTCAGAAGGATAATTTTAAGGGCTCAAAAGTGTCCATAAGGTTTTGGTTAAGTTTTGTATCATTAACAGTTTTATTTTATTACTTTGGAGAGTATATCTTGATAAATCTGGCCCCCAGTGGCTCATTGTTTTATTATGAAATGCATTTTTCTGCTTATAAAAAACACTATCTCACCTACTGAAAACCAAAATGGATTTCAGTACAAAAAATCTCATTATGTACTCTCAGACATACAGAACTACCCCCAACACCTGGCTTATGCACAGCACTTGATCCTACTTTAAGCGACATTAATGTATTGGTCATAATTGAATGCCTTTAAAACACTGTTAATACTCATAGATTAATATCTCTATACAAGAAAAAGTCTTTTTAGGACTGTCTGTAAATAAGGTAGACACATGAAAATCTGAGGGTTAGTGTGATTTTCTATGACACACAACTGCTCCCATACAGAATGAAGTAATGCAAAAAATAACAAAGCATAGTGTAGCCTACCATTACTTCTTCAATTTGTGAAAATTAAATAAGAATGATCAATTTTGAACTCATGGTTCCTAACAGTAGGTAAATAAATGATTGGAGATACCGCTGTGTTACATACATCACCATCTTTAGTGTTGTTCTGTATACAATTATACTGAAAGAGCTGGTTCAAAACTCTAGTTCTTGCACCTGTGAAAAAGCGAATGCTGAGCAGATTGCTGAGCTAACCAGTACACATTTTTCCACAGCTGAAGAGGCTCAGCCAAAACCACTAAGATTTAATGAAACAGAGCTGTGGGACTGTGCTAAAGGAAGCAGGGCAAGAAAATGACATCAGACCATTCATAATCTTAAATACAAAAAAAAAAAAAATGCTTTTAACTTTATATAGCCTCAAAGCAGTCCCTGGATGACTATCTACAGTAATAGGCAATCAAATAGATTCTGATGTGATATACTTAGTGTTCTGCATTTTCGGTTTTTATGTTTTAAAAAAAAAATCTGGGTATTTTATTTTACATATATTATATTGGGATAAAATCGGTAAAAAATTGTTTTTAATTGAAACATCGGTAAAAATCGTGGGAAACAAATTCTCAGTATACACACTTTGCAAGTGGAATATGATACGTAGCAGTTCTGGGTTCTGATTAAGTTTAATGTCCCTGGCATGTATGATGAAGCAGAATCTGTGCAAGTCAAGGCCACATTTTACCAAGTTAGCTGACGTTTGGGCAATCGCTGTGCTGACGGAAATAGTAACTGCAGAAGGTATGAACATGACATCAGCACAAAACAAGCCAGGTTTATTCACCTTGAAATCATAAAAAGAAAAGATAATTGACAGAACTGGAAGGTGCAAGTTACCAGGATACGCTCAAAAATCACAGTGGACATTTCCATCACTGCGTCCATTAGTTTACCAACTAAAGCACAACCATTTTCTGTCAAAATTTTCTGTCAAAAATTTACAATTAAGATTGGTCGGCGTTAGGCAGGGTTTTAGCTGATGGACGGTACTGTTGCACAAAGTCACCACTACATACCTCTGCAATAAACAGTGGCTGTCCAGCAAAGCACAGCGCTCTGACAAACTCATCAACACGGTCATTCTGCGCTCTCTTTTTATTAAAGCGTGTGTAAAAGACACATAAATGTATTGCTTGTCTCTCACTTCACTTTATTGTTTTAGTTTAATGTGTCGCTTATTTTTCAGTATGTTTTTTTTTTATTGTCAGTGCGAACATGTACCTCAATGCAGCAGTATTTGCAGCGCTATGCATCTTCTGCCTCATCTGACCCACTTTTCTGCTATTTTTGCTTTTTGTATACTTTGAAACATTCTTATTCTTTTGACTATTCATAAACTGATTTATGTTTTCTCCCCATTTCTCATCCACTAAATTATTATATTTTTGTGTATTTCAATTTCGTTTTTTGATCAAGCTAGTAGCTACTATACCCAGCAACTGTCACAATAATCTGACTTTGATTGGCCAACATAATCAGGTGATAATGTGTTTGAGCATTATTTGATCCTCTGACGTCTAAACGTGCCTGCTGTATCCTAGGATAAAGTGTAGGGCAGGTATAAAATCAGTAAAAACTGACGTCCAGTTAAAAAAAGAATTTCTGTAATTTCTCGGTAAAATTCGGAAAAAACCGGAACGCTTGAACACTAGATATACTGTAATGCATACTTGTGTACAATAATCAGTAAATAGTTTTATCTTGCTATTTTTAAATGGATCTTTTCCCATTTGTAATATATTTCTTTGTATCTTATTTACCCAATGAAGGTGTATTATTCTCTAAACCAAAAACACGTCAAATAAAAATAGCTGATTGTGGATGTTTGACAGCAAAAATGCAGTAAAAAACTGCGGGGTCGCCAATTTACAAAGAAAGTCTAGTTTTCAGTCGGGTACTATTCATTGTTGCAGCGAATCACAAAACTTACAACTGCTTCAAAAATAACAATTGCTACAAACAATCTAAAGACAATAAACAGCACTATGTATGTCAAATTTCCAACAGATAACTTTAAAATCAGGATTTTATCGCAAATATGTATTACATTTAGATAACACATTTACATAATAAAGTAATATAACTTGAAAACTGATTTGAATTTCTACCTGTTGGCTATAAAATATTATACTTAAAAACAAAGTACTATTTACAGTATGTACAGTACTGTGCAAAAGTTTTAGGCAGGTGTGAAAAAATGCCTTTTAGCTTGCCTGGCAAAACAAAAGCAAAGATTCTTATTTCAAGATACAGTACTATGCAAAAGTTTTAGGCAGGTGTGAAAAAATGCTGTAAAGTAAGAATGCTTTCAAAAATAGACATGTTCATAGATTATATTTATCAATTAACTAAATGCAAAGTGAGTGAACAGAAGAAAAATCTAAATCAAATCCATATTTGGTGTGACCACCCTTTGCCTTCAAAACAGCATCAATTCTTCTAGGTACACTTGCACACAGTTTTTGAAGGAACTCAGCAGGTAGGTTGGCCCAAACATCTTGGAGAACTAACCACAGTTCTTCTGTGGATTTAGGCAGCCTTCTGTGGATTTAAACAATTATACCAAACAGGTGCTAATGATCATCAATTCAATATGTAGGTTGAAACACAATCATTAACTGAAACAGAAACAGCTGTGTAGGAGGAATAAAACTGGGTGAGGAACAGCTAAACTCAACTAACAAGGTGAGGTTGCTGAAGACAGTTACTGTCAAAGTCATACACCATGGCAAGACTGAGCACAGCAACAAGACACAAGGTAGTTATACTGCATCAGCAAGGTCTCTCCCAGGCAGAAATTTCAAGGCAGACAGGGTTTTCCAGATGTGCTGTCCAAGCTCTTTTGAAGAAGCACAAAGAAACGGGCAGCGTTGAGGACCCGTGAGCGCAGTGGTCGGCCAAGGAAACTTACTGCAGCAGATGAAAGACACATCATGCTTACTTCCCTTCGCAATCGGAAGATGTCCAGCAGTGCCATCAGCTCAGAACTGGCAGAAAACAGTGGGACCCTGGTACACCCATCTACTGTCCGGAGAAGTCTGGTCAGAAGTGGCCTTCATGGAAGACTTGCGCCAAAAGCCATACCTCCGGCGTGGAAACAAGGCCAAGCGACTCAACTATGCACGAAAACACAGGAACTGGGGTGCAGAAAAATGGCAGCAGGTGCTCTGGACTGAGGAGTCAAAATTTGAAATATTTGGCTGTAGCAGAAGGCAGTTTGTTTGCCAAAGGGCTGGAGAGCGGTACACGAATGAGTGTCTGCAGGCAACAGTGAAGCATGGTGGAGGTTCCTTGCAAGTTTGGGGCTGCATTTCTGCAAATGGAGTTGGGGATTTGGTCAGAATTAATGGTCTCCTCAATGCTGAGAAGTACAGGCAGATACTTATCCATCATGCAATACCATCAGGGAGGCATCTGATTGGCCCCAAATTTATTCTGCAGCATGACAATGACCCCAAACATACAGCGAAAGTCATTAAGAACTATCTTCAGCGTAAAGAAAAACAAGGAGTCCTGGAAGTGATGGTATGGCCCCCACAGAGCCCTAATCTCAACATCATCGAGTCTGTCTGGGATTACATGAGAGAGAGAAGCAACTGAGGCTGCCTAAATCCACAGAAGAACTGTGGTTAGTTCTCCAAGATGTTTGGGCCAACCTACCTGCCGAGTTCCTTCAAAAACTGTGTGCAAGTGTACCTAGAAGAATTGATGCTGTTTTGAAGGCAAAAGGGTGGTCACACCAAATATTGATTTGATGTAGATTTTTCTTCTGTTCACTCACTTTGCATTTTGTTAATTGATAAATATAAACTATTAACATGTCTATTTTTGAAAGCATTCTTACTTTACAGCATTTTTTCACACCTGCCTAAAACTTTTGCATAGTACTGTATCTTGAAATAAGAATCTTTGCTTTTGTTTTGCCAGGCAAGCTAAAAGGATTTAGCTGGCTCACGATGACAAACCTTCATTCTGTTTAGCACAGTTTGCTTGTTTAACAGTTTTTTTACTCAATGGAATTCAGGAATCTCCCCCAAAGCCAAAAACACATTTTTCTACGGGAAACTCATTATAAAATTCAAATACTTTGCAAATTCTCATAAGGTTAATTGTAGATCGTAATTCACAGCACATGTTTCTATTTTTTGTTGAGGGTGGGGGAAAGGTTGGGTTGGGGGTCTGAATGATCCCATAAGCAAACCATATAACCCAGCGAGAGAGAGAGAGAGAGAGAGTGAGAGAGAGATCCGGAAGGAAATCCCACCCACCTCACCCCAGAGTTTATTCTATCAACCTGCAATTGCTTTAATCCAAACCAGATGCTGAGTCCTTCCAGAGCTTTCTCACAGGACAAACATGCAAGCGGCTCAGGGCCTGGCGTTGCCATCAAATGGTAATTAATACCATATGAGCCAAAATCGAGAAAAAAAAAGAAAAGAAAAAAGCACACGCAGAAGTACCCCCCCCACACACACACACATAAACCCACCCAGCCCCGGCCCCCACGATAGGTATGAGATTGCAGGTCCTGCTGTGCTGCTAAGTATAAGGTGCACCATGAAAAACAAGTGTACATAGTTACAATAACCACCTGTAACACTGTTGCCTCAGAGCCACAGATGAATTCACAGTCAGAATGTGAGTAGGGGGCAAAGGCCAGACAGGGTTAATGAGATGAGGGTCAGCAGCACCACTGCAAATATGTGCAGGTGTTACACAGCATACAAATGGAGAGTTTATTTAAACATGCTGATCATGTACAGATGCATACTTTTTCTTTCTCTTTTAGTTCCTCTGAAGCAGAAAAAAAGTTTATAATACTATAAAAACTCCTGACAAATACGAATGGTACGATCTACTTCCACAGCAAATCCAACCCACTGTGTTCTTATTCATTTAATTCATGTAATCATTTTGTTTGAAAGGTTCATTAAAAACACATTTATAACTAGGAAATATAACATTTCAATGGTCTTGTTTCCAGGGCATGGCAAAGGGCAGCTTTTACATTAAACCCACACAGCAATAACTATAGCTAATTTAGAAAGCAGGGGGGAACGCTTCACGTGGAGTGCAGGATGCACCCTATAGCCTGGAGATCGCAGGTTCAAATCCAGGCTATGTCATTGCCAACAGTGACCGGTGGTTCCTAGGGGGCGGCTCACAATTGGCCACGCGCCGCCCAGGTAGGGAGGGCTTAGGTCGGCAGGGCAATCCATGGTTCACCGCGCACCAGTAACCCCTGTGGCTGATGGGGCGCCTACGGGTCTGCAGTGGAGCCATTCAGATCTGTGTTGTCCTCCGGCACTATAGGTCTGGTGGCTTCGCTGTGGATCCGCAGTGCGAAAAAACGGATTGGCAGGAACATGTTTCAGAGGACGTGTGTTTCAGCCTCCGTTCCCCGAGTCGCTGGGGGGTGGCAGCGGTGAACCGGGATAAAAATAATAATTGGGCAATAAATAAATAAATAAATAAATAAATAAGCAAGCAAGGGGTGGGGGGAGGCTTATATGTGCAAATACAAATTGCATTGCATTCTTTAACTTAGAGAAGAGGATGACAGTTACTCAAGCTCTGATTGTTTCGGATCTGTATTTTCAGACGGCAATGCCTGTGGAGACCAGAAAAGTTGTTATATCCCCTTCAACTCAATGGACACAGTAACGCCTATATATCGGTTTTAGGTTTATGCACTATATGGCAACACTTGAAAAAAACACAACCAAGCTAAAAAGGTTACCTCATTTAAACATGTCAGCTATATGCTTTAATTGAGTTTACTACAAAAAAATGACATGCTTTAAAATGACCATAATCAATCAATATGAATGATCTGATAATTAACTAATTGTATAAGTATTACTTAATATAGTTTATTCAAACAAAGGTTAGTTTTACTTTCAATGCATTAGTTCATTTTTTTTTTTTTTTGCACAAACATTAAATGTAAAAGTTTAAAAGGTACATTGTTCACTGCAGTAAGTATATACTGTTTGTAAAACTTCCCGCAAAGCTATGAAATAGTGCTGCAATACATTTGCTGTTTAAAGGGCATAAAGCACCTGTACTATGAGACACAGTGCTAGATCTCATTCATTGTATGGATGTGAGTTTGCATTCGTTTTCTGAAAACTGCTCTTTTCTGTGTTTACATGTCTTGGAACAGTTAATACAATAAAAATGTTGTGATATTCGGAAACATGAGTTTTGGCAGTTTTGGAATTGGCACTACTGAAAACAACCACAATTATTGTGTGAATGTAACTCATAGAATGAAACTTAATAGCATAATTGTAATTCTGCACTGCCTCTTAATAAAGGTACTCTATTTAGGCTGGTTTTAAATTAATGCTTGGTCTGACTTTCCCGCATTCAAACATTTAAAATAAACTACATGGCAGTAAAGTCAGTCATGCCAGACTGGCATAAATAGCTACTGACTTCACAATGTGACACTGGTTTACTTAAATACTTTACAAAGTCTACGTAAGTACATAGAAAGTGATGCAAATTAATAAACCATAGCAAATTCTGACTTGTCCACTCTGTGGCCAGAATGCATTGGTCCTCTGAAACTCACTGACCACATGTCTATAATTACTTGTTCATAACACTTCCAAACCCCATCATTAAAGACTGCCATTGCTTGATGATAGTCCACAAGCAGAATATTGTTTTTTCAGTTATCTGATTCCCCCACCCTTTCTTTAACTCTAAACTTAACCCAGGGATTTCGTTAGCAGCAAAGTTTCCAGATGGATATGTAGAATCCTGAATCTTATAAACGCCCTAGTTAAAGAAGGATCCATTTTAAAAAGATAACATTACTTCATATCTATGATGTAATGGAAATGATTTGCTGTTTCTTTTTTTTTAATTTTTATTCATATTACTTAGTATATATCATAACCTGTGATTTAATTTGCATGCACATATTGTTTCTGAGGTTCTACAGTCCAAAAAATGCCAATTAGTTTTGCAGACAAAAATCATGCACTTTTCAACAATCGTATGTAATAAAACAGAATTTAAATTAGGATTTTGCAAAGCAAACATGCAAATGAAAGAGACAAATATCTAACTTGTTTTAACTCTCCTGTCAAACTTAAAAGGGACTTGAGAACATCAACAAAGATGCAACCCATATTGTTAGCTTTTCACTTGTTCACATTCAAATATTGTCAGAATCATCCTTGTGCCTTGGAGCAATACGACAAAATGCAAATAAACTGCAATAGAATGTATAACATTAGTTACAAAAATGTGTTATAAATGCCTTATTACAGGACTTTTCCTGCACCAGCAACCGTGGTAAAATTACCAAGTATTACACTATATATATTTTCCATAGTGAAAGCTTTCAAAAGTACAAGGCTGTTATTTTATAATATGTAAACCAACTGCATACTAATGCAACAACAAATGCACTACTTTATTAGTTTGTAAAATATAGACTGACAATTAAGAATATTCAAATGCTTTCAGAATATATGCCCTATAAATAGCATGGCCAACACAACAACACGTGCTGGATCAGTTGATAATGACATTTGAACAGTGCTAACAAACAAAAATAAAGCAGCAAGGAGATTGTAGCTTACAAATGTTAAGCTTGTAAAAACACATTTTATGAAAATTCTGATTGAACAACATGCTTTATCATTAAGAACAATATCTCTTCAACAGCTTCGGTACCCACAGTATGTGCAAAGGGAAGCATTTCAGAACTACATCTTGATGCGCTGTTTACAGAATTCCCACAGAACAAAAGGAAACAGGGCAACAAATTTCAGATGCTAGCATGCTAGTTGTCAGTACCTATTAATAAATCGATCCTCTAAATCTACTCTTATTCACAAGGGACACAGTTTAAAGTAAAACAAATTGTGTTTAAATGGAATTGTTGTCTTCCTCTTGCTATCATCTCCAATTATTACATCCTAATCAGCTCTATGGGGACTAGGTGGCGAGGGAAGGCGGCTTGAGAAACACGTTTGCCGTTGCTACAGTAGTTTTAACTTCAGCAAATGTGACAGCCATTCCTTTCAAATTCCTAGAGATTAAAATGTTTTTCTATTCCATTTACCTTATTTTGTAATGCAACACACCTCTTTTTGAACTTTGAAGAGTAATTTATAAATATCTAGTGTAATAAATTGGAAGCTACTCACAGCACATTCCACAACAAAAGAATAAGTAAATCTCACTTTTCCAAATTATGTTGTGTTCCTTGATTTAAGGAAAGTAATTCCCTGAATTTAGCAAATTTTGGTTTAGACAGGCTTCATATATTGTATTGTTAAACAGAATACTCCATGGACTTCCTGTTTTTATTTCACTCATGAGAATGTCAGTCAACAGCCCCCTTGCCCAATTTGTGGAATAATTACAGTACTACTATGGTCGAATTAGCAAATTTTGCTTCTAAAGTCAAATGAAACCTGCTGAATAATGTTACCTTAACATACTGAAATACTTACTACTTTGTAGTTTTCCATATTTGGGGCATTTTTATTTATTTTTTAACTGGAAACCTTGATAACATACAGCTACAGTAGGTCAGCAAAACACATCTTTGAAATTTCAAGGTAAAAAAAACTAAATAAAAACTGTTACATTTGCTTAGTAAAAAAGGCTGTGTGTCTACATATACAGTAGGACTGTTATATGAGAAAGTTTTTAAAAACTAAATATTATTTGGTCAGGTTCAGCCCTGTAAGAACAGACCAATAACTACCAAGCCTCTAATTCTTGCCAAAATACGACATCTTATTTGTACTTTTTAAAACATTTACAGGTTGCCACAGTAATCTCATCATCTATCAAATCATTGTTACCATATGGTGGTAATTTTGCTTTATAGATTATCAGGTAAAAAATTGCATATATATATATATATATATATATATATATATATATATATATATATATATATATATATATATAGCACATTGGTTTCTGGTTTAGATACAGTACTAATTCTGCAATGCATTTTCTGTCAATGCTAATTAAAAGAAGCATTTTGATGTCTGCATGGTGTTGTTTAAATTTAAGGCAGCTTTGAAATGCCGCCTACATAAGTAAAAAGAAACCACAGCCTTAAATTCAAGCCGACTCTTTATAAAGAAACCAATTTTAACTTGTTTACACTACTGGTTCCAAATGAATTCAAGATGGTGGCTAGTTAAAGGAAAAGGAGGCCATGCCAGGGGGGTTTGATCAAAGAGCTTCTATTCAGCAATTTTCAGTTTTTAATTGACCACGAATTAGATGAAATTAACCCAAGAAAGGGTTTTGTCATTACTGAATAATGCCGGAAAAGGACTGCCACTCAAAGCCCTCTGCTGCTATTAACCCAGCGACTGTTCTTGCTGGCTTGATTAAAACAAACAGCCTTACCTGGGCATCAGGTTAATGTGTCAGTGCTGTCACTCCCAGGTTGATTACCCTGGCTTCACAGGTTTATTACACAGCCCTACAGCATTTTAATCAGGGTAGTGGAGGCTTGATATTTGGACAGGCCTAGCAGGTCTGGGTTACAGATGGTGGCAAAAAGGCTCACTTTAAAACATTTTAAAAAGTGTTAAATATGAATGCAGACTTTTCTTTTAAACCTTTGGTGGGGAATAATGCAAAAACTGCACCTTTAATTCTGAATGCCAGAGCACCATACTGAGCAGAGCATGCAAACTTTTAATTCTGAACAGGATCTTTACAAATGTAAATCAATAGCATCCTGAGATTTGACTGTATTTTATCACAAAACATCCTTGAAAATGGATAACTGGTCTTACACTCAGCTTTGTTTACATCTGATGCTAATTTAGGGCCAACTGGTGGCCAACTATTATAATTGTTTTACATATCAGATTAGACCTAATTTTAGTACAGTAAAAAGTTGCTTTTAAATGTCACAATTTAGCTTTAGAATTTTCGTTTTATTTATTTATTTATTTATTTTTTTAAATAAAGTATTAATTTGGAAAACTGATCATCAAGTGAAGTCTTAATGTAGTCTAACTGCACGTGAGTGGTCCCCCCTTTATGTCTTTAACACAACACCTTAAGGGTCTTACTGCAGAACCAAAAATTAAAGGAATTGCACTTGATGGCCTAAATACTTTACATCCCCAGTCTGGACGAAAGAGCACGGCATGGCCTAGAACAATCTGTAATTTACAGCACAGTCACTGAGGGACTGCACTGACAGTACTGTACTTGTATCCACAACAAGGACAGGACATCCTTCAACTCCAAAGGAATAATACTGTACATTTATGACAGCTTTTATATAGGAGATAACATTCAACCCACAGTGAGACGATTGCAGTAATACAAACCTACAGAAGGGCTGCTTGGATTTCACATATCTACCTGACATACAGTAGCACAAGCAAGATAAACACCAAAGAACTGCTGTTTTGCCATTGAATCAGAACTTGGTTCTTTTACAAAACATGTTCTTTGCAATAACTGGAGGATGTAGTAGGTGGTTCACTCTATACTTGTCTGAAACAATAGCTAGCATTGTTATAAAAAAAAAAAAAAAATCAAACTTAAAAAGCTGAGGAATTGCAATAGACAGCTTCACATCATACCCATGGCAAGGTTTAAAGGCAAATGTATCCTTTCAATTTTACATCTTAGTACCGTTCATTGTAGGATATACCAGTTTGAAGTAAACCAGAAATATTCCCTTAAAGCCCGACAGGATGAAAAACCAAAATCAGATAAAACCCTCTCATCCCAGTAAGTTGCAAAATAGGGCTATGTATTGGACAGTTCACTTTACAGCAACATTTCCATTCATATCCCACCTGTGCAATACAAATTTAAACAAGCATGTTGATAACATATCCATCTATGGCTGTATATACACAATTAGAGTGACTATTAGTAAAAGTGAGATGTATAATACATACTGTATGGTCACCTTTACTATTTCTGTCTGGGGATATGCATCCCCAGCAGAGTATATTATTTGCAAGTCAAAGGAGACAGACAGACAAGATTTTCCTTCCCTCAAATACATATTAATAAAATTGCATTATACACATCAAAAGAGACACTGAAAACAGGAAATGGCTTTCAGCATTCCAAAGAGCAGTTATGGGAGACATTTATACTTACCGACAGTTAATAAGATCCTAAAACAGCTCCAGAAACATAAGGATTTGAGATAACTTTTAGAAGGCTGTCATATTGTCTAACTACTGAGCAAACCAATGCTCTTTGGGGCATAGTATAAAATATATTACAGCCAAATAAAGGAGAAAGCAAACACAGAGAATGTTTGCTTCCAACACTATTTTTAACAATATCACAAATTAAAGAAAGTAAGTTTTAACTCTGCTACACCACATACAACAGAGATTAAATATAAAATTCTACATTTGTTGTCTTACTGTGCCTATTAAAGGATAATTCATATTGTACAAGGTTGTGCTGCCTGTTCTAGGGTTTAAACACTGTTCTAAGGTTTAAAGGATACTTTAGGAGGGATTTTTATTATTTGTACATCATTTTAAGCTATGGAGCTATGGCAACTGACCAGAGCATTGCTACTTATCATTTTATTTAATTAACACCACATGTCAGATTCTGCTATTGATCATAATGGTACACTTGTTATTTGTATATATATTTTTTGTAATAGTCTAGCTTTGACAAGAACCGTCAAACATACAAGCAAATCTACACTTCCATGTTTAAGAATATATTTGTGCAACAAGCTGCAATTTGAGAAAAAATGGATGCCTTTTCATTTGTTTTGTGTTTTGTTAAGTGATCTCTAGATGTAACTAGTCAGTGTATTAAAAGCTGATATATTACTTAGGCCTGTCACATAAATATATAGTACTTCTTTCATGACACTGTCCACACATTATGTTTACCGTAAAACTTCAAATAATCGTCTGGTCTCCAATACGCGCCGGGTCTGCTGGCAAATATTGTAAATAAAAGCCGGGTCTCTGTCATTGCCATTCAAGCTAAGGATTCGCTTGAGCTTAATGATCTGCTAATAAGTGACAGTGATGAAAGCGACTCAGGATTAATAAATAATAATAGAAAACGTAAATTAAAGTAGGCCTACATGTAATGCATATTTGTTTAATGCTGTTATTACGTTATTAAAAGTTTTGATCATTTTAAGCGTGCTGAAAGTAGGCCAGATACAAACCTCTTGGTGTATTTTAACATGATTTGTTGTATTAAAAATGTACAAGTTTGAGATTAAACAATACATTATTTTTGATAGACACTGCTTTTTAAAAAACATTTTAGAAGTTATTATTATTATTATAGGGCAACAGTGTGGAGTAGTGGTTAGGGCTCTGGACTCTTGACCGGAGGGTCGTGGGTTCAATCCCAGATGGGGGGCACTGCTGCTGCACCCTTGAGCAAGGTACTTTACCTAGATTGCTCCAGTAAAAACCCAGCTGTATAAATGGGTAATTGTATGTAGAAATAATGTGTGTGTAAAAAAGAAAAAAAAAATGTAATTGTATGTAAAAATAATGTGATATCTTATAACAATTGTAAGTGCACTGCTAGTATATATATATGATATACTGTGTAACTATGTCTTATTAACGTATTATTGTTATTATTATTGTTATTATTATGCAATATGCACTTCTGCTTGTGCATTTTCCAACGTTTTGCATACTGTATCCTTGTTAAGCAGTGCATATAAAAAGACTGTAATAATACTTTCGCTTTATACTTGAAGGTGTACAATACAATGTACAAAACTGTTACTTAGTTCTCACTGACACACAACCTTTTAACAAAGTTGCTGGAATGTTTAAATTGAGTTACAATGTTCCTACAAGGTTGTGTGTTAGAAGCTAGAGATCTAATATAAACCCGGGTCTCAAATAATCGCCGGTCTCCAATACGTGCCGGGTCTGCTGACAAACATTGTAAATAAACAGCGGAGGAGTTTAATTGAAGTTTTACGGAATTGCACAATTCTAAGTATAGTAAACCACATGAGCAGCATACTTACTGTAAAAGTTTAACAGCAATATTTAAATCCTAGACACACTAAGATTTAGGGACCTAAATGTTCAAACACAATTATTATTATTATACCATAAAATATGCCTGATTAAAAGAAATTGATATAAGAAATGCATACTAACATATGATTCGCTATACAGAAGTATGCACACATTGTCCACTTATCACTGAATTATATTATTTTTCTCAGCTCAAGTAAGGCCATAAGAAGTCATGTTTGGCATCAGTTTTATATTAAGATCCCCAGAAAGCAAATTGCTTCCTAAAGAAAAGAAAATAAGAGACTCTGAGCACTTCAATTACGCACTGTGTAGAATGATTTTAGTGACCAACAGATCCTGGCACCGGCTTAGCAAACTCTGTCTGGCCTGTGCACAGGATATCTGTTAGTTGATGTCGGAGTCCAGAATAAAACCTTTGCCAAATCCATTTTCAAGCACTACACAAAAGACAAAAGAGTCTGGAAAGGGTTAAAACCATTATCTATTGGACATTATCTTTCATTCTATTGAAAAAAGAGACATAACCTATTCATTAAAAATATATTTTTAAATAACTTTTATAGGTACTGAATATGTACTTGACAGTACTGGCGGAAAATGGAACCTATAAATACTTTCTGTACTGCCGGTTTGCAACTTTTTACAGTCAATTAATTGCCACCATAAATAATCAATTGATAGAGTAATTAAGAGTAATCTCCTACTTTCAGAAAGCAGAGACGTTTTAAACAAACATTAACAGTCAGATCATACTTTATGAATACCTCACATGTAGCAAAGGGTCATTTAAAAAAATAATTGTTGGCAACACAAAGCTCATTGCCATGCCTCGGGGTTTGGGGATAAGAAAAAAGTGATTTTGATCTAAGCAGAAGCCTTTTCAGAATGTATGTATGTATGTATGAATGTATGAATGTATATATATATATATATAACATTTGATGAGATAAAACAGGGATCGCCTTAGTATACTGTATCATTCCAACCTGATTATATCTACAGGATTGGGTTAATATTAAACATATGGACCAACCTTTACTTAAGACTCCAGCAAAATCCAAAAATCCAGGCTGCATTATTTAGCACAGATTGCAACAATATAGCCACAGAGATCAAAGATTCTATTACTTCAGCTATTTCAGTTTCAGCTTCCTGTTGTTATTTCTGTAGTCTTTGAAACATACTGTAATCTAACCTTGATGCTATAAACCAGTTAGCAACATAATTAAGGTTGCATGCTGTCTTAATACTAATACAGCATTTTGGAGTAGTGGTTAGGGCTCTGGACTCTTGACCTGAGGGTCGTGGGTTCAATCCCATGTGGGGGACACTGCTGCTGTACCCTTGAGCAAGGTACTTTACCTAGATTGCTCCAGTAAAAACCCAACTGCATAAATGGGTAATTGTATGTAAAAATAATGTGATATCTTGTAACAACTGTAAGTCACCCTGGATAAGGATGTCTGCTAAGAAATAAATAATAATAATAATAATAATAATAATAATAATAATAATAATAATAATAATAATAATAATAATAATGGTGGGCCCGAAGACTGAAAAGAAGCTGACGGCACACGTTTCGGACGCAGGGATGGCAGCGGTGAGCCGGGTTGAAATAAAAAATAATTGGACATTTCAAATTGGGGAGAAAATAAGAAAAATAATTGGCGATTCCAAATAAAAAAAAAAAAAAGAGAGTAATTTCCCTGCCACTAGTGTCGTTGTATTAACAAATTGTTATTGATATTTCTGTCACATACACTCCGGCATAAGTCGAGTAGAAATACAAGAAACACTTAAAGTAATACACATAACACACGCAATCAAATCAAATAAATGAGGTATTACATGGGGTGGTTAAAAGGAAACACTGTCCTAATGGTGGTAAAATACCAGAGAATTGAATAGAAAATACATTTTGTAACACTGTCATGCAGTGGCGGCTCGTCATAAGAAGCTACGGAGGCCAAGCTTACATGTTAACTGTATATCGCAGGTGGCTTACGTTTAGCCTCCAGCGACAGTTACATACATGTCATACTTTCGAAGTTCTGCTGTTAGTCAATAGCAATATATGAAAGAATTCCACCCATTTTGAGGCTAGTTTTCTGTAGCTTCAAAATGAGCTTGGATTCTGTTTTTATTCCACTCACTTCTATAACCTTCAATCACCCTTTATCAAGTTTTACTGTATGTCTATTGGCTAACATGATACAAGAACAACCCATTTTGGGGCTAGCCTCCACCACTCATAATTAGGCTTGATGTTGACATGTCTGTTACAAGGCTGTGTATGGGTCACGTGTGACTACTCTCTTTCGAAATCATGCGTATGTTAGTTGCTGCATATTTTTTTTCAGTGAGCAATGGCTGACAGAGAAAACATTGCAGATTTTTTTTACTTTGTATGCCATTTTCCTCGCTTTCAATTGAGGAAAAATAATAAAAACAAAGGTAAATCAGAAGTCTAAACTGGAGCTTCTTCAACAGGGAGGACCTAAACAAAATTGCCTTTAATTGCTTGTTGTCCACAAAACAAAATAGTTGACTGAGTACTCAACAGCAAAAGCTGTTCTGCTGGCCTTTGCTTTTTAAATCCCTGTGGATTTCTGAGGGCTACAGTGATTTAAAAAATCTTTCACAGGCTGTAAAAAGACACGCAACAGCACACGGTCAGGATTTATCAATATCAAGTGAGTCCACTAATTCTTTTGTTATATTCAGCTGGTTGCCTTGTGCTGAGTATAGTATAGTACTGTATTACATTTCTTATTAAATTACAAAGTAGCTTTTGAAACATGCTTTATTTGCATATAATAAAAAGTTCTAAAATAATATAATAAATAATATTGAAATGTACCTGAATGTCCCATTATGTTATATATTTGTTTTTGTTGTTTAGCCTCCCACTTAGTCAGGAGCCATTATTTGTGTCACAAAATAACTAACAGTTTACATTTGTACATATGCGATCATCACAAAATATATAAAGCAGGGGTTACTGCATTCCACAAACGATCTTTGCTCTGAGCTTAAACCCTCACCTGTTGTTTTCATGAAACAGGTATACTGAAACATGGCAATAATACTTAATTAGCTGAACTGTGTTAGTACAGATCACAATTCTAATAGCTAATGTTTCAGTGGCTTTATCATGCATCCTTCAAATAATGAATTTATTTTCAATGTTTTCTTCACATTTGTTTTATTTTAATACCAGCTAAAAGTAAATTACTAGCCATGCACTAGAAACTGGAAAACAGCCCAGTCCTGCATTTTGTCCTGAACAATCCAAAGCTCAATGAACACAATCATATATAATATGGCAAACTACAAACAGAATTATGCCTGTAGCACAATCCATGAAAGATGTAAAAGTTAAGGTCAATTACAGGTCATGTGACATTGACAGCTACTGTTGTTCTTTGACCAACAAGACAGTTAAAAAGTATAAGGCATGGTCTTCATCCTCCAACTCACGCTCATACTGACACCACCAAATGCTTTATTATTATATACATATATCTATACATAGGTCACAAAACAACTATGGGACAGGCATCTCCTGTTTGGAACTGAGCGGAATTTCTGTCCACAAAATAAACACTGAAGCAATCCTCCTTTGTGTATTTCAGTTAGAAAATATTTCTACCATGAAACAGCTGGCAGGTTTTTATGGACAAGGGAGTAATCTTGGCAAAAATAATCTCTTGAACCCTCGGAATGTTTATAATTCATGTTATCAAAGCCAATCAGAGGGGCTTGTTTTGGGATATCGAGTTGCTACTTCTCCTCAGATTTATGTTACAGTTCCCATGATTTTGTTTGGAAATTGAGTTATTGCAAGAATGCTTGGAAAGGCAAACTTGTAATCTGGCACATCTGAAACACCAATGGGAAGATCACTCTCCCCACTGCTTGCATCACTTTTGGCAATTGAAATTTCTGTATACATTTTTAAATATATATATATATATATATATATATATATATATATATATATATATATATATATATATATATATATATATATAATACGTCTATCGTATCTCTCACCCTATCTTCTGTATCCATTTACACAAACATTTCAGTTTTAAACATTATGCCTGTTTGAGTTAAACAAAAAATATGGTTTTATATGTACGGATGTACACATGTGTGTTATGCAGAACTAATTAATTAAAAATGTAGACAATACTACCCACTTCAGAAATTACTTAAAAAAAAAAAAAAGTCTTTTTTCTAGTAGGTTGCATTTCCAAACTAAAAACAGCAGATTATTTAATAGCAGTGGCTAACGTTGAGAAGACTGTTGTATTATTATTGGTAGCAGTATTATTATTATTATATTTTGCTTGGTCAATTTAGAAAACATATTTAACAAATAATCACCGCCTTCTAACAAATAGGGTTTTCCTTTTTTTTAAATTTATATATACTACCAATACAATAGTGTTACTGCAAGTTTTTATAAGGCAATGGTCAGATCATGGTTTTATATAATTTAAAACATCTCAAAACTGACCAAAATGTTTGATGCTTCTAATTATGTATTTTTAATTTACATAGGCCAATCCACAATGTACAATGCACAGCACAGCCTTCTCAAGGATGTGTGTAAATAATATAAATATACACATTTGTTCAATTTGTAAAGACAGCACACATTTCAGAAAAAGCATGAGTACTGTACAAAAGTGATTACAACTGCAATAATAATAATAATAATAATAATAATAATAATAATAATAATAATAATAATATTTTTTAAAATAAGATATTCTGGTAGAGACCACCAGGTGACAGTGCATTACGTACCCACAGAGAATAGTTGTAAAGACGTGGTCATAAAAAAACACATATAGAAAACGTATACAGATATACGTGTATTTACTGTAACATTGCTAGAACCAATGTATTTTTATCTTGCTCTTAATTGTATTATTACTTGTACTGTGATTCTTGAAATGTATTTTTGTTTATGACTGTAAGTCGCCCTGGATAAGGGTGTCTGCTAATAAATTAAATAAATAAATAAATAAATAAATAAATAATCATTATTAATAATAATAATAATAATAATAATAATAATAATAATAATAATAATAATAATAATAATAATACTTCAATGACTATTTTTTATAGGTTGTTTGTAAAAATACATATAAAAAGTTGACATAATTGCCCTGTTTAGTCTACTCTTTGCCATTTTACCTTATATAGTAAGTTTGACTTACATTTGAAGTACAAAGATAATTTTATGAACAAATAGTTCTTTACAGAAAAAATGTCATAACTAACATGACTATCTAGGAGAAAATTGTACAAAATGCATTTTTGTATTTTTAATTCTAATGATTGCCTTTATCCCCTTTAGCATGCATATATATATATATATATATATATATATATATATATATATATATATATATATATATATATATATATATCTATCTATATCTATATCTATATCTATATCTATATATATATATATATATATATATAACAACATTCCATTCTGAAGTCATCATCCTCCGAATTTCTCTTTTGAAATTCAACTTGGTTATAATAGCTTGTTTACAGCACTGCTTTTATCCATCTAGCTGAAGGAGTTTTATCAATTATTCACATTTTACACCTACATTACCTTTCTTTTCATTTTGCTCCTTTCGGTACACAGCTATTTTCCTTTTCCAAAAATGTATTATGCCAATATGGATACAGCATGTTTTATTTTTAAATACATTTTTGTTTTTTGTTTTCTTAGAAAGGAAAATCTGTTCTGAATTAAAATGAATATTTTCCTAACTTGTACTGCAGCTTACTGAAATAAATAACTGCAATTTAATTTATATAAAGAAATATGCTTAAAGAATATTTTTGTCATGGAGAAAAGAGAATGAAGGTGAAATCTTTCATCCTTAATGTTTGTAAGATCAATCATTTTAGTATATTAATGTGCATAACATAAGGGAGTGAGGTCATTCTGCTTAGTCTTTAGCTTGGTAAAGGCACCAAACTAAATGCACCGCCAAGTCTAATATTTTTTATTGTTTTGGTAAAAGATGGTAATATTCAGTAATTTTGCTAATTAAAACTCAAAATGTTAAAATCGTCCTTTTGCATAACAATACAGAATGGAAAGCAATGCTTAAATGTTTTTTTTTCCACCCATCTCTTTTGTTGATTCATTAAGCAGAGTTGCTCCCCTAGCTCCAACCTCCTTTAGACTAACAAAGCCCGGTCTATTTTTAATTTACTGAACAAATTGAACAGGAGAATCTGTCAGAGCCAAATCTATGTTGATCCTAACTTCCCCATACGTTAACAAAACAAAAAGCCATGCTAATATTTCACAAAAACCAAAAAATAAATCTCAGAATAAAAACATAATAGTGTGTGCGTGTTTGAGTGCTTAACGCACAGCATAAACAATCTCAGAAAGATCCCTGGCACCAAATCAAAACCTGTACAATGCAGCATCCAAGCCAGAACAATACTCGCTGTATCATAAACAAAAATCCAATTGCACAGCATGCATACAAAGGAGGTTATGTTTATTAAAGGGGGTCCGGCTTTGCCAACTTCTGCAAAGCCCTTTACACCTCCCAAACAGTGCCTGGTTTTATTGCGAGCTACCGAATAAAAGTGTCTGTCTTCGGCGATGGCGGGCAAGACTACGGCATCCTTCAACTTTTGCAGTCTCTGCCGCAGCTGGTTATCCTTCATGTCCTGGCAAAAGCGAAAACACATCCAAAGGCTTTAAATTTAAAACAGGCATTTAATCTGCACCCGAGTACAGAGAAGTATATATGGAATATACAACACAAGCTCAACCTCAAATAACGTATTATTATATTATGAAATGGGTAAGGGATTAAAAGGATATGAAATTGCTTTTATATTATATATACAAAATAAGTGACAGTCATCCTTTTAAGTATAAAAACCTTAAAAGCTTTGAATACATTATATTTGTGTGAATAAAAAGTGCACTTATTTTATATTAACTTTACATACTGTTGACAGTATTTGTTCTGAAGATTTATTTATAAACCTTACATACACTGTAATTAAACCATCTGTTAAGGTATTTATTTTTATTACATTTTACACCATAGAAAAAAAACCTGCAAACATTTCTAATTTGTTTTGTGTGTATTTTGCAATTTGACATATCACAGTGTATGTTTCACAACTTTATAGAAAGTAGTCTCTTAGGCGTTTCATTCATAACAAGTGATAAACACTTAAAACCTAGCGGAATAATTTAGTCTTGGAGTCCATTACGGTAAAAATTTTAAAACAAAATTTGCCGAGCAATATTATTTTACAGATGTTCAACTTCCTTCTTGCTCAGGTTTTAGTGTGAAGTTTTAAAAAGAAAATGCAGCTGAAATGGGCCCTGGTGAAGGCTCTAATAGCTCCCTTTTGGCCTAACTACTTTGTCATGATTGGAATCAGATGGAAAAGTGTCCAGTTTTGCAAACATGGGAAAACAGTCTGGAGGGCAATACACTCCCTGCTATACCTTTCCTAACTTCTTTTCTACAATTTAGCAAGTGTTTTTTTGTTTTTTTTTTTAACGTGTTTTACTCTATCTATGCCAGTTCTCACATTTCTCAGGGCCCAGCTAGTGCAAAGAATATAAATAAATATAGAAGCCATATGGCAAGAATAAAGCTAGTGTTAGGATTAGCATTCAATTCTAGACACCTTGTATCTAAAATCAAACCTGCCTATTTAAAAACCTTAGCTGTCTAAAGTGCAAGACTTACTGATGAATAAGAAGAAAAAAATCAAGGTTTCAGTTTTATTCACTCTCTTGATTCATAACCTTTGCAAATACCAGTACATCATATATTTTACTATATATTCTCATCAAAAGCCTGTTTTATATATACAAATACAGGGATTAAAAAAAATATATATATATATATATATATATATATATATATATATATATATATATATATATACATTTTCCTTGACATTTTGAAAAACTAACCAATACAAAACATTTCAGAATTGAAAAAATAGTAAATAATATTTCATTTGTATTATAGAAAACTGTAAAATGCATTATTTCCAAAGAGATTTAAACACTACATGGAATGTCATGCACACCACTCTATATATTCCGCGCTATAATAATTGAAATGTCCTTTATTAAAAAAAAACAAAAAAAAACACAAAGCCCTGTCCCTAGCCAGGATGTGGATGGGAAGGGGTTAATAATAAATAAATAAAACAAATAATAATAATTAAAAAAATTTTAAAAAAAACAAACTTCAAAACGTGCTTTTTGGTTTGTATTCAGAAAGTATAAACAAGCAGTTGCTATTAAACTTTAGCGTCAGCCAGCATAGCACACAGACACTCTTCCTACAATAGTGGAAACTAAATAAAATGACACCTATAATGATAGAGTTAGCTTACCGCTTTGCCATTATAGTAGTACATCAAAGAGCTGCCACCCATGCCAGGGATCGTGTACGCGCAATACATGTTTTTTTTAATTCTTTTTTTCCCCCTCTTCAGTAGCACTCTAGCAACTTTTATTTCAAACTCGCTGTCCCTTTTTTTCACAACAATTCCTTCAGTTGCATTTTCCCATATGGCCAGGCCAAGCATGGTGAATATGCAAAGTAGGGAGAAACCATTTCTGACGTTGAAATGGGGGGGGCGTTCTGACTCTCCCCCTTTCCCTTTCTCTCTCGCCCGCTCCCTCCCTCCCTCTCTCTCTCTCTCTCTCTCAGGCAGTTAACTTTCCATAGTAAAATTGGAAACCATCCCAGTACTGAGTTAGGTCGGCTTCCTTAAAAGAAAAGGAGGAAAGATTCAACTTTTCCATTCAACTTTATTAGGTCTCTGGAAAGACATGGATTTCTTTTTTTAAATGTATTACATACTTGTATTTTAGTTTTTCTTATTAATCCCTTCTTTCCTAAAAAAAACAAAAAAACACATCCCCAGCCCTTAATTCCCCACTTGCATACTGCCTTGGGGTACGGCACTGGAATAGGGTCCATTATTGGGTAGAATACAAATGCAGTTAATTGACTCCCTCTTTTTTTGTTTTAATTTGATTAAAAAGCGAGTGGCAGGAAGGGAATCGTATGATGCACATCTAATAACTCTACCATCTGTCTCTGGTGCTGGCTAGCTCCCAGCATTGTATGCAGCTGCCTGAGAACTTGACTCTCAGCAAAAAAAAAAAAAAGAAAAAAGAAAATAAATTCTGACCTCTTTGAGGAGACTGCATTTTCTATTGCTTGGTCAACAACCTCAAAAAAAAGGAATAAAATAACCCTGATTACAGCGCCTATATCGTACGATGAAACTATTTTTTTTAAATGCTTTTATTGACAGATAGCACAATGACAATATAGAGTATCACAATGAATACAGTGTTATCTATTTTTACTAACGCACCAGGAGAAGGCAAATATGTTTTCTTTTCACAATTACAATTACAAATGTGGTCCATTTAACCACCTTCCCATTTAGTATACAAAAGGGCTGCATTTAAATATGTTATCCAGGTGATATGGTTTTAAGATGACGACTGTGAGGGGTGGTGGCAAGCATCAGTCTTACACTAAAATAATGAACCAGCAAGAATTGTTTTAAAATAAACACATTTAATTTAAAATACACACCTTGATATGTAAATAACAACAATAGTGTTGATGAACTTTCACCTTTAGATTCCTAATGGTAGAGACTGCATTCAAGAAGCACACATAAAAATGGAAAGTACCAGCAACACATATGGAAAGTTCTAACATTGATATTCTAAAAGAAGAGCAAAGGGCAGACATACAACAGTGATTTTAAAAACAAATATAAAATCATTAGAAAAACACAGTCTAAGAGCCAATTACCAAATATAGGTACTGTAAAAAGTGTGGATCATAGATACAACAAAATAATTCTAAAACTCATTTTCAAAAAGCAATACTGTTTTAAAATAAATGTTATAAGAAGCAAAATGATAAAATACAGGTAATCTACCACCACAAGTCACAGAAGACAAAAGGAACGTGTATAGCATTCAGGGTTGTCTAATTGTGTAAAGAATAATACATATTACCAATTAAAAGTAGAAAGTAAAAATATGCAATTTATATACAAAACATTCTCCTTTTCAAATGACGAATATTAAACAAAACAAAAAACCAAACAAACAAACAAACATGCAAATGCTGATGCAACTGGGACACTGCGGCTTTCTTTTTCTTTACTAGATTTAACAAGTAAAGTATTTGTGCCTGCCAAATTCCGAGCATCACAGAAAAAGAGGAAACCTTTGGGAATTGATCCCAAATGAAACTAAATCATTTGCATATGCCAAAGCAAATGCCATCCAAGCGTACTGTTATTCCCAGAATAAACTTTAATAATTCAAGACACCTATTTTCTTACAACTCACTGCAGCATTAGTACATACACAATATTATTAAAAAGACGACAGGGGGGAGTGTTGCTTGCTACAAGGGAACGTTTGACGCATTCATTTTGGCCGCTGTTGTTTTGAAGGGTTTCTGTTTCTGAGGTGCCGGAGCGATGGCGGAAGGGAGCAGTTTTATTTTCCTCTTCCCCAATTCTTTCCTTGTTTATTCTGAGTGTCCCGGGAGATTAGGGTAAACAGTACTTGAATTATAATCACACATTTCATTCCGATTTCATGCTTTGAGGATTTTTTACTCATTAGAACAGTGAGTTGTCAATCTGACAGGATTCACATTTGTACCCTTTTCACCTCCACCAGAGTTCAATACACAGAACATAGAACCAGGTATGAGTACAGGCAGTTTCACTTCATGGGATAAACCCCTTTTAAATGTATTGTTATTATTATTATTATTATTATTATTATTATTATTATTATTATTATTAAAACATCACCATGTGGAACTATATTGATAAGAGATCACCATAAATATATTTCAAAGTCAGTTGTAGGGACTAGTGAATTAAATTAAATTAAAATTTGAAATACATCAAGCTTTGATTTTCTTTTTATAAGGTCTATATTAAAAAATAAAAATAAAGTTTTAATTCCATAAATATTATTTTAAATATAATAAATATGCAACCTTAAACTCCCTTAATAGGAAGGCAAAGCCGATTTAAGCCACCGATATGGGGGGGGTGATAAACCATGGTACCAATAGATCATGGCACAAGCCCTTCAACCAATCACAGAGCTTCTGGGGCAACAAATCAGCCCTTGGTACAACACACCCTTGACTAGCCATGCTACAGAAAACAAACGTGTAAATCCTGCAATGACAGCACCATTTTTTAAACAAAAGCACAGCTAATCATATAAACAAAAAACCCTGATCGTGTGATGCTCAAAAAAACAAACTATCCCATTAGATAGTTTTGACACCAACCAAGGGGCTTCTCTGTCTGTATACCATGCCACTTTAAAGTAGTTAATAATTCTGGCCTGGCCAGCTGACAACCACACATTCCTCAAAAGACAAGCATATCTGCTGACCGCTAATAAAGTATCAACACCTTGCTGAAAAGCAAATGTTCAGCTGTTTTCGTGGCAAAAACACCTGTAAAATATCAATCTTGACCCCATCTCTGATGGCTTTTTTTCATCATTCATATTCAACTGCACAACAGAGAGCTGGAACACTTGCATGTTTCAGATAATTGCAGCATTTTTCTATCTTTGCATATAAAAGTACATATTAATAAATATTCCAGCAATATTGTTGTATAACACATATCGTTGCTTTAGGTATAGATATGCAAACTATTTTTACTGCTAAAGTTAGACATGGCAAATATTTTTTAGGTTTTTATCCTTTTTTTTTTTTTTTTTGCATACACCAGAACACCTACTGCTAAATTGTGTAAGTTTTAATGAAGTCCAGATACTATACTGCATATATATATATATATATATATATATATATATATATATATATATATATATATATATATATATATATATATATAAAAACACAACTGCTGTTCAAATTGAGTTTCTGAACAAAAACAAACAAAAAAAAATATATATATATATATATATATATATATATATATATATATATATATATATATATATATATATATATATTTTTTTTTTTTTAACAAGAAATACCTTTATTTTCACACTATGGGACATGATACTTATCTGTTCCCTATACAATAAAATAAAGCCCTAAACCAAACTTCTACCACACACTCTACTTGAAATGGTACAGCAATGCACTATCACGGACCGCCAAATATAATTTCTAACAAACCTTCTGTATCATGGCAATACAATAATACAACAGCACAAAATGGATACAAAAATAAACACACACTTCCTTATGTTATACCAATTGGTAATGATAGTTTAACTCAAACACATAATAGAAATATATATATAGAAATATATAGAAATATATAGATATATAGATATATATATATTGTGTATAAATATATAAACATATTTGCACCTATTTTGTTCACCATTTACAATTTAAGCACAGGATTATAGTAAAAACAAAACAAAACAAACATGTATTTTTTATTTTTTATGATCCTTTAAGTTCAAATTGTTTTAATGAGCTGATCTGAATTTTAAACAAACACTAATTTCATTTTACACATTGTAGAACTAAAGAAATCCAGTGCTGAAAGTGTTAATCTGCATATGCTGGGTAATTAAGAGATGCATTAATGACTATGAATAGGGAATTATTCGGTGCACGGAAAAATCTTCTGTAAAAGGAACTGCACCTTTCCCTCCAAGTATTTATTAGTAATTGTTCTATAATTTTAGCTAATTCTGCCATTTCAAATCTTGCATTATCTGCTCAAATATTTCCAAGGGTACATCAAATTGTAATCTTCAAATGACATCCATCAACCCAGGCTGGAGATTTTGACAAACATTAAACACAGTAAGGAGGCAATTATGTATGCATGATTTAATCTGCAACTAATTAATATGCAAATGTATTCATATGTTAGTTACTAAATTAAAAATGCAAAGCAGCCCTTATGGTGATTCTCTGATTTTTGCACAAACAAAACCTTTGAAATTTGAGAAAAAATAAGTTTTTTAAAAGCTTTAGCTCTACTTTGCCAAGCCTGTTGCACACAAGCGGTATTTAATTATCCCCACAATTAATGGATAATTCAAAAGGTGCCTTCTGCAGTTTAAATTATAGCATTTCCAAAACTAAGTCTGATTACAATGAAACCCAGGACCACAGTAGTGTCCATAGTGTAGTCTTTATCAAAACCATAAATAGTAGATTTCTCTTTAAATGAGTTACCGATGATAATCAAGTTTGCAGTCAGATTACTGGAATGAGATTAGCAAACCTTATTAAAATAATAAAACAAAAAGTTGAATATAAACAACATTTGTTATATGGGCCGTCATATCATTTTGCTGCTTTTCATTCTGTCGTTATCAAGTCCAGCTGAATACAACGGCCAATACCATATGCATAACATATGAAAGCTGGAATGTCCTACTGCATCAGCACCTACAGTTCAGTATAAATAAAATAAAAAAACACAATCTTGCATTGTGAAATATTGTGAAAATAGGTTTCATGTTCTTCTAGGTTGAAACAGAAGGGAGCGCCAACCTTCTTTTTTTCTTGAGCCCTGCCCTTTTAGTGGCACCCGCTTTATGTGTAGGATGTGTATTTAGAATCTGTGACTGTCACTGGTCTATAACGATACATTTATACAGAACAAGATCACACCTGATCGGATATACATTTGTTGTAGAACATATAGATGTGAATAAAATGAATGCATGTTCTTACTGTTTGTGTTTTGAGTGGAATATTAGACCTTATACTGAATTATGCTCTTTCTAAGGCCCTCTCACTAAAACCCTACCCTTCTATCCTGGAGAGAAAATGTTTGTATAACTAATTAAGGATTGGAATTGGTGCACTTTTCATTCATTAAGGCCGGCACACACCTAACGGTTAGGCCGACATACAACAGGAGACACTTTTGCATGTCACATGTAACTATTTCTGATAATATGCTGTAATTTATTTTTGTGGAACATGTTATTTCTACAAAATATTGTAGTGGGTATGGTCTACTTAGTAGTATGGTCTTTGTATTGGTGCTTGCACTACTGAGATGTACCAGTGCTGGTTCTGCAGGCACAAAGTTATTAAACTAAGCTAAACTAAAGTATTTTATATGAATAAATACATTAAAAAAATAAAATAAATAAACCAACATCTCTACTGCATTTTGATATAGGCAGCCTTGCACTCAAACATGGTACAGGTTAGTACAAACAATTAGCACTCCCTCTGCAAATAGTATTAAACATACCGGTCTTATATAAACTAGCAGATTTAATTGATATCAGCAGATCATACACGCACCATGTTGTTCTCCATCTATCTAATTCTACTTCTGCTGGTTTCTGTGTGTGTGTATATAAACAACTTGCATACCCTTACTGATTAGGTAGACTGACAAACCTCACACTTTTCCAATCTATCTTGTTTTTGAGGAATGACCATGAAGCAGAAAAAAAAAAAACAAAACTTGAGTTGAGTAATTATTATTTTTGTTTATAGCACACACCTTTATCCAAGGCGGCTTACAGAGACTAGGCTGCAGAGTCACTTACAACAACGTCTCACCTGAAAGACGAAGCACAAGGAGATTAAGTGACTTGCTCAAGGTCACACAGTGAGTGAGCCGGGATTTGAACCGGGGACCTCCTGGTTACAAGCCTGTTATTTTAACCACTGGACTACACAGCCTCCCTAATAATTTCTTTCTATACAACTCTATGGTGGAAATCGTCTTCAAAACTACAGGTGTGGGTAACATACTCTGGATTAACTACAACTGATAATACATAATGACAATTTCATAGAATACTGTATTTCTATACAGTATTTTAAAATGTCTTCATTTTTTACAGTTTCATTTAGATTTAATGTGGGCAGTATATTACTTTGCTAAGAAAGCCTCAACTCCCATAACTATAGCCAAATCCAACTACTGTAATCTTGGGAAAAGATTTCATTTAAAAAGTGCAATCTAGGTCTCATATGAAAGACTTATTTATAAAAATTTAAAAAAGCATGTCATATTTAGAATTTGGTGTATTTATTGTTAGTTTCTTGTCACACTGTATAGTATATTTTTTTGCTTTAACACATTTGTGGAACTATATATTTGTTACTGTTGAAACGGGAAAACACACTTTACACAAAAGGATGAAGTCTTTACTTAACCGAACTTGCAGGCTTGATTTTGCAACAGTTGCCTAACATTGTTTTTAAACAAAAATTAAAACAGCTTGTTCTGTGTGTGAGATAAATTGCTCCATGAGGAAACCCAAAAGCCATCACAGCACCTTTGCTGTGTTCAGCACCTCTCCAACCCACCCCACAATTTCCATGCTAAAGAATAAGATTTTGCCATGTTCACAAAAATTAATATCATGTTCAAACAGACATTATTCCCCCAAACACACACACTTTAATAACATTTTGAGACCATCCCTGAAGACTACAAAAGCTTATTAAATTTCAAAATGTCAGTTAGTAATCCAGTATTTTGCTCTTTCTAAAATGGCCATTCAAAACTACTAAACAATACTCTTTATTACATGTTTTACTTAGATTTAGAGCTCTTTTTCTGTGGATTTATATCTCTGGCTAGTCAATACAGGAGAGGAGTCCAGTTAATAAAGGAGTACGGCTCCCAGACTACAGAATATGAACTCTACAATACTAAATCCACAGCATTATTAGTGTTAATGATATACATATTTATCTATTTAACTTATTAAAAGCGAATACCTAAGACAAAATAATATAAACTCAGGTTAACTGTTCTCTGAGCTCAATTAAAAAGAAAAATGTTGAGATCATTTAACAGCCAAGTCCACTTCCGTCTACAATTATTAAAATCTGTTTTAATATACCAAAGCGATTAGCGACATGTGAAGTGATTTAAATTGGGCACTCTGTTAAAATACAGCTGAAAGGCAGAGGGATAAATAATAACCATCTCTTTAACTCCACAAGGGGGCATTGGCTAACACAGCAGGGTCCATGGGAATTAGGCACAAGAGTTAACTTTCTATAGGATGCTTCAGCACTTTGCGCTGCTCTCTACACAGATAAAATGTGCATGCAATAGTAGAAACATTTCTTGTTTCTTCTGGTTGCCAGTCAAGCTACCGGCTTGCCTTGATATCCTGTTATCTACAGCTATGGCCAAAAGTTTTGCATCACCCTATAGAATTTACTCATTTTGCTTCACAAAGTTGAATGAAACCTTCTAAACAATGTTACAGTAACATACTGAATTGCATACCGCTTTGTAGTTTTTCAAATAGCTAACGAAAAAAAAGATTGCTAAAAGATAAAAAAAAAAGTGACATTTCGAATCTAACATGAAATACTGTACTACTATTATGGCTTTCGGTATTCTTTTGCGATATCATTTTGTAGTTTCTTTGATTACATGATGTTCAATAAAATTTTGTTCATATGTTTTTTTTTTTATTAATGTCGCAATCCTAAAATTCTAGGTGATGCTAAACTTTTGGCCATAGCTGAACATTGTGATCATAAATGTGTAAGTCTTAGGACACCCATCTCTCTGGAAGTTAAACTGAAGCTTTATAATGATCGTGTGTTTGCAATGTGTGTAAATATTATTTTTTAATTTTTTACTGCATCTCTGGAGCAAAGCAACTGCGAGACAGGGAAGCCAGCTAGGCTAGCAAACAATAAAGTTTATGTTTCCTACTAGATGTTTAGGGAGCCAGGGACTGACAGAGTGCTGGGACTCTGAGTCTCTGCGTGTGTATGGGCAAGGTCTATTTTCTGAAAATACAACTGCATGACATATGCTGACAACACTGTGGAAACCACAAGGGCACAGTTAAACGTCAATAAACAATTCTAGCCACATAAACTAGTGGTGTCTGTAATTTTAAAAATGCATTAATGTGCAATGTGTCTTAATAAAAAAGGCTTTTAATTTCACAGTATGTGCATGGTATACACATTTTATCCACAAATAAATAAATGGATTAAAAGATCCTTGCCCAGCAAACAGACTACTTTATATACAACAGTATACTATTCTCTCATTGTGTGTACTGTAGTAGAAATCCACAAACAAAAGTAGAATGCAACTGTAATTCAGTATTCATTCAGTGAATGTGGTTTCCAGAAAACATACTTTTTACCAAGAGTCTCATGTGTAAAACAATAATAAAAAAACAAACAAACAAACAAACAAACATTTATGAACAAGAGCACAAGCTTTGATACTTGTTACCCAAAATGTTTGTGCGTTTAGTCTCTTATTAAAGCTGAATACTAGTAAATAAATATAAAATGACAGAAGTACCAGAATAACTCTGAAGGGGGCACAAGAGCTCAGGGTTTACAGCACATCAGATGAGTCTTGACAAGAGACAGTAAATCCCAACTGTGCCTCCTTGTAGACCCAGTTTAATTTAATTAAAGATGTCTACTTTAAATATAATCAGATTTAATTTAGCAATTACAGAAATAAAAATTATATATATATATATATATATACAGTACTGTGCAAAAGTTTTAGGCAGGTGTGAAAAAATGCTGTAAAGTAAGAATGCTTTCAAAAATAGACATGTTAATAGATTATATTTATCAATTAACTAAATGCAAAGTGAGTGAACAGAAGAAAAATCTAAATCAAATCCATATTTGGTGTGACCACCCTTTGCCTTCAAAACAGCATCAAAATCAATTCTTCTAGGTACACTTGCACACAGTTTTTGAAGGAACTCGGCAGGTAGGTTGGCCCAAACATCTTGGAGAACTAACCACAGTTCTTCTGTGGATTTAGGCAGCCTCAGTTGCTTCTCTCTCTTCATGTAATCCCAGACAGACTCGATGATGTTGAGATCTTGGCTCTGTGGGGGCCATACCATCACTTCCAGGACTCCTTGTTCTTCTTTACGCTGAAGATAGTTCTTAATGACTTTCGCTGTATGTTTGGGGTCGTTGTCATGCTGCAGAATAAATTTGGGGCCAATCAGATGCCTCCCTGATGGTACTGCAAGATGGATAAGTATCTGCCTGTACTTCTCAGCATTGAGGAGACCATTAATTCTGACCAAATCCCCAACTCCATTTGCAGAAATGCAGCCCCAAACTTGCAAGGAACCTCCACCATGCTTCACTGTTGCCTGCAGACACTCATTAGTGTACCGCTCTCCAGCCCTTTGGCGAACAAACTGCCTTCTGCTACAGCCAAATATTTCAAATTTTGACTCATCAGTCCAGAGCACCTGCTGCCATTTTTCTGCACCCCAGTTCCTGTGTTTTCGTGCATAGTTAAGTTGCTTGGCCTTGTTTCCACGTCGGAGGTATGACTTTTGGCCAAAGTCTTCCATGAAGGCCACTTCTGACCAGACTTCTCTGGACAGTAGATGGGTGTACCAGGGTCCCACTGTTTTCTGCCAATTCTGAGCTGATGGCACTGCTGGACATCTTCCGATTGCGAAGGGAAGTAAGCATGATGTGTCTTTCATCTGCTGCAGTAAGTTTCCTTGGCCGACCACTGCGTCTACAGTCCTCAAGCGTTGCCCGTTTCTTTGTGCTTCTTCAAAGAGCTTGGACAGCACATCTGGAAACCCCTGTCTGCCTTGAAATTTCTGCCTGGGAGAGACCTTGCTGATGCAGTATAACTACCTTGTGTCTTGTTGCTGTGCTCAGTCTTGCCATGGTGTATGACTTTTGACAGTAAACTGTCTTCAGCAACCTCACCTTGTTAGCTGAGTTTGGCTGTTCCTCACCCAGTTTTATTCCTCCTACACAGCTGTTTCTGTTTCAGTTAATGATTGTGTTTCAACCTACATATTGAATTGATGATCATTAGCACCTGTTTGGTATAATTGTTTAATCATACACCTGACTATATGACTACAAAATCCCTGACTTTGTGCAAGTGTACCTAGAAGAATTGATGCTGTTTTGAAGGCAAAGGGTTGTCACACCAAATATGGATTTGATTTAGATTTTTCTTCTGTTCACTCACTTTGCATTTAGTTAATTGATAAATAAAATCTATTAACATGTCTATTTTTGAAAGCATTCTTACTTTACAGCATTTTTTCACACCTGCCTAAAACTTTTGCACAGTACTGTATATATATATATATATATATATATATATATATATATATATATATATATATATATATATATATATATATATATATATATATATATATCAAACACATAACACTTGTAATGATTACCTAGATATGCATGCTTAACATGTCTGTTTTGTTTTTCTGTGAGTTTACATATCAGAATTCATGATGGCACCAACACTAATTAAACATATGAGAATAAGAAATTCTTCAAGAAAAAAAAAAACTTTGGAAATTAACAAATATTTTTAGAGGCTATCACACACACACACACACACACACGACACCCAATCAGTCCCACCATTAAAAACAAAAACACACAGAATACCAGAAACATGACAACTTGATATACTGTATATATTGTGTATACCAACACACTGTCAATTCTGAGGTTTCAAACTATTCATCTGAATATTATTTAGTGCAGTGCCTACAGTGCTGTGAATGTGTGATGGTATGATTTTTCCATCAAAATGACAATGCCTTTATCTGTTTTTGCATTAAATGATGAAGAGAAAAAGACAATGTACTTTAAAAATACATTTACCAGTGAAACTGCACTGCCTAATGGGAACTCATTTCCATTTGATTACCACATTATTTCAAGGTTTCCCTGAAGTGACACGATAATTGTAGTTTAACTAAATTAACTTTGTAAACATTTTTGCCAACAATAGAATGGGAGCCAGGAAAATATTTAAAAAGGGGGAGGGGGGGATGCAGTAATAGTTGTTGTTTTTTTTTCCACTTAAATTTCACTGCATTCTCAAGAAGGTCACCATCTCACTAATCACATTTTCCAATCAACACCCCAATCCTTTATTTAAAAATAAATAAATAAAGAAAGAAAGAAATAAAACTGTACTGTAGTTTTGGATGGCACCCCCAGTGCAAAATGATACTGCATATTTTATTTGTTTAACCAATAAGAAATACATTTAAAAAAAAAAAAAAAAAACGCACTCAGGAGGAACATTTTTCAAATTCTACCTCTGAATTTCCATGACTTCATGGTAACGGATCTCAGATAATCAAACCCTTAGACTACTGGAAAGCCCATTCAAAATGTGTGGCTAACAATGCTCCTACTGTTGACACTGTAGTAAGTCTTGATCCTCCCTTTTCTTTTCATAATAGAGAGGACTTACAACTCCGCAGAACAAAGCTTTTTATACTGAGCTGAACTCTATAGTGTGACATCACAATGAATCCATGAATCTACTCTGTATGATTATTCTTTATTTTAGATCCAATTCAAAAGATAAACAAGCGATAATGAAAAGATCTTCTATGAACACTTCTGTATTTTATATCAATAAAAAACAACCTTTTAGCAGAAAAAATGCATTACAGCCTTCAACAAAGCAAAGAATGCAAAATAAAAGTAGATTGTGAATTTAAGTGCTCCCTTTGTCTCAGCAGTCGATTAGATTCACTTAAATGAGTTAAATAAACTCAGTGTTAAAAATGCTCCCTAAATAAACACAAACACAATGTCGTATTCAGTTCTTCCATTGATTACCAATTATGTTTTAAAACAGTTCTTTTTGAAAAATAGCTTATGTACTAAAAAAAGTTATACCTTTTTCTTCTGTTGGTATGCTCTTTGTTGTGTAATTGGCATTAAATAATGTAAAACCCTTGCAATAACACCAATGCATCAACCACCAATACATTTTAAAAAGGTTTTATTTAGTACTGTATATATATTTTTTGAAAATAGTGAATATTTCTGGAATACCATTTGTAGACATGTCATCCTTATGAGATAGGTGAACATTTATATTTTGTATACCATATGCACCTCAGGAAATACATTTTCAAATTTTGAATAATAAAAAATGAAATGTTAAAATATAAAAGTGATTTTACACTTGTCTATAGTCGATGATGCTAGATACTGTACATAATCTTTACTGAAGCAATGAACAAAGCTGGTTGAACTGCTGAAGTGCACTGTTGATCTGTTTTACACACTGTTAGTCTTAATTGTGCTTAAAATATACTAAAAGAATTATAAAAAATTACACAAGAAAAGCAACAAACAAAACAAACATTGAAACAAAAACAAAATAAATCAATGTTTTAAAAGACCATGTTATAACAAGCATGGTCTCATTTTATAAGCATTTTCATGCAATTGAAAATGCAAAAATAATATTGGTGGTATTATTATTATTATTAATAATAATAATAATAATAATAATTATAATAATAATAATAATAATAATAATAATAATAATAATTTGAATATCAATAAGGACATAGCATACTGAAATACAGGCATGCCTTGTACCTTTATACTACCTCATTTGTTGTTCTTTTATGGCATGTCGATTTAAAGAAACATCATTAGTAACAAAACTCCCAAATCATTTTCAAGGAAACCAAGTTACATTTTTAAATGTAAACTTTGTATTTCTTGCCACTTGTAAACAAATCAGTGTCTGCACTGCAAAGCAACACAAATCTACAAACTTCTCTATAGAATAACTGAAAAGAATTCAAACACTTGAAATGCGCTGAGTTCTGAACAAAATTAGATGTACTGTACATAGGGTTATGTTGATAAAATGTTCCTATTATAATACTTGATTCCTGGTTAGCCCTCACCAGTAAACTACATTAATATTCAAACTACATCTCATGCCTGACTTCTAATGTCCGGTAAATGTGAATGTTCTGTAGTCAAAGCCCACCCAAACCATACAAAGACAACTTGTGAACTGAGACCATTTAAATTGCTATGAACTCACTATCATAAATATTGGATTGCAGTTATCCCATATTATTGGCTGCTACAGTTAGTAATAGGAAAAAAAATAAACAAATCATCCCTTTATATGACCATTTTACTGGAGCACAGACAGTACCTGAAATCAAAGAGCTTTCATCTAGTTACGAATGAAATGAAAAATGGGACCTGCTTTCACAGATGAAGGTCAGCAGAGCCTAATTTTTTATTTGTATTTTTATTTTCATCCGGCAAGGTAAAAATGGCATTACACAGGAGTCATTTACTAAAAAGTGCTGATAACCCTGATAAAAACAGCAGACAGCTTTTTTTTTCTCCCACCCGTTTGTTCTTATCAGACTCTGCAGCTAACGCCACAGAGGACAATAGGCAAGCTACTCAGTCAACGCAGCTTCGAGTAAGACTTGCTCAAAACACAGCCTTTAAAATGTAAAGGTTGCAGACTTCAAATTTAACTTACTTTATGCCCATAAATGGGTCATAGATATAAAAACAAACATAACAAAAACATGTATGGACCAATTCCAATCAAAGGAAAGTGTAATCTACAATAATTCTTCAGTAAGTTATATTTATTTATTAACCGAATTGTTTTACTTGAACTTGATTTTAATTTTTGTACACATTAACAGTGGTAACCACGTCAAGTTACAATTGTCATGGCTTCAGTCATTCACTATCTAAATAAACAAATAAGCACAATGTACACATTTATTAAATTGCACTTTAAAACTTACTGAGGATGGTAACCCTGGAGGAACTTTCCGGACTTTCTTTGTCTGAACTTCTGTAAAGTGGAAAAAAGGTAATTAAGTAGAATGATCTATTACGACAAACTATTAAATGTTTATTCTACTCTTGCGAGAAACCGCCAGACTAAACTTCTCCAAAACAATATAAATGAGCAAAATGGCAGAAAATGATGCTTAAATAAAGAGTGGGCTAGTCTCCTAAACTAAAACTATAGTTGAGTTGTTAAAGCCGTGAGACAATACCGACCAATTTATAACACAATAAGAGAGTGCAGTGTAAATCTCTTTCTTGACAACAGAGAACTGTCTCTTTCTCTTGTGTGGATGTGTGCAAAGTTTTTTTTTTTTTGGATGTACACAAAAGGACATTTCAGACAAAAGCCCTTCAGCTGCATAGAAACAAAAGATATAGATATAGAAGTGTATATATTTTATATAAAGAAATCACAGCTTTTAATGAAAGCAGACCTGGAAATCCCTCCGGTCTGTGAAATGAATGTCTATTTTTCTTTTTAAACCATTCATAGGCATGATGATGAATACATTCCATCATTTTATTCATTTGGAAAGCAGAAACTGGTTGTACAAATATTTAAAATAACCCCATGAAATATTACAGGTACTTATTACTATGAACTACTTTGTAGTAACGTATAAATCATTTCAAAGCTAAAACCACACCAGTCAAAACACAATGCAGATGTGGGTATTCATTCGACTCGCCAAAAAGTAGCTTCCACAAAATTATATTTTAAAATCAGTGGGTTCAAGCTTAAACATTTTGTTTTATCCCAGTTTCAACTGTATCGACTGTATTAACCAGAGGACATGATGAGACACAGGTAAATAGTGTTCTGTGCCTTGGCTGCCAAGGTGGATAGCATTTCTATCAACTGAGTATTCTCTCTCTACTACCAGCATGGTTCTGGTTTATAAAGGAAGAAGGACATTACATTAATAAGCCATTTGCGTGGCTGTGCATATTTGTAAGCCTTTTAAAAAACGTACTGAATACACAAGAAGGAGTTCAACATTAAGGATATTTTGTAAACCAAAAAGAAGCTAAAGAGGACTTCTTTACCCTTTACAATGAGCCCCAAGGATGTCACAAACAGATGAACAGTGATGGTTACTCTGATGAGGTGACTAACAGGTTAATATAATGAAGTGACTAAAAGGATCTTAAGCCCATGGCTTTAGGAGAGAAGCTCACCCATGGAGTCGCTGTGCAATGGTCGTCTTCTGGGATTAATGCTGGAGTACTGATAATACTGTGACCCTGGCTTTGTAGGTGAAAGTGCCCCAGGACTACCCATACCCATCTCACCTCCCAGGTGACTCGGCTGAAATGGGAAAGAACACACCAGGTCAATTAAAAAGGGTTAAAATAATGGAGGGGAAATAATTATAAAACAAACGTTGCTATGAAATTAATCAAAGACACCTCTACTTGTTCCTGCTGACAAACAATGAAGTGGATTTAAAAATATTATTGATAATATAGTACAAAGAAAATATATATTAAACTTTATTAAAAAAAGATTTAGATATAGATTTTTAAAAAATCAAATATGTAGTACAAATATTTATTCTACAATGTAGTGCTGTACAATTTTATTTTTTATTTTATTTTTTTAAAAACAAAACCAGATACTGAAGGAGTATGCTATCCTATATTCAAGTTCAATTCAGAGGGCACACAAAGTTAATTAAACTACTTATTCAAAAAAAGACTAATAGTATATAGGTGTATTGCTCAATACAAGCCTAAAAAAGTTTAGCACCTGTACATGGAAGTGTCATTTTGTTCAATTGCGTGAAGTATTAATTTTTTGGTGCAATGAAACTGTTTTTTTTTGTTAATAAATAACAATTAAAAATACATCTAAAGTTACATATTTTAGTTAGCAGGTGTAATAGTAGCACAAGTAAAACATCTTACTACATTATAGTACTACATTACTACCTATAAAATCAGGGATCTAAAAACAATATCTAACGTCCGATTTTCCTTTCCGTCTTGTGAAAGTACACTTACCCAAAGCATGCATATCTCCTGATTAAACTTTGCACAGAAAACATGGTTCTCTTAATTACCTTAAATTGTTGAGCAACAAAAAGTACATAAAAATGCTCATTCATTTATATAAAGGCACCATACTTTTAACAACTCAGACTAGCCATGGTCAAATGAAGAGCGGAAAGCAAGTCCAACTTTATCGAAACTCAAAGTTAACTTCCAGCAACTGAACTAATTACTGTAGTTGATAAAGTACAGAAAGTGTTTTCCCTAATCTAAATTCTAATCACTGTGCCGCTCACAACAGACTTAGTAATGCTTCACTAGCACACCATTCACATGCAAAATACCCTAAATAGGCCAATTACAACTCAGCTCCTGTTCCCCAGTTAACCCACTGAGAACTGAAGAATTCCACAAGCCATTTGCAAGACAAAACAAAGGCTCCTTGTCTTAAATAAAGTCAGACTTTTTTATTTGTTTTTTCTGTTTTAAAGAGGAGGGAAAAAATGCTAAAACAGAGTGGCACACCTCCCACAATGCATATTTTAAAACAACAATGTAGCTCTGAAACTGAGTAATAAAATGATCATGCAGTTATTTTGCCCAATTTCAGAGATGACTACAGTAGTTGTCCCCAGCTGGCATGCACTAGAAATATTAACAAAGCTAAATGGCAAACACCTGAACAGGAAAAAACACCCCATGAAGGATTAAGACTCGAATGTTGATATTAATAAACAGCGGTATGCCTACTTGGGCACAAAATGATGATTAGAACTTGCAGACATTAAGGTAATGGTGATAATACCACAGAAAAGTGCACAAAAAGTTTTTTTTTGTGCTAATGGTTCTGTGTATTGACAAAGTATTTTCAAAATTGTTAACCCTTAAGGTTCCTTAAAAAGAACCAGCCTACTAGAAAAAAACTAGTCAATTAGTTAGCTATTCAATAACAAAAAGCATCATACATGATCATGACTGATCCAACAGATATAGTAGCAAAAGTCAATAGGAGGGATAAGGTTACACACTTTTTTTTTTTTTTTTTGCTAAGTAAGGTTTGATAACTCAGATTTTAATATCAATGTCTTACCCGTCACTTATCAGCATGATCACCCCCCTTGCCCCTCCCATTTTTCTGATGATTATCTTGCTTGTATTTTACAGTCAGCGCTCACATATCCGACCCGATAAAATTTTAACTTCAGTGACGGTTAAACACATGTGACGCATATCTGATTATTTCATCTGATTTGAGTGTATGTAGGTGATCACGTTGTAACCTGCCCCCTACCACCCAAACAACCTCCTGCACTGCACACACACACACATTTCATACAGAAAGAAAAAAATATGACTTGGGTTTGAGGAACTGTACAGGGAGACCTATATTGTAGCACATATTTTTCTTTTTATGCGGTGTTGCCGTTTCATTTTTCTTATTTTTTCTTATATCTGACATAAAACCAGAGATAGATCATGATGGTAGATCGTTCATGGAAGATTTGATTCAGCAGGGTCAAGGCAGGATATTTACAGCAATCTGTGCTGAATGTTTTACTATTTGAAGACAGTCCTCCTGTTAGTTTCGTTTTTTCCAGAGGCGTATTTCATTGATTCTCTCATTGAAATTTGTTTGTGCACGGCAGTAAAGACAAACACTTGTCCGTTTTTCAGGGAACACAAAAAGATACAAATGTCAGAAAATACATAGCTGTGTAAAGGACTGTGTTTTAAAATAAGTAGGCTTCCATTTAGATGTACTGTAGTTGGTTCTGTTGGTACAGTACAATATGATTCTGAAAATATCACTTGCCAAAATAGACGACACGTGGACTGTAATACAGTACATACTTTTAAATCCAGTACGTATTGTACTATCAATGTAAAATTCCCCATTAACAACCCAACAGCAAAATGAAAGCAAAATGTTACCCATGGACAGAACTGCGTAAAATGTAAAAGGCAATTCAATTCAGCAAATTTAAAAAACAAAAACAAAAAAAAACCTTTCCAGAATTAAAACAGTCAGTATTCAAAATTGCAAAATATAGTGCGATAAGGCCCTAATGTCACAGTTCACTTGCAAATGAAAATGCACAAAAGCAACTAAGATAACAACAGATTAAAAAAAAAAAAAAATCACCACAGTATCTAAAACTGTTTAATGATTGTTTTTGGAGGAAGTGCTGTGCAACTGCACAATAATAGACTGATATGCTGTGCCAGGGAAAAAAAAAAAAGGTTGTACATTTTAACATTGAAGAGACAAGCTTTGTATCAGAAAACTGGTGACGGAGTCGGAAAGCATACGTGGCGGGCAAGTGCATTAAATTTATATTATTACATAAATATATATTGGAGATTGATTTTATTCTTAATACAAGGGTGGTAAAACACAACTGACGTGCATCTGGGTAAGGGCTATCTGAGTGCTGACTGTACAAAGGTATTTCAAAAGACAACGCTGCAGAAGTAAAAGTAAATGTGGCAGCTACCTATTACAAATCACTGCTAGCTGTAGCTCAGTTCCAATCCAGTGGTCTAAATGCAATCTGGTCATGTGGCCTACCACACAGGAAGGAATCAGACACCAAGAAGAACAAATACTACTACTAATAAGAGGTTAGAAATGGATCTGTAAAAAATGTAATATTTACATTTTAGTTGATTAGTTACTATTTTCTCCCATTGCTACTGCTATTGGTGTTTGTGCTTTCTCCTTAAAAGCTTCAGCTAGAAACATAAGGGGCCTACAGTATATGGGTCTTGTACTGAAATTGGTTACCAGTCAGATAAAGGCCTCTGTATTACACTTGGACACTGGATCCACCTATGTGATGTTCAACACAAACAGAAATGTTCATGCACTTAAAAGGACCATTCCCAGAGGGGATTTCTCATGCAGCAAAGTATCAGCTTGTCCACTTGTATTACCTTTCAGAAAAGCTGAAGATCGTCAGCAGTGTTTTACTTCAGAGAAATACTCCAACTCAATTCAGAAGCAGGAAGAGCACCATTTTGGTATATAGGTTTTTAAAAAATAAACTGCACTAACAAAAGAAAATGCAGAGGCACAGTATAGCTTTGGTCAAATAACAGCTGCTTGGTTCTTGATTCTAGAGGCCTGTCAAACGTGCAAAATGTCATTTGGCTTTTAACTCCCAATCAATACCAAACAGCTCAAATGCCATAATTTCTGGAACTGATATACACTGAGCATACAACACAGTAATTGTACAACCACGTCACCCCTCTTAACAGGTTAAATAATGTAATTGTACTGTACTGTGGGCTGCTACAATATGAAATAGTCAGAAGTCATAACTAGTACCAACATGGTTTTTCCTTATTTCAATTTCTCTTAAAACTGAGAACATTCCAATAATCTTTTATATTGGTACATTGAGGTATTTAAAGCACAACACTTCTGTCAAACTCTGGATAGAAGTAATGTTCCAGTATTATCTACATTTTTTTTTATTTTTTTTTAAATTAGTATTATTAAGTTTTAGGAAATTGTATGTGAAAACCCTGAAGAGGCAAGCACATGAGGGTTTTGGGATGCGCAGAAAAGGGCAATTAATATAAGTGGCACCTACAGCTGGCTCTGAAAATATACAACTGGTTGAAGCAAGCTTCCTATCTCAAGCCTCCAACTATTCCCTAAATGAAAACATCATTTACTGACCATGTCTTTTTCACAGAGTACTTGTCCGTGTAAGTATGTATGTATGTGTGTATGTATGTATAACAAATTAAGTCAGTGGTGTAGAGTACAGTTCATTTGCACTGAATATGCTAATTGTTAAAGTGTAAAACCCTTGTACATGTATGAATGTATTAAAAGTTTTGAATACTGCTGACCCATTCAGTGGTGCTAACTGCTTGTCAAAATTCATAAACCTCCAAATCTTGTCCCTAGAAATCATGCACTGAAACCTGTTTGTTTTTTTTGCTTTTTTTGCTCGGTATGAAATGAGCAGCAAGCCTTCCACCATGGTGGCACAGGCAATCTCTTTTGAAAATGAAGATCAAACTCAGATTAGGTCTCACTTGTTTCACACTCACAAAACTAAATGTGGGCCTCTCGCAATAATCATTTATAAAAGCGACTACAGTAAAACAAGAAAAAAATGCAGCAGTGAGTTTTTTCCTTGCGAGTACAACAGGTTCAAGTTTGGCTAAATACACACTTTACTAGCATAATTATTATTATTATCATCCTGCTAAAACAAGGACATCTGCCTAATATATGGCATGAAAATCGCTAGCTTACATTAACTGCTGTATATCACTGCGTTTTCTTCACGGCCATACACCACATATAAGCGCATGTTTATGGATACAGGTATTTAATTTACTCTTGGCCAGTAGTGTCGGGGAAGAGAACACTTAAATGGTACTTGTCAGCTTTGAAGTGAACACATTTTGGTTACATTAAACAGGCCTTCTTTCAAACAAGGGAGATCTGATTCGGGCAGATGTGGACTGTTGTGGAAGTGACTTTGTGTGTGTCTTTAGCATGAGGCATAATTAAACCGTTGCCCCAGAGATGTGTCTTTGATGGTTTTGTCTTGGAGACTGGCTATGCTACATACCTTCACTTAATCTCTCAACCACATCTCCAATGGAAGCAATCGTTGGACACATCAATCCAACCTTGATACCAGGTTTAGATCCAAATAGTACAGTTAACATTGCAAGTTTAGAAAAAGGTAATACTTATAAAACTTGATGTAATTACACTGACTAAGGCACTAGACAAAAAAACGTTTGTTGACTTGACTTAAGTTTTAACCTGAATGTATCACTGTTTTGGAAGCTACCAAGCTACCTCAGAGTTGGGGAACATTGTCAGAGCAGAAGGAAGCAAGTTTTCTTCCAGGACCACCTTGTACTTGGCTTGATTCATGCGTCCTTCACAAAGACAAATCTGCCCGATTCCAGCCTTGCTGAAGCACCCCCAGATGAGTCCAATTTTCAGCTTTGCCCAACACCTGGTCGTCTAATGGTTAGACAGAGATCTGGAGAGGCCTACAAGCCACAGTGTCTCGCACCCACTGTGAAATGTGGTGGAGGATCGGTGATGATCTGGGGTGCTTCAGCAAGGCTGGAATCGGGCAGCTTTGGCATGAATCAAGCCAAGTACAAGGTTGTCCTGGAAGAAAACTTGCTTCCTTCTGCTCTGACAATGTTCCCCAACTCTGAGTATTGGTTTTCCAGCAGGACAATGCTACATGCCACACAGCCAGGTCAATCAAGGTGTGGATGGAGGACCACCAGATCAAGACCCTGTCATGGCCAGCCCAATCTCCAGACCTGAACCCCATTGAAAACCTCTGGAATGTGATCAAGAGGAAGATGGATGGTCACAAGCCATCAAACAAAGCCGAGCTGCTTGAATTTTTCGCCAGGAGTAGCATAAAGTCACCCAACATCAACGTGAAAGACTGGTGGAGAGCATGCCAAGACGCATGAAAGCTGTGCTTGAAAATCAGGGTTATTCCACCAAATATTGATTTCTGAACTCTTCCTAAGTTAAAACATTAGTATTGTGTTGTTTAAAATGAATATGAACTTATTTTCTTTGCATTATTCGAGGTCTGACAACACTGCATCTTTTTGTTATTTTGACCAGTTGTCATTTTCTGCAAATAAATGCTCTAAATGACAATATTTTTATTTGGAATTTGGGAGAAATGTTGTCAGCAGTTTATAGAATAAAACAAAATGTTCATTTTACCCAAACACATACCTATAAATAGGAAAACCAGAGAAACTGATAATTTTGCAGTGGTCTCTTAATTTTTCCCAGAGCTGTATATATATATATATATATATATATATATATATATATATATATATATATATATATGCTTGTTTTGTGATGGCAGATGTGTCTAAATTATTACAAGCTGGCTTTGGGGAATACATACAGTGGATCTTCCAACTATAAAGCAGCTGGTGAAAATTAACATTAAACCACACACATGTTCAAGAATAAATAAATAAATAAAACTCTTAACAATATCAATCCCTTGTTACACTGCCAAATCTTGTACATATATTAAATTAAAAAAAAAAACTGCATATACAGTTTATAAATAGAAGTATGCCTTATGAAACATATCAAATCTTTGGCTTGTTTTCCTCTTAATTACAATAACCCCTGTCCAGATTACTTTTCTTTGTTTTTATTTTTTAGGTCAAAGCTAGCTCAAGCCATGTAAAAGTTCTGAGCTCACACGTCTATATATGTCCTTTATATGACCATTGCTAATCATCAGATACATCCTTTTACAGCAAACTTTAAAATCTTTTTTTCACTTTTGTTGCCTTGTCTTTTTCAAGTTTTAATGGGTAGAAGCGTTTAAAATCACTTCCTTAACTCTCAGTAACAGTCTCACAAGTTTGCCCAGTCTTTTGACTTGATGAACCCAACAGACTGCAGGCCAGTCTAAGACCCAATAACCGTCGCACAGGAAGTGAATTTACAGTTAGGTGGCAGGATAAATTGGTTTAATCAAAAAGCGAAAGTAAAGTGATAAGGGACTTGTGAGAATCTTGTTATACCTATGATGTAAGAAAATAGTTTTTAAAACTTTGGGTTACTGTACCATTAAAAACAGACAGTACTACATCATCTGGAAATGCAAAATCATGGATGCAACCCACCTATTTTTCAGCAGTGAGATGCAAGCTCAGCATCCCCATTGCAATTCCTTCTAACCAAGTGGGATTTAGAAGACAGCCAGCAAGCCCAAAACACAGTTTCCAGAATCACATCCATGAAAAGACCTAAGGTCAACAAGATGCTGCTGACGTGTTGTACATCAGCACTTGCTTTACTAGTATGTATCAGCCTATACAGTATCTTTGTCTTGCTGTGAAACGTGTTGCTCTGAACTCAAACTGACATACATTTATACAAGTATATGTCAATTGACACGGATTTGTTTTAAGATGGGGCTGCCCTCCTTAAATGTTATCACTGCCATCAGACTATGGGCTGAATTTTAGTTGTGAAGCTTTATGAATTTGTTGGCACCTAGTCAAGCTAGAAAGACCCCACTGGCAGATCCTTTGAAAACGGGACTCGTTAAGGCTTTGAAGGCTGATCTCCATCACAACTCCATAGCAACAGGGCCCTTCTGTTTGGATCTAAGAGTGGGATTACTTGAATTGTTCCCTATAAAACAGGTGTGATCACAGCATTAATAATTAACAGACATTATCACAAAATAGCAATCACATAACTCACGACACAACAGAGGTACTGAAAGTAAAAACAAAACAAAAAAAAACTAACAAACACCTATTAATATTCAAATACTACTTTCAAGCCCAAATGATGTGTCTCGATTGTAGTGGGTGTGTATTTCCTTTATGAAGAAAACTGGCAATCAAGCCCATAGCATTTTTAGTTAGATTCAAAACTGTACAGTGCTACCTCAATACTTCACTACTCGATGATGAAGTGATTTGGTTAATTTACTGTTGAGCCATGTTGACAGTAAATTGCAAAAGTTCTACATTTTCCTGTATAAAGGCCCTTGACTAATTTGCGGTTTCTGGTATTTAATTTTTTTTTTATGTACAAGTCAAAATAAAGAGGGAGACCTGCACGAATATAAAGAAAGGAACCCTTTCTCCAGTGCTATCAATCCAATACCTCTTTTAGAGTACAGAAGAAACATGCTGCATATCTATCAGCATTGTGAAAAAATAAACCAAACCAATGCACCTGACAGATGACATAACAAGTTTAGAAAGACCTGCTAAATGAAGGGCTTGTCTGTGGGGAGCGCTTTTCGTTTCCTTTTGCGAGTCCTGCCAAGCTATATTCGACAACGCAGGATGCAAGGGGCAAGTGGGCCTGCACATCCTTCCAAAACCCCATTGGCCGGGAGTGGTGGCCAATGAAAACAAAGGTTTCTCTAAGTACAATCACCACTACGCTCTGCTACGAGGCAGGATGTTGTCAGCATTCCCCTTCTCAGCAGAGTGCCCTTTGCCTTGACCCTTCCCAGTAATCAGATACAAAGCAGTGAACCACCACAGGAACTTCAGACTTTACACTAGGGACGGCGCACTGAGAAGCTGGCTGCTCAAGCCTCCTACCCTGAACACTCACAATCACATTCCAAAGATGTTTCCGCCACAGCAGAATGGCTGTAAATTTCTAGAATGTTGATTCCCGTCCAGATAAATTAGGCGAGATGCACTCTGTAGCATGTGCTTGTTCTCTTCTTTCACAGAAGACATATTCCAGGGCAGTGGACTTTATTTCTGGATTAAATCAGTCTACAAAGGCAAAATTGTTTGAGGCTCCATAACTAGAAAACAAAAAAACTAAAATGTTTTAGCTCAATGTCAATAGAGCAGTTATTAGTAATTAGATTACTTACATTTAAACAAAGAAATGTAAGTAAAAAAACCTTTAGTTCCACATTCATAAAACAAATTTACATTTCAGTAAGTGCAGATAGTCCTATACATTCATCTTCATGTTAATGCTTTATGAATATGGCTCCTTCATATTTTACTATTTTTTTCTGCTCAGTTGTTTGTATTATTTATTCACTTTTTAATGAATAATTCTTAAATCTTAAAGAAAAAGAAAACCATTGCTTAGGGTTGAATACTAGTAAATGACCACAAATCATGTAGTGCTGTTGAAGGCACCATTTTGTTTTGTTTTTTATAGTTTTTAATTGTTTCAAATCGCACCATTAAGGATCAATAACAGGTGTTATCCAATGCTATCCTTGTCAGAAGTAAATTAAGATAACAAATGCATAAAAGACAGCCCTTCCAAAACTGAGCAGAATGTGTGATCAATGTGAATGTGTTGCCAGTGAGAGAGGGGGGGAAAAAGGATGCCAGGCATGTGCCAACCAAAATGTGTCTGTTACTGAAAGGTGAAAAATGGGGCTCAAACTTTCCAAGCCTGATGTAGAATGGTAAGGCAGATTGCCTTGAGAATAATCCCACATCCCCAAAGAGATCATCTCAGCGACAAAATGGAGGAGTGGAGGTTGTGTTCTCAGTGCGACAAAAAAGAGGAAAAATTTATTGCAGTTTGGACTGTAAGAATATATACAGTATGTGTGTATGTGTGTGAGAGAGTTTGTGTTTTCTTTCTGAGAGTCATTAAAACAATATCAAAAACAGGAAACAGACTACAAAGATTCTCCTTAATGAACGAGGGACAAAAAAAGAAGGACTAGTTAAGACTCTTTGCCAAAATCTAAAAGCAGCACGACATCACTTACTCGATGAAAGTCAGTCTCGGCAAAGGAATGCTTTTGTGTGAAAATGTGTCATAAACGAAGAAATAAAATGGGCTATTTCGGTTCGCATATACATGTTATACTTATATCTTATCATACTATAATATTAAACAGTCATGGCAGAATAAAGTAAATCAATATTTTTTTTCGTAACTGTATACACGAAAAAAAGTACTAACAGAAAAAGAAATGAATCCTAGTAAAATATATATGCTATTTAGTCTGAATAGTGATATATATATATATATATATATATATATATATATATATATATATATATATATATATATATATATATATATATATATATATACACATATACCACTGCTAAGTAAAATATGTTTTTCAGCACGGGAATGGACATATTTGGTTGCTTTGTGAATATTTTTCTACTGAATTCTCTTTATTTTTCTTGCTCACACACGCTGTTCTCTACAGTTTTCTGATGGTAGTCTGCTGGTCTTGACGCTCAGCCAAAAACAATTCAGTAACAAAAATGAACAATAAATCATTGTGTACTGACATTTATATTCTCCTCATGCAATCCAAAAAACTCAAATGTAACCCAAAGTAAAGTGCCCATCAATACTTAATTCAACCCAGTTTAACATACACGGTAGCCACATTTCTTAATGGTATATACCGGTAACATTTGCATAATCAAGTCAATTTTTAACACTGATGTGAAGGAAGGTGTACACGGTAGCCACATTTTTTAATGGTATATACCGGTAACATTTGCATAATCAAGTCAATTTTTAACACTGATGTGAAGGAAGGTGCCTTTTGTGGGAAGCCATTTTCTATAAGCAACATGGTCATTTGAGGAATTTGATTAAGCTTGACCACTTAACGCAAACTTTGAATAAATATAAATAAGTGAGAGTTTTATTTAAAATGGGAATTATTTTACTCAATGTATTTGTTGTTGTTGTTTAAATACAAATCTTCAAACAATAAGGCAACTATTACTGTGGGGGCATAAACACGTCCCAAAACGCTGCAGCAGTTTGAAAGCCATCAGCTGTCCGAAACTCACAGGCGGCACTGCACTACGCCTGTGTATAATTCCTTATTTGGGCAGCACTCACTTTCTTAGGATTAGGTCTATCTGGCAACTCCTGCTGTTCTGTATATTTATGGTGGACAGTTCCAGTGCTATTTGCTGTGTGGTTTTCTTTCCCTTGCTGTGCTTGGGACTCATTACCGTGCACGAGGATAGTGCTGTAAAGGTGAAAACAGAGCTCCATCAAAGTCAGGTAGAGGTCGGGGTTGACAATACAGGAGTTCTGAATTCCTGCCTTCAACCTGACAATGAATTTCAATTTCACCCTTTCCATATGCCCATTGAAAACAACCTACAAAAGAGACACCACTTAAAATAGTAACTGTTTACAAAAACTGAAGTAAACTAAAATTGTAGCTTTAAAGTACCACCAAAAAGCATGTTTAGATAGCACTACAATTGCCTAAAAACATGTAATAGTAACAGTCACAAAAGCAAGGAGCTACGTAGTTTTTATTGTAGATTATGACCAAAAAACTATTTATTTTGTATTTATTGGTATTTTGTGATTGGTGTCTAAAATATGGGTTTTTAGAGTCGAGTAAACATAGGTGACATTTAACTAAAAATTTGTAGACATCATCGTTATATTTTTCACCACTGTATTATAATAACATATGTGAAAATGTGTGTAAAGATTAATGCAAATAATATAACGCAACTATAAATAATACTAGTATTTTTTGGTAAATGACTGTTCACACAAAAGGTTTAGACATTGACTCTATTAAATATAGATTTACAGCCCTAATGCAGGGTAAATGATTAATAAAGTCCCTCTGCAGCTCTAAGTTAACTCTCTCTCCCATTGCTCCCCATCCCTTGGGCTCCTCCAAGTGAAGACTGACCCATTATGTTCCAATTAGTGCCAGTTGCAATGATGGTTTTGTGATGCGGCCTAAGGCTGCCATCATACAGTAACTAACTTTGAGGCACTCTCCACCCTGGGCTTAAGTCCAGTGGTGAAAGCAGAATATTTTTTCCAGTCAATGTATTCTTGGTGCCACATAATGCTCCTTGTTTAACATTATTCTTACAATAATCACATCTCGATTGTGACAATTGTGAAAAGCAAGAAAACAAAAGCTTTTTGTTTGACTTGAAATGTGGAAATCCTAAAACTAACCCAAACCCTAACCTTAAAATTGTATTATAAGACAGGTGTAAAGAAAATGTAGCTTGGATATCTAAATGCGACACATCTGATCTCTGCAACTTCACAAGGAGCATTAAAGTGGATGCCAGTGTAACAAGCTTGTCCTTCAGTGCCGTGGCAGTACTGATCAGCCTGTCAACCAAGACTGTCTCCATGGTTCTCATGGAATGGCAACACTTGCAGAAAACCACTATCATAAAGCACACCTAGGCTGATCCCTGGACTTAATGAAATTAACTATGATGACAGGATTAAAATAATTAAATCTCATCATCCTAGAAAAAAGAAGGATAGCCTACCAGATGAGGTAGTAGGATCTAAAACAAAACCACTATCATAAAGCACACCTAGGCTGATCCCTGGACTTAATGCAAATTAACTATGATGACGGATTAAAATAATTAAATCTCATCATCCTAGAAAAAAGAAGGATAGCCTACCAGATGAGGTAGTAGGATCTAAAACACTGGGAACATTTATAAAAAAAATAAAAAAAAGTAGACGGGGCTCCCGAGTGACGGGAGCTCCTAGGGGGGGGGTCTTAGGTATGTCAGGGTGTCCTCGGCTCACCGCGCACCAGTGACCCCTGTGATCTGGCCGGGAGCCTGCGGGCTTGCTTGTAAGCTGCCCATAGCTGTGTTGTCCTGAGACGCTGTAGCTCTGAGGTGGCTGCATGTGGGCCTGCACTGTGAAGCAGTCGGCTGACGGCACACTCTTCGAAGGACAGCGTGTGTTCGTCTTCACCGCTCCCAAGTCAGCGCGGGGGTGGTAACGGTGAGCTGAGCCTAAAATTAATTGGCTATTCCAAATTGGGGAGACAATGATAAAAACAATTGGCGACTACTAAATTAAAAAAAATACAAGATTCTATGCTTTTAAACTAATTCCCCAGTAGGGGAAAATGGTGTGCTAACATAGGACGAGCCGTGATGGGCCGAATGGCCTTTTCTCGTTCTCAAACTTTTTTCTTATGTTCTTGAACCAGCAGACATGTGCAACATATTGTCACAAGTAACAAACGTGCTACTGTGGCCCAAAATCTGAATGCCAACATGATCTCTAGTTGTCTGAAGCTGTCAAAATAAATAATAAAATAATTTTGAAATAGAATGTTGGAACATTACAATCCATCACTATCATATGTTTTAGAGGTATAAACCCAGTCTTCTCTGTCACATCTCAACTGAAAAGATAGCATTCAGAATCTGTATGAATAAGAGAAAGGTTGTGATGGTAACAGATCAGGTTCTAAAACTCATCCAAGGACATCTGGCTAGGGAATGAAAGGTCAGAAATAAAAACAGTGATTTGTGCATTCCCCTCAGGAGAAAATTACTTTGGTGGTAAACCACTCTAAGCAGAAATACAGAAAAAATCTCCATTCTTAAAAATAAGCTGAATAAAGCTAACAGATGGGTATTTGATATTTCTATGTTTTTTTTAAAGTTTGTTTCGAGTAAATAAACAGCAGTGATGGGCAACTGGTTCAATTGTAAACGAGCAAATGTTTTTTCACACTTGTATCTTTGTCTTCAGGTTCTTTGGTACTAATACTGGGGAAGAGTTTACTATCGTCTTTGTAATTAATACCCCTCTTATACACAAACACACTGTAGCTTTGAAGCTGATAGCAAGAAGAAAGCTAAAAGGGTAACTGACCTATAAGGGGCTGAATGTTTGGTGTTTGCAACTACAGCAAGTGATCTGGTTTTCCCTTTATCAGAAGGGTTCCTACGAGTTGAAGCTGAAAATTAATTTCCACAATGACAAGGGGTTCCTTTGCACCACTGGTCCATGACGACTTTCTACAGAAGGCAGTTTTACTTCCATACCTGCCTCATTGAGAGAAGTGATTCACACCCTCTACTCTGGGATCTTCTCATGTCAGGCAGATAGAACAGTCCAGACCTCAGATTGCAGCACCTATCAGTATAGCTCCTGAGCTGCGAGGAATAGAGATCTCCAAGGATTCTGACAGGCTGTTGCTGGTTTAAACGGAGGCTAGGAGGCAGGCCACCAGGAAGACGTATTGTTGTAAGTGCGGGAGGTCAGCCCACTTGGTGTGAGGGCAAGCAGCACGTGACATACCTCTCACTGACCAATTTCCTCAACTTGAAAGTGCATTGTCCCTTTCCACATAAAGACGAGGCAGGTATTTTAACTGGAGTCATGCTTTCTCCAATGTTCTTCTTTTTTTTGGTACTGTTTCTGCAGAATGGTTTTTACTTTATAATCAGAATGAATCAGTTGAATATGACTATAAATATCAGATAGGAAAATGCCACATAACTTTTTAGAGACTGGCAGGTATAAATCATAATATTGAGGGTTGTCAAAGCTCTAGCCTACCAAAGGTAATGAGCATCACACTTTTCACCCCAAATAATCCCAGTTAGGGGCAATCCAGCTGTCCAGTTTGTAACTCCCAGTGTACTTTTAAAACCATGTGCTCCCTGCCCCACAAGTAGTCTTTAAACTGTGGGCCAAGTGTAGAAAAGTCAGGAGACAGGAGGTGTGAAACAATGGTACAGTACATATATAATAAATGCAATGGGTGTCAAGTCTGGACAAAGAGCAAACAGCAGAACAAAACACAGAAATAACATGACCAGCAAAGAGCTGCATTCCAAATGACCCTGGTGGAACAATAACAGGGACTGCTATGATTGTGACCCACAAAGACTGAGGACCGCTATCATTAACTCAAGAAAAACATTGGTGCGTTACAAGTGAGCAGAGGTGATCCACTCAAGTATTGCTACTTCAAATTTCTGAACAATTCCTATTTATTTCTAAAATGTAACCTTTATTAAAAACTTATGATCATATGCATTCAGCACCCATAAAATGGTTAATCGTCTCAGCTGTCAAAAGAGATTCATTCAAAATGGTGATCATTTTTCATAAATGACAAGAACCTTTGGCCGACAGAATCATGGAATCATCTGCTCATGGGCCATAAGACTACAATACAATATATAGCCCCGCAGCAACAGCACATGGAGCACCTTAGAAAATGCATAACAATAAAAACTGACAAGCAGGAATGTGTATTTATAAAAATGAAACTAAAGTTTGTTAGGTACATATAGTTTTAACACAAATCAATCAATCATTTTCACATCGCACACTTGGAATATAGACTGTGGCAGTGTTGTTGCTGACCACAGGCAACCACAAGCACCTACTAGTTAGCTGAGAGTAAGCAGCATGTGGATTTATGTTTAGCTCACCTGATGGCACCCCTGTAAGTTTGACTCTCTTCCGTAAGAGTATGTTCCTCTCTCCGTTTTACCTGAAAACAAAAAAATAAATTGTGAGACCAGGAGAAAATCACTTTGCAGTACAACTGAATGCATTGTGTGTTATATATTCTATCCATTTATCGGTTGGCTGGATTCAGGAAAGCGATTCAGAAATACAGGGTATTATTAGGGATTAAACAGCAATGCAAAACATAAATAATGCTTTCATTGTCCACTATGTTGCCAAGGTTATAGATTGGAAAACAGTTCTGGGTATGCAAGCAACTAAAGCATTGTTCAATTTGATATACTTTTTTCTGTAGGGATTCTCAAAAAGGAATTTGTTGCCAAATAGTATGGAATGCACAAATGTTTCTTTCCCTCAGCACATTCTTAGATGGGTATTGTAATAGATTTAAAATTGAAATCTCAATCTATCATAGAAAAAGCCAGGTTTAACAGACTTTTAATAATTGGGTTTCAAAGCGTATAGTGGGAAACTATTGCCCCAGAGGGAAGAACTACAGGTCACCAACAGGGGACTATAATGCTCCAGGCTGAGGTAACTACAGTTCTTCTCGAGGGCTCTTTAGTTTCCCACTATCAGGCGATGTCTGCAGTCCATATATCTTTTATGAATCAGTCAAGAAAGTCATGTTTTTTAAGTCCATAGCACATAGTTATTAAAGTTTTTTTTGGCTTAGAACTGTCTGTCTGACTTTCTCACTGCAACATAGAATTCCCCGAGGAGTTCAGTTTGTGAAGGTCGTATTTATTTACATCGAGTTGGATTTGTTTAAATTTTAGGAAGTCAGGAAACACTGAAAGCGAAGTTCTGTATGGTTTGTAGCATATTTGTTTTGAGTATATTTTGTAATTCATTTACTGTTGTCCGCCGATTTGCTTTGTTGTGTGAAGAGAGGAAGGACGTTCAGCGTGATGACGCAACTTGAGGGAGTTTGTTAAAAAATTATTTACCATAAACAGTGTCACAGGGGCAATAGTTGGATCTATTTTTGGTTATGTGAAGTATATGAAGTTTTAATCAAATCACAAGCCAGAATTTCTAAGGACCTACAAGTCGATTTTCTAGGCATTTTTGTGGGGCCCTCAAAAGGGTGGAGTGACTAATACACTGGTGCAACGTATGCGTCGGTGTGTCTAATATTAAACTACTGTACCAGTGCCACAGTGGGATTACTACAGCCACGGTTATTATGGCTCACAAAAACTTAACTGTGAAAACCCGATTTATTTTTTCAGGATCTACGGCATTCAGGTCATGTTGCTAGGTAGAAACACAAAACCACTGTTGTAATTAAAAGTTTTAATTTGTTACTCTCAATAGCCTTTGTCATTTTGAATGTTAAATGCAAGCTTTCAGACTCTTGACTGACCTCCTCTCGACCCAGACACGTGCGTACATGGAGAAAAAAATAGGTTAAAGTTATCAATCTTTGGAATATGAAAACATCACAGCTATACTGCTTCACTGTTAACACAATAGTTGTCAGTCTATGAATTTCCTTATTCCCACCCTCTAGAGCCACTGATTTGTCAACATTCAGACTGAACCCACCCCTGGGATCCGTACCAAACAGCTATTGGTTAGAAAGTAGGGGCTAATTGGTACCCTGTCGGCAAGGCACCAATATAAGGAAAAAAACCATAATCGGCGATCAGCAGTTTTTGTTACTTTAGTCAATAATGTACACCTATATTCAGATATTTCAGAATATAATGTTTGGTCAAGCGCGTGTTTACAATACTAATGACGTAAAAACACTGAGACAGTAATTTTTCCATTGCTCAAAAGAGTGGAGTTTGGATTTTTGATCTGAAGACAACAATAGGATAGCCGAGTTGTGTCCAGCAGAACAGACTTGATGCTACATTAAATCCAACGATGAACTGTGAGTAGAATATTTTTCTGATGCTTTTTAAAAAAAACCTCTCTTCTTTGAATATTTAAGACCGGAGTGTTCACCTGCCTCTGCTGATCAACACTCCTTTGCGTCCACAGCAAAACAAGTCCTCTTAGTTAGCACAGACTGCCGGGTCGTTACATTATTATTATTATTACTACACAATGAACTTCAAAATGGCCTTTTGAAATGTGTGTTTACCTTGCTTATCTGCATTGGTTGCGGGTGTACTCAGTGCCATTTTGAAGCAGAAATTGATCACTGTGCTGTCTTTTGTTAAGTAACAAATTCAAGTTTGACTGAATTCTGTAACTGGAAATTTAATATTTTTATGACTTTTTATTTATTTATTTATTTGATTGAGTGAACAATTTAAGTTGTGCTACATTTAAGCAGTGTATGCTTAAGAATTTAACAAACTTGTTGTAGTTGACATTGCGTGAGGCTACATTTCTACTGTACAGTATAGGTAGATGTTATAATACACAATGTTTCACAGCAAGTGGCTATAAAAGTTAATGTCACATTATGTATTTTTCTTCTACAGAAGTGTTTTTACAAGTACAAATGCAAAATGTATTTTTGTGTGACTGTTGTAAAACAAATGCATACATTGCTGTCAAGCACACAATATAATACTATGTTATTCCTTGTATTCATTTTCTGAAGCAAATGCAACAAGTAAACAACAGCTGTTCATTTCTTAACATTTATAATAAAACAGTTTAAATATAGGCCCTATGCCTTGTTCTAATAGTTTACAATAGCTTAACTGCACTATCTATTATTATCGGCATCCTATCGGTACTGGCCGATATGGATAGATAACCATCGGCTAACGGTATCGGCCAAAAAATCTTTATTGGTGCACCCCTATTAGAAAGCCGAGTAAACTTATCAAGTCTTCCGTTCGTTGTAACTGCAATGCTATAATAATAGTAGGACAGTCAGACAAAAAACAAAAATGCTACTCAACAGGTTTGAAATTGCGCATTTTTGAATTTGCCAAAATACATGTTAAATCGCAATGCTGAAAAAACAGTACGTGACTGGAGACGAAACAAAGACAAACTTAAAATGGCGAAAGAAAAACGAGCTGATAGAGCAGGAACGTGTTTATGGCCTGATGTAGAAAACATTTTGTTTGAATGGAGTCTTTGAATAACTTTAATCGTAATGTAACTTGTTCTACATGTCAGTGCAACAGTGGTAAACTTGTAAAGTATGTGTATAGTTGTGGTTCTGATTAACAAAACAAAATGAATGTATTTGTACAGCTGGAAATTGAATGCAATTGTACTGCACCGTTTGCAATACTAAAATGATTTGTTTACTGGTTATTAAATAGTGCACGGTTTAGTTTATTGTTTTTTTTTTTCTTTTTTAATTGATGCAAGCAGCACTGTTTAATGCTTTTAAATTTACTTTAAATACCGTTTAATACTTCTAAATTTGAATTAATACAACACATTTGTAAAAGCCAATGCACCTGGAACTATTTTCCAAGTATGGTTTTGGAAAGAAATGTTCAGTAAAGCAAAGACATGTTTTTGAACTTGTTTGGGTACTTGATAAGGTAAAATAAAATACTGTTAGGTTAATACAGATGTGATGTGGGATGTATAACTTGATTTTACGCTCTGTTAATTGTTACTTTTTAAATTTTAGACACTTGAAAAAGGAATAGTTTCTAGCAGTTTAACTAAAAACAACACTGTAAAATTATTAAATGGAATAGTGTTGCAAACAAGGGTTATTTCAAAACTAAACCTGTGCATCTTTCTTTATTTATCAGTGTTGAACATGTAGGAAAAAAATCAATTGGAAAAAAGCATTTTAAGTGTTTTCCTAAAATTGAAGTCTCAAAAGGGGAGCGACTTTTACGCCAGTGCGACCTATAAAACGCTTTCTTACGATATATGGATATTATATTATATTATATTGATGCAGGGTCGAACAAAGGATTTTTATGTTCAGATATTATCTCAATTTAAACACTCATTCGGATATTTGTTTGTTTTTCAAAAAGTAATGAAAACCATTATATTGCTCTGAGCATGCAGGCAGAGACACATCATAGCAGCAGGGACAGGGGTGTGACCGTGGCCCCAGTGTGTGTGTGCCTTTACAGCAAGACCTTACAATATGTAACACATTAAAAATAGAAAAATATCCCAGGAGAAAAGAATAAGTTGTGTAGGACTTACTTTACCCCAGTGAATTACCGTATTCACTCAAGTAAGACGACCTTGTGTAAAAGAGCCTAACATTGTGAGGGCTAGATTCGGATATACATTTTTTTTTTTTTTTTTTCATTGGTTATTGAAACAGATGGTAAGTTTAGTGAAAGAGAAAACAAAAATTAACACCTGAAATCGAAACTGTTGTTAGAGTGCACTTCAGGTTTCCTAAATATATGTATTTAGATATCCTGACGGCGTTTGAGCAGCAGATTTGCAAAAATAGCAATTTTATAAGCACGTCTACCTAGAAACGCTAGACGGGTCATTTTGACGCATATTACAACACAGTACATTTTTTGGTAAAGCCTACAATAGCATTATTTTAATATACAAGCCCAAGCCCCACCCCCACTTCCTTCCTAGCCCACACAGAAGTATGCATTTCAATGGAATGGTAGGTGGTGTGGTCTGGCTGTAATTCAGTGAAATTGTCTGTTTTACGTGACAGCTCTGGATGTAAACAAACCTGGGATCATTTATTGTTATTTATAGACAATGTTACAGAATCTTGAGATGTTTGCGTTTTGATTTGAGAGAAATTAGAAACATTTTCTCTGGCAACAAGGGCAACAAGGATTTGCCCACAACAATGTCAATGGAGGTGCGCTGTTTCCACAGAAGCACTCTATTGCAGGGTCACGCTGCAACAATCAGCCCTTAGCCTATAGCCAACTATATACAATCCCCGAGAAATTAGAACTAGTTACTGTGCAAAATATAAGAATATCTAAAATATTTAAAGTACAGAAGGATTGATTGACAGCGAAAAAAACACATAACTTGGACTATTTGCTTAACACAAGAAATTTGCACTCCAATAAGGACATGAAATCAAGCTTGCAAAAACAAACCAAAAAAACAAACAAAAACAAAACGCAGCACTTACACAGGCAAGCGCGTGCAATTCACTGAAACAAACAATTAATTCAGAATGAATAATATTAACTGGAGAGCGTACATTTAAATGTCATCCCACATGAATTAATTGACGGTAGGGTTACAATGTTCCGTTTGTTTAAAGCAATCGTCGAGTACAACCAAAAAAAAAATATATAAGACGTGGGCTACAAGCTCAGTAAGCAAAAAATATGTGCACTTACAAAATAATATCCAAGTTAGCTGTCCAGCAAGAAAAATGTACCATTTGAGAGAAGTGTAGCAATGAGATCATCTGAGTTTTAACATCCAAATTAAATCTTCATTCTTCATTAGTTTGTAATCCACAAGGGAAAGATAGGCAACACAGCGGCAGGGTAGTGAATCATTAAAGCATGTTCAGTTAAACAGAACAAGTCCGTTCTCTCTGAACTAATCTGATCTTAACCAAACTTTCTTTCTTTTCAAGCCCTAATACAAACTATTGATAAAGAAAAATAACAAACAAGCAGCAGTCCCTCCCAGCAGACCTGCAGGTGCGCGGCTAAGTACTATGTGAATCTGCCTCGCTCACAGGGCGCCCCTGCTAGACCCTAGACCCCTAAACCCTGCTAGGTACAGACAGGGATTGCAGAAACCACACACCGGCCATGACTTTTGCCGACATTAAAGGTTTGCTGACAAGGTTTTTTTTTTCCCCACTCGTGTATTAGTCGACCCCCCCCAACTACAGGATTGTGTTTTGGGGTTAAATTTCTCAACTTATACTCGAGGAAATACAGGAACTACAAAACAAAGGATGCCAAATAGCAGTTCAAGTTAAATGTTGTTTTGTTTATTCCCAAAATAAATAGTATATAACGTTGACACTGCATTTTATTTATTTTTCTTTTTTTTCATTCCATGCCATTGCCGATTCTTCACAGTAAACAGTGGCCATAGACATGTCTTCATAAAGTAACAACATGAGGTTTACTTGTGCCTTTTTATAGCTGAACAAGCAAACGAAAACTGAAACTTACTTTAAACACTTCATATAAAACTAAAACGTGGAAATGGCGTTGTCAAGTGATGGGGGAAAAAAACTCACCATTCTCATTTATTACATTGCACATAACAAAGTCGCAACAAAAAATATACAATCTTAAGGTGACCATATTTTTAAGTCCTTAAACAGAGACAGTATGGAAATATTGTGAATAACTTCCAACGTCAAAGTTACGGGGAAGATCTCTGGTTTTTATTTTCACTTTGGCAATTTTTATGTAATATCATATTGAAAGTGAATGCAGAGACTAATGATGATATTCAGAGTGGAATCTTTTACTTTCAAAACCTTTTTTGTGAATTAATGATCTTATAATGTTTGTAATTTCGTTTCTACACAAAAAGTATAGTTATTACATTACACAGTAGCAATTCAATAATATTAAATTCTCAGATTCTATTTTATTGCTGATTACTGCTGCAAACAGCAGTCCCTTTTCTGCCTAAGAAACTGCTGATTTAAAACGAGATTACAATAATAAACAGAGGCTTGTTCACAGGATTATTAGTTTATAGTTAGATAGGGAGAATTTAAAACAGATTTGCAAATTGTGATAAATGTAAAAAAGCCTACACACACAAAAATCCCAGAAGAATGGGCCTGTGACCCTAAGGATTTCATTGGAGAAGACAGCAAAGAAAAGAAGGTAGAACTTAAGTTTGCAAGTACTGTCGAGACTATACATATTGACAAGTACTATACATATTGACAAGAAAAATGCCCACGCCTTTTGAAGGTAACCGAAAACAATAATTTCATACAGTATATGAAAAGTAAAACCATGAAAAATCTACATACAAATCAAACTAGCTAAAAATAAGCACCAAAAAATGAAATTAATAAAAATCGAAAAACAGAAGCCCTAATTATATACCAGCACTGCCAACTGTATGTGTATCATATTTCTTTTGTGGCATTTCATTTGTTGAACATAATTTAAAATCCAATGATATTTTTGGTCTGTTTCCTATTTAAAAATATAACCCAAATTCTCTTTCAATGAAATTTTAAAAGGATGCCTGCCATGGGTAATATTTAGGGTCCCTGAAAGTCATACATACTTTGACAGATATTGTGCTAAACCCTTTTACTTGGGGTCTTGCACAGAAATATCTTATTTGAGCTGAATTCTCACATATTGGGAACAATGGAGTTTTGTTGAATTTTGCCTTATATATATATATATATATATATATATATATATATATATATATATATATATATATATATATATATATATATACACACATACTGTGCAAAAGTTTTAGGCAGGTGTGAAAAAATGCTGTAAAGTAAGAATGCGTTCAAAAATAGACATGTTAATAGTTTATATTTATCAATTAACAAAATGCAAAGTGAGTGAACAGAAGAAAAATCTACATCAAATCAATATTTGGTGTGACCACCCTTTGCCTTCAAAACAGCATCAATTCTTCTAGGTACACTTGCACAAAGTCAGGGATTTTGTAGGCATATAGTCAGGTGTATGATTAAACAATTATACCAAACAGGTGCTAATGATCATCAATTCAATAACACAGTTTTTGAAGGAACTCGGCAGGTAGGTTGGCCCAATCATCTTGGAGAACTAACCACAGTTCTTCTGTGCATTTAGGCAGCCTCAGTTGCTTCTCTCTCTTCATGTAATCCCAGACAGACTCGATGATGTTGAGATCAGGGCTCTGTGGGGCCATACCATCACTTCCAGGACTCCTTGTTCTTCTTTACGCTGAAGATAGTTCTTAATGACTTTAGCTGTATGTTTGGGGTCGTTGTCATGCTGCAGAATAAATTTGGGGCCAATCAGATGCCTCCCTGATGGTACTGCATGATGGATAAGTATCTGCCTGTACTTCTCAGCATTGAGGAGACCATTAATTCTGACCAAATCCCCAACTCCATTTGCAGAAATGCAGCCCCAAACTTGCAAGGAACCTCCACCATGCTTCACTGTTGCCTGCAGACACTCATTTATGTACCGCTGTCCAGCCCTTCGGTGAACACACTGCCTTCTGCTACAGCCAAATATTTCAAATTTTGACTCATCAGTCCAGAGCACCTGCTGCCATTTTTCTGCACCCCAGTTCCTGTGTTTTCGTGCATAGTTGAGTCGCTTGGCCTTGTTTCCACGTCAGAGGTATGGCTTTTGGTCGCAAGTCTTCCATGAAGGCCACTTCTGACCAGACTTCTCCGGACAGTAGATGGGTGTACCAGGGTCCCACTGTTTTCTGCCAATTCTGAGCTGATGGCACTGCTGGACATCTTCCGATTGCGAAGGAAGTAAGCATGATGTGTCTTTCATCTGCTGCAGTAAGTTTCCTTGGCCGACCACTGCGCTCACGGTCCTCAACGTTGCCCGTTTCTTTGTGCTTCTTCAAAAGAGCTTGGACAGCACATCTGGAAACCCCTGTCTGCCTTGAAATTTCTGCTTGGGAGAGACCTTGCTGATGCAGTATAACTACCTTGTGTCTTGTTGCTGTGCTCAGTCTTGCCATGGTGTATGATTTTTCACAGTAAACTGTCTTCAGCAACCTCACCTTGTTAGCTGAGTTTGGCTGTTCCTCACCCAGTTTTATTCCTCCTACACAGCTGTTTCTGTTTCAGTTAATGATTGTGTTTCAACCTACATATTGAATTGATGATCATTAGCACCTGTTTGATATAATTGTTTAATCATACACCTGACTATATGCCTACAAAATCCCTGACTTTGTGCAAGTGTACCTAGAAGAATTGATGCTGTTTTGAAGGCAAAGGGTGGTCACACCAAATATTGATTTGATTTAGATTTTTCTTCTGTTCACTCACTTTGCATTTAGTTAATTGATAAATATAATCTATTAACATGTCTATTTTTGAAAGCATTCTTACTTTACAGCATTTTTTTCACACCTGCCTAAAACTTTTGCACAGTACTGTATATATGTCACAATTTTTATAACATTGTCTTCTATGAATCAATATAGTTTAAGTTAATTATTGCCCATAAAGTGGAGGGTGTGTGGTCCAGTGGTTAAAGAAAAGGGCTTGTAACCAGGAGGTCCCCGGTTCAAATCCCACCTCAGCCACTGACTCATTGTGTGACCCTGAGCAAGTCACGTAACCTCCTTGTGCTCCGTCTTTCGGGTGAGATGTAATTGTAAGTGACTCTGCAGCTGATGCATAGTTCACACACCCTAGTCTCTGTAAGTCGCCTTGGATAAAGGCGTCTGCTAAATAAATAAATAATAATAAAAAGTATATTTAATTATATGTTAAGACAAGTATTTACAATTAGGAATGACTTGCAATACATTTTCAATAGATCTTAATTTTAAAGGGGTTTAATACTGGAAACGGGTTATTGCATTTAGTACTAGAAGACTTTAGGGTTGTTTGCAACATACATGCAGATTCATTGTTTCAATCATTCCTTTTTGTCTCCTTGCCACTTGGTACCGAACTGTAAAAATGCTTTAAGCCACAGAGAAGATAAAGTGTGTTTTAGCATTCATTCAAGTTATGATTAGGCTGTGGGGATGTAACCCTTGAGAAAATACAGCATGGAAACAAACTCCCTATGTAATGGCAGCTCTGCACCGCTGCACACAATAACCATAAAAGCAGAAACGGTATATCTGGGCTGAGGGGTCAGAAACCTTAAATTACAAAAAAAGTTGTTTAGAAACTTCAATTTATCTACTCTTCAGAGGGTTATATAAATTACATTCAGAATTTTCCTTTCTAAAGGTGAAACTTTGGTCTATTTAAGCAATTTTAGTTAACAGCTTCTTAATGACCCTGAGCAGTATTTACATACCTGGATTTCAATTTCATAAGTTCTTAAGGTTAAGCAGAAACTGGTAATAGATGTTTTTATGCTTTGTTTTCAAATCTGTCATGGAAAACACATTTAAATATCTAATTTAAAAAAAAAACAAAGCAAAAAATGGCTGCATACAGTTGATAAGTGCTCCGTCTTCAGCTGATAAAGGCATTATTGGTGCTAATATTGTATTTTATCATTTTGTATTTCCACCTTTTCAACCAGGTATCTCTCGTAAAACTGTTTTATCTCAATAGTAAGGGTTAAAAAAATCTACTCCTGTGTTGTGTGGGGGAGGATGGAAGAACAGCATAGACATGAATCATTCTTAGTAATTCAAGTGTTTCCATGACATCAATGGGCACCCTTCCAGAACTCTGGCAATGTCTAAAAGGTACTAAAGGGGCACTGTAGCCACTGGGAGCTAGAATTTTATTTATTTATTTTTTAACAAAAAAACATCATATTAGGTGCATTGTTCATTATAAATTAAGTTACTGTATCTGGCGGTCACAGTAAATACAGCATATTGGTAAAAGATAACCCAAATGAAAATTGCTGGCAAACTTGCTGAGTCCTCAACATGTAAATATAAAGATTAAATAAATAAAAATAAGGAAATAAATGCAAAGCTACCATTCATTTTAAACATGTGCTACAAACCAAGAGTCACTTCAGTCCTTCTTGAATTGATCTGACATTTTTAATACATAAAAATAAGAATTCCATTGTTTTGTCTAATAAATGTAGACCTTTAAAATATGATGTTTTTTTAGATATATGCAGTACAGTATTACCTGATTTTTTGGTTTGTTTGTTTTTAGAGTGGCACTTTAAGAAATTCTAAACAAGAACCAAATGCAAAACAGTGATGAAATCTTAATTTAAATAGTCAAAACAAGAATTAAAGACAAATTTAATGTCAGATATTAGATATGTAGTTAAAAACAAAACAACTGCCCTAAACTACAAATACCAAACAGATGAGACATAACCTTCCCGAGTACAAAGGAATGCATGCTGTGTAGTCCTATTTGAATTATTTTGGTATAATTGAAGGAATCGATAGAGACAAACTTTAAATATGATGTGTTTTTAAAGCCAAAATAAAACCTGAAAACCCTTTTCCCCCCGGTAGATTTGGCTGTAATCATTAAAGCAAAAGAAAGCCGCCGCATTCGATGCATTTCTGTTTTAGACAACCCTCTGTTACTAGAATGCGGCAGGCGCTGCGGATATTTTTTTGGCACAATGACAATGGTGGCACTGCCAAGCCCCATGGCTAAAACTACTAAAAGAGGCATAAGGATAGCATTATAGCTGAAATCTTTTTTTTTTTTTTTTTTACTGCATGGAATACTGGTCTGGATTTTGTTTTGTTTGTATATTTATTTTCTTCTACAAAATCACCCTTAAGAGGAGATCTGAAAAGTATATTAAAAAAAATAAAATGTAAAATTGTTACTGAACATTCTCGAGATTGTTGCGTTTGCGTGTGGTCCTTTTGTTGCAAGGATTTGGGTTGTTTTCACAATACCTGAAATACAATGGCTGCTGAAGAGGTTCACAAAGCTTTACACACATTTTTGTAAACACTAAAACCTAAACAAATGAAAAAAAAAGTATTATGCCTATTTTAAAAAACATGCAAAAATCCCCCTAAAACATCATCAAGGATCACTAAAACACAGAAATCCAAGATTCTGTACTGATCTACATAACAATGCATCATGCACACAGCATGTACTGTGGCATATTTACTGTGTTTAAAATCATTATAAAAATCATAGCATGTTTTGTTTATTTTAAATATTTACTTCTGTTATGAAGGTAAAGGTTGGAGACCTTGATGCTTCATTAAAGTTGGTGTGTGATCTTTACTTTATATCATACAGTACATATATATTTTCTTTCCATTTTAAAAAGTTCCATATTACTCACTTAATATTAAAAAAAGTCCAATATAATGAAACTCAAATTCAAAAGGTTTTTCTTTTTACTTTTAAATAAATAGTTATAAAACTGATATTCCACTCCAGAAATACTACTAGATTTAAAATGAAAACGCGACAAAAATTACTAGAAACTATACTTTTGCTAAGTATCTCTCACACCACAGTGAAAAGACAACGCCGCAGCGACGTGAAATATTTTCCAGTCAAATATGTACCAGTCTTGATCATAATTTTGGCAATAGTAATTTTAATAGATCTATCAGTTTTAAAATCTGTCGCATCGCATCTATGTCACTTCAGGTGTGTATGGTCATGCCGCTGCAAAAATATCTTGTCACCTGATGAAAAAACGTATTGCTACTATTGGGTAGCAGCCTTAAGTTGATAATTCATAATGATATGCATTTTTTCTCCCCACAGCACCATAGCTATGCAAAAACAACATGTATTTGACAGAGAAGGTGGGCAAGTTAAAAGCTACAGCAAGTCTATGGAGTAATGGCAACACTGAACATACATCACAACAACATGAGAAGATTAAGCAGCAAGAAAATGTGGAAATATCATGAGTTGTTTTTTTGGTGTGGGGTGGGGTGTTTAAATTGGGAACACCCAAATATATACATTTCCTGTGTTTAATTAATTGCAAGGGTCTTGTCGTGTTTAAAAGTATAACATTTATAGGTCATATTACATTCTGTGTATCTCATTTCCCATTATTTCAGGAAATGTATATATTTGAAGTAGCCTACACTCGAATAGCCTAATACTGCAAGTCAGCTCAAACAAAGCCATCTTCATACATATTTTATCACTTCAAAAGATTGTCTTAAAGATCATAAAAAGTCAGTTTCTTAATTGTTACAAAGTTTATTTGAGCAATTTAAAAAAGAAAATGTTGTGTAACAAGAATATATTTTGACACCACATATAATAAACTATATGCAATAATGAAATCCACAAAATAAATAAAATCAACATGTTTTCTTCTATATTTAAACATCCAGCATAGAAAGACAGATATAGTACTAGACACAAACAAAGTACAAAACACAAACTGTAAATAAAAGACATATCAAAAAGGCATCTATACTTAAATGTTACTTAACGATGGCATAATTGTTCTGGACAACTGACTCTACATTGGAGACCAAATTACATATGGTACACACAATTGTACCAGCATAACTAATGTTAAACCACTGCTTCACAGTAAATAAACGCTGAGTGTCTTTCAGGACTCTGAAGTCATACATTTTACATTACTTCTGAGAAGCTTAGCATGTATAATAAATGGGAAACCTTTGTTACTTTCCTTACCTTTCCCAAATACACTGTATTCCTGAAAATCTGAGAAACTGTGCCAGGGGTTAAAACTGAGCATGCAGAACAACACTGGCAAACAATGTGGCCTTAGTAAAATCAAAATCTTGTAATACAGTACACCATCGCTCTAACGAACCTGTTGGGGTCCAAGCGTTTTGTTAGCTATATTGAGGGGTTCTATAGCGAAAGGACATATACCTGTTCGTCTCACGTATGCAGTATTCTGCCTTTGCTTTATCCTATTCGTTAAATAATTAAAAAGCAGTACAAAAAGCAAAAGTTCTGAATCGCAAACTGAACTTTTACTCCAAATCAACCTGACATGAAAAGTTAATCAGATCTGCAATATTTTCTTTTTTTTTTTTAATTCAATTTTGCTTTGCCGCATGGTTGCTGAACAAGCCAAAAAACAAAGTGCTTTTTGACAACCTATATTCATGACAGAGATATGCCTGTGTTACTCCTTTTTCCCCCCAAATGATCAATATAGTTTCTAGCTTTGTTGCAACATAAAATTATTTGTTTTGGATGCATAAGATCTTTTTTTAAGTGCAAGTTTTTATCGTGTTTTGAAGTCACACTGTTTAAGTCATATAATTCCTCAGCAAATGCATGCGATCTGGCAGCAACAGCTGGGAATCAAGGTAGACTGCCTGCAGGAGTGAGTTGGAGTTCATAAAATGGGGTGCTATCAGAACTTGCACATCTTAACAGTGAGGTAATCAAATACAAAGTGTGTCAGCCTTGCAGAGAAATAGCTGCTATACTTATTTGTCAAATCCAGCCATACAGTGTTTGTCTAAACTACTGATGTTCTGTTATGTCATATTACATTACAGTACAGCTGTTTGTTTGTGGTAAAAGTATAAGAAAAAAGAATAACCCAATGATCTATGATTTGGCAGCAAATAGCTTTCCAAAAGCAGAGGAACCCAAATCCCACCTACTGCAGGATGTTATTGAATTAATTTTCCTGTGAAAAGGCAGTCGATAATGCGAGCACCACTTTAAAACTTCATATTGTTCGTTTTAAGCCTCCAACTTTGTTAGTCCCATATTCCCTTTCCCATATAAAAAGAATTTCATGAATGAATCGAAACATCTGGAATTAAGTCAGGACTAGTTTTTCTCCAAACTAAGGGGCAGCTGTTTAATATGTTATTTTCTAAACCCCCTCCTTTTTTTTTTTTTTTTTTAAACTGCTCTCATAACAATGACAACAAGTCTACTTCATAAATATTTGTGAGAGACACTCTTAGACAATGGCAAGGAAAATAAAGATTTTCTGCAGAAATACCAATCACATGTGGCTAAAAGGTTTATGGTTTAGGTAATGCATGATAGCCACAATATTCCAGAGCTTATTCCATGCTGTATTTTATTCCTTAATGTCTGAACCTGTACTGTTTAAGGAATAAACAGTTGATTTTATTCTTATAATTTTGCCATTTGCAATAAATGAGACCTAGATTGGTTTATGGAAATATTTCATAAAAAAAACAACGAAAAACCCACAGTATTTAATTTTAAAATATATAGATATCTATATCTCTAGCTATATATTCTTAAACCTAAAAAAAGGTATTGGATGGTTGAAGTACACCAAAGTGTCCAATTGCTTACTTACCAAATGCCACAACACAGTTTCAGAAAATCCAAATCGTGCGGTTCCAAACACAATGCATTGAATTGCTCAGCCAATCATACAACAGTACCATAAAACCAAAAATGTGCATGACCGCTGGTAACCAGTGATTTTAGTATTGGATGATACCCATAACTATTTGTGTCCAAGAGAATAATAAAACACAGCTGTGCACAAAATTTTAAGCTAGTGCATCAAAGCATTTGGTCTTTCTCATCTGGAAGTCAAAAGTCACATGACTACAACGGCAGCCATATTAGATCACAGGTCAAGGGCATCAACAAAGTGTTCATATCACCCTGAAAAAGCCGATAACTGAAATGGTTTTGAGATACAAGGAGGCAGTGTGGTCTAGTGGTTAAGGAAAAAGGACTTGTAACCAGGAGGTACCGGTTCAAATCCCACCTCAACCACTGACTGACTCATTGTGTGACCCTGAGCAAGTCACTTAACCTCCTTGTGCTCCGTCTTTCAGGTGAGACGTAGTTGTAAGTGACTCTGCAGCTGATGCATAGTTCACACACCCTAGTCTCTGTAAGTCGCCTTGGATAAAGGCGTCTGCTAAATAAACAAATAATAATAATAATAATAATAACAAGATTCTAAAAGTGAGAAATAGCTTTGTCACATGATGGCAGCCAAAGACTTAAGCATTGTAGTGCAAGCCACTTGCCCTTAAGTATTAATTTTGACATTTTAGTGACTGATGTATATAGTATAGATCTCAACGCAGCAAAAAATAAAAAGCAAAACAATTTCCTTGTATTTGCAAATTATTTAAAAAGGGCCGCTCCTATGAATTGGATTTCTGAATTAGTTGCACAATCTATTAATTCCAGAGGACTTAACTGATTGTGACAAGCAGCCAGCTAGGGCCAGTAACTGGGATAATGCCTCTTTACATGGGTAACGTTTCATGGCATATAGGTCATCATCTTAAGGGGAATCAACTGTGCGACTCTTCACCGTGTTTGCACCATGATCCTTCATCCTGCAGCCTGCAGCCGAAAGTAGAATGCAAGAAAGAAGCCGAGCGCTCAAAGCAAAAATCTGCTTCCAGGACAATCCATTATATCTGACAAGTTAAATGTTCCATGGTAGACCATATGGCATCGGAGCAGGACCGACAATGGAAGAGGGAAACTCAGCAAATGCATCACAATTAAGGTGTTTGGCTACAGTTTTTATTCTTTGAATGACTTCTTTTTTATATATATATATATATATATATATATATATATATATATATATATATATATATATATATATATATACCTCTGTTTTCTTCCTCTCTAGATTGGCCTGATTCTCTCCCTTGTCTATGGAATGTTTTTTTTTTTTTTTTAAATCAAACAACAAATCAAACCTACACACAAACAAACTTGAAGCACATACTTTCATTCTTAACACTGCTTCACTGTTAACATACTGCATATAACACGGACAGCTCCACAAAATGGTATTCTAAGACTAAACTCTCTCCTTTTTATCAATTTATCAATTCGACCTGCCCCACCATTCACCCACATACTGTACACACAAAGGCACTTGTCAAACAGCAGTTCCGTGTTTTTTTGTCTGACACTTATATCTACAAATACCAATACCTACAGAACCATCAAAGTCTGAAATAGCAGGGTTCAACTAGGATACAACTTGAAGGGTTTAAGGATCATACAAATTACAGGGAACAGTTTTTCACATTAAAGTATCTTATCCAGTAAATCGCATATCAGAGAAAAAAAGCACTAATCTTTCAAGGAAGAGGAATAACCACTGTCAAAAAAACAAAAAAAAAATGCCTGTTTTGAGCACCAATCATTGTCCTAATTCTCATGAACTGCAAAGTCATGCTTTAAAAGTTTTCTGGGTTTTATGTTACTTGGATTTAAAACTAGAAAATGTATGTATACAGTCTGGCATAGGTGGCATTTTGACTGGCAAAACAAACCTTTGATCTACTTTATAGTTTTAAAAGGGCACTACATTTTCAATCTATTAAAATGGGTTTTCTGGAACTCAATTTTCCTATGCTCACTCCAAACTGTTATGGTATTTCTATGCAGTAATCCTTAATACTTGTCTGAAAATATGCACCCATCAAATGTGAATTCAGTTGTACTGTATTTCATGTATTTTGTATTATTTCATCCCTGTTTCTCTTAATTTAACATATTTCCTAAGTGAAAACTTAAAAACACACATTAACATGTACAACAAAACAATGCTGTCAATGCACTTTAGCCCATACTGTACTATGACTATTCCTGCCACAATAACTATTTTTCTATTTAAATTAATTATTATTATTATTATTATTATTATTAGTATTATTAGTATTATTATTATGTCCCTGTATCCGGTTTTAATTACTGTTATAGGTTTGAAAAATGTTACTACCAATACAGTTGTTCACCAGCACAAAAAAAAAATCACCCACCAAATTCATTAATGATTGGCTGACAGACTGGCTGCTGTAGAACGAATGCTTGTCCAGGGAGGACATCTGTGGGTGAAAATGGGTTGTGTTCCCATCTGGGTTTTTTTTTTTTTCATATTTTGTATCCTTCATAAGCTTTTCATTATTAAAAGGAAAAGGACTTTCACTACCAGCTCCGCTAATATGCAGCTTATTTTGACCCCACAAATAAGGGAATTTGGCCACTGTTCTATAGCAACAGCTTTCAAAATACATCAAATTTGCCTCAAAACACAATAATTTATGGGAGACAAATGAATACTTCAAATGGATTACAAGGTCGGCGCATTCAGTGGCTGTTGACAGGAAACCAGCTGATCACTTAACAAGTTCCTTCTTTTACAACCATTTTAATTCAATCAAACCTTCATTGCTCTAATTGCGGTAGGTGGTCAGATGTTTCAGCAATTTTTAGATTGTGCTGTATATGGATGCCAAAATGCCCTGCGTTTAATTGCCTAATAGCCTGATAAATATTAGAATCACACACAGCATGAGCCTTATAATAAAAGAAGCAAGGTCATGGATTAGAATGAGCCATTTCCCACACCTCTGTGCAGTTCTAATGATTGTCAAAAATAGAGGGATAACAGTTGTAGGAAGATAAATCAGCATAATATGCATCTTTAAGTAGAATCAGAAAGTTTAGAATGGCCAATAAAAACAACCAGCATTGTGATTATTATTATTAATAATTATTATTATTATTATTATTATTATTATTATTATTATTATTATTATTATTATTATTAATAATACTAATAATAACAATTATTATTATTATTATTATTATTATTATTATTATTATTATTATTATTATTATTATTAGTAGTAGTAGTAGTAGTAGTAGTAGTACTACTACTACTAATAATAATAATAATAATAATAATAATAAGTACAGTACTTTAAATACATGTGACTTATGCCAAATGTTTTAATCGGTTTGTTTGTTTGTTTGTTTTAAATGCATCACCGTTTAATATTTTGTAAACCCTGTCTTCGCCTTACATTATTGATTTGCCAGTAAATGTACCAGGCAGGGAAAGAAACACTGGGTGGGTTTTGTTGCATAATGCATCTACGGGTGCTGAACCTGTCTTGTCCACCCACAGCTGGGCATGGGAGGTTAATTTAGTCTCCAGGTACCTGCAGCTCAGGGCACCATTTGGAGCACATACTGTCAATCTTGTCTATTTTTAAATGGGTACATTCAAGCAAAGATTACATGATTGTACAGTATTGGCATAACAAAATTAAAATAAAATAAAAAGATGAAACATACTTCCTTGTTGCTACACTTTTGTATTACAGTGCAAGGACTTTTGTAAATTTCTGCTTTTGAGGGTTTCAGTTAAAAATGTTAATACACAAATACCGGTCTAAAAGTATGCTTAGAAAAAAAAGACAATGTTCATCCATAAATCCCAAACAACAAACTATAAAACTATAATTAAAAAGAACCTTTGTAAGAATTCAACACATTATTTTACCACACACAAACTGTACTGGATTTATTTTTTTGTTGCAGTTGTTTTGTAAGCGCATTCTTTCTGTAGGTGAATAATACGTTTTGCATCTGAACAAAACTGTTCCACTCTAAAGGGATTTCCCACAGTCTCATTTCCCCTACCCCCAAAAATATTTTTGTTAATGTAAAAACAGAGTGATATATTTTTTTTTTTTAAAGGTGTTCCAATTAGTTAATAGAATGCTACAGTAACACAAAAATATACTGTTCATGTTCTGTGGTTTGCCTGTTTCATGTTATGCCCCTTGGATTAACAGAATAAACTGGTTCAAAAGCAGTGATATATGCATCTACTCCTAACTCTTTAAAGCCACACTTTATTAAAAATGCCCTGCAGGCAGCCTAATCAGTAGAGGTCTAGGTCAGGCCTGCCATCACCTTTCAATTGGTGCGACT